>JAGFNQ010009386.1:0-266306 GCA_024364735.1 Boesenbergia rotunda | reverse complement strand
ACTTTCTCATGCTCTGGCCAGTCTAGGAGCTCCATGGTACTCTCCAGGGTCTTGAACCAAGCTTGGGCATCCCATGGTTCACTGGTGCCTGAGAAGGTCCCTGGCTTGATCTTCTGCCATGGATCAGATAAGCTTCCCTTTTTGCCCCTGTTGCTGGGGCTACTGGCATGTCTGGTTGTTGGGACCGGGTGCATGTCGACAAGGATACGGGTTCGTAAAATTCAAAAATTTTTACGTGCAGCGGAAGAATTAGCATAAAATAATTTCCTAAATTATTTTAACCACGTATCTAGCATGCAACCTTATGGTGTTTGACATAATCATAAAATAAAACTTTGTGGAAAAGTAAACTAATTTACTAAGTACCTTTCGTAACTCGAAGTAAGGGACGAGATCCAACCGTAGCGTCCCTTGGAAGCTCCGCCTCTATTCGCGTCCACGCCGAGTTCTCTTCGGGATGACTTCGCAAAGCCACGAGTTTTGTGCCGTCGAGAACTACTAGATTCTCTATAGGCACAACAAAGAAGATCAAGAGAGGAAAGGGAAACTTACCAACAAAGAAACGGAATCGAATTCCGAGAAGAGAGGAGTCACTATCCGCTTCTTCTTCTTCTTGTTTCGTTTCTCCTTCTTCTTGAAGCTCACGGCAACCACCTTCTATGGGAGGAGTTGCGCCGGCCCTAGCACTCAAGAGGGGCGCCGGCCCTAGATGCCTCAAGATGCGTGCCGGCCCTAGGTGGGGAGAAGGGAAGGAGAAGAGAATAAAAGAGAGAGAGAGACGGAGCTCTATATCAATACTCAATTCAATTAGTTAGGAATCCAAGGCTTGCCTATGGTTCCTTATATAGTTGCTTCTCCCTCGCTAAGTCTCCTCTTTAACGTAATTAACAGAATTAGTTATCATAAGAATTTCATCTTATAAATTTCTTATGACTTATTCCGTTAAGCCTAGTCTTATTATAACTAATTTATAATAAAACAAATTATTCTTCTCTTTAAATTATGGAATAAAATTTTATAAGAAATTTATAAACTTTCTTATTATGAAAAATCCAATTCATAATTGATTTTATAAAATTAAAATAAACCAATTCATGAATTATTTTAACTTCCATAAAAAGAATAAATTTTTATAAATTTATTTATATAAATTTATTTATCCATAATTTATAAAATAAATCGCGCTAGATTTATTTTATTGATTAAACCAAATTAATTGGTTTTTCTCCCTTTAGGTGGTCGGCCAACCAAGGAGGGTTTGCACCCTCTTTGGCCGGCCAAACCGAGCCCGAACCAACGCGAATTAAACTCATTTAATTCGCCCAAAAAGCCTTCAAAAGACTTAGCCATTTTTAGCTTCCATTGCGCCTCTGATCAACTCAGATTCGACTTATTTCTCTTGATCGGAAAATCTAATTTTCAACTCGTTTTAAATCCCTCGGATTACTCGTAGTGCGTGTGACTAAATAGGCTTTCGATTTATGTTGGCCGTCTATAATTAACCCATTAATTATAGAACGATCATGAGTGGCACCTAGTAGTACATCATGATCCCAATTAATCGAAAGATCAACGGTTTGACCTCAGAAGTAATTCCGAAACCCTTCAGCAGCTCTACTAAATCGTGCCCCATTCCCTTCACCATCTTATACCCCTTGGTTCAGGACACGGTCTATTTGTGTCAGTCCCCACTAGGCTGACTACGTCACACCTAGCCCAAGTAATGTCTTTCTCGTCCTTTGGATTTCTAATTACTCTCATGTATTTAAGAGACTCGCACTCTTAACATGATATACTCTGGCCAGAGGTTTTGAGTAACAATCCGACGATAGGCCTGGGTATACATCTCCTCGCAAGGAGTGGTGAATCCTTTGTAGGCTGTTCAAACATCTTCGGGCACTTGGCTTATACCCAATCATCCTGGGTCCACACCTCCTTGGAGATGCTTGCTTAAGATGTTAAAGTATAAGTCTCATGACCAAGATGACTTGAACACCGCAAGTCAAAGGAACATCGCACTTAAGCTGCAGTAAGAACTTCATTGACATATCTATATAGATAACCATATGAAGTTTTACAGCTAGTCACTCCAATGAACTAGTTCCCTTAACTAGCATCCATGTTTATCTCCGGACATCCCAATGTCACCAGCCAGTGAGAATCAGCTGATTAGAGAATAACCCATGCTAGTCTCAACAGAATTGATAGTGTCCGTTTTTATCAATTCATCGACTAGGGATATTTTCAATACTTCACATTGCACATTTAGAGATAATCACTAGTTGTGATCCCATCACAAATTCTCTTATGCTGTGAGTTGTATTGCGGACATTCAGTAGATGAGTTTAAGATCCCAATCAAATACATAAACATGTATACTCAAATAGTGAATTATCATTTATTAAAATAATGTTTACAATCATAAGGCGATTGTCTTAGGACACTTCTCTCATATCACTAACAAACTCCCACTTGGCCTAATGCCAATCGCTACGGTATCCAATACCACAGCTCTAACATGACCCTCAAACTTGTTTGAGGCAAGGCCTTAGTTAAAGGATCCGCTATGTTCCTTTCAGTGGGAACTCTCTCAATTTGTATGTCATTCCTACTTATAATCTCTCTGATCAGATGATAGCGTCGAAGCACGTGTTTGGATCGCTGATGAGACCTTGGTTCCTTCGCTTGTGCAATAGCTCCATTGTTGTCGCAGTAAACCGGCACTGCTTCATCAATGGATGGAACCACACCAAGTTCGGAGACAAACTTCTTGATCCAAACTGCTTCCTTTGCTGCTTCCGAAGCTGCGATATACTCCGCTTCCGTGGTAGAATCCGCTACGGTGTCTTGTTTGGAACTTTTCCAACTTACTGCGCCTCCATTCAAAGTGAATACGTATCCAGACTGAGATTTGGAGTCATCCTTATCTGTCTGGAAACTGGCATCTGTATACCCACGTATTACCAAATCTCCTTCTCCATATATTAGGAACACATCCTTAGTTCTTCTTAAGTACTTAAGGATTGTCTTGACAGCCGCCCAATGATCCATTCCTGGATCAGACTGGTATCTGCTCGTGACACTCAGAGCATACGATACATCGGGTCGAGTACATAACATAGCATACATGATAGATCCTATTGCGGATGCATAGAGAATCTTATTCATGCAAATCCTCTCGTCTTCTGTGCGCGGACACATAGACTTTGAAAGGTTGATCCCATGCCTGATGGGAAGGTAACCTTTCTTGGATTCCGACATGCTAAACCTTTTTAGCACTCGGTCTATATATGTAGACTGCGAAAGACCAAGCAACCGTTTTGATCTATCTCTATAGATTCTAATCCCAAGGATATAGGTTGCTTCTCCCAGGTCTTTCATGGAGAAAGTTTTGGACAACCAAATTTTAACTGTCTGTAAAACTGATATATCGTTTCCTATAAGTAAGATGTCATCGACATATAATACTAGGAATACGACTGCACTCCCACTAACCTTCTTGTACACACAAGGTTCGTCAGGATTTTGTGAGAAATCAAACTCTTTGATTGTCTCATCAAAACGGATGTTCCAGCTCCTAGATGCCTGCTTCAATCCATATATGGATCGTCGAAGCTTGCATACTTTGGTTTTATCAACCGATGTGAAACCTTCAGGTTGTATCATGTATACATCCTCAAGCAGGTTTCCATTAAGGAAAGCTGTTTTCACATCCATTTGCCATATCTCATAATCATAATGAGCTGCTATGGCTAGGAGCATCCGAATGGATTTAAGCATAGCTACTGGCGAATAGGTTTCGTCATAATCAATTCCTTGCTTTTGACGGTATCCTTTTGCCACTAATCTAGCCTTAAAGGTAACAACATTACCTTCCATGTCGGTTTTCTTCTTGAAAACCCACTTGCACCCTATGGGCTTAATCCCTTCAGGTGGGTTAACCAAGTCCCATACTTGATTTTCGTACATGGAATCCATTTCCGACTTCATGGCTTCAAGCCATTTATCCCTTTCTGAACATCTCAGAACATCTTCATAACTGATAGGTTCGTCATCGCCTATGAGTAACACGTCGTTCGATTCACTTATGAGAAATCCGTATCTCTCTGGAATATTGCATGTCCTATCAGATCTACGAAGAGGTGGTGTTGTTTTAGGTTCAACTGATAGCTCATCACTATGAGTTATCGGTTGTGGGTCTAGACTAGGTGTCTCTGTAATGTCTATTGGAGTTTCTTGAACTTCATCAAGTTCAATGCCACTCCCACTGTTTTCTTGTAAAAGAAATTCTTTTTCCAGAAATACAGCATGCCTTGAAACAAACACCTTTTGTTCCAAGGGATGATAGAATTGGTAACCCTTCGTTTCCTTAGGGTATCCAATAAATAGACATTTATCAGACTTAGCATCCAATTTGTCTGATACAATCCGCTTCACATAAGCAGGACAACCCCATATCTTAAGGTGAGTTAAGTGAGGTTTCTTACTATTCCATATCTCATACGGAGTAGTAGAGACTACCTTGGTCGGGACTCTGTTTAGCAAGTAAACAGCTGTCTTAAGTGCATAGCCCCAAAAGGATTTTGGAAGAGTTGCATGATTCATCATCGACCTAACCATGTCCATCAAGGTTCGGTTGCGCCTCTCAGATACACCATTATGCTGTGGTGTATACGGCGGAGTCCATTGGGACAATATCCCATTGTCCCTAAGATAATCTTGAAACTCTTGACTTAAGTATTCACCACCCCGATCGGATCGAAGGATCTTAATACTTTTGCCAAGTTGTTTCTCTACTTCATTTCTGAACTCTTTGAATTTCTCAAAGGCTTCAGATTTGTGTTTCATCAAGAACACATACCCGAATCGTGAGTGATCATCGATAAAGGTGATGAAGTAGTTATAGCCTCCTTGTGCAAGAGTTGACATTGGTCCACATACATCAGTATGTATTAGACCAAGCAATTCTCCCACTGGATTACCTTTTCCGGAAAAGGGTAATTTGGTCATCTTGCCTTTTAAGCATGATTCGCATGTATCAAATGAACCGGGTTCAAATGATTCTAAAATTCCACATCGGTGTAATTCGGTCATGCGTTTCTTACTTATATGGCCTAGACGACAATGCCACGTGTAGGAGTTTATTCGATTATCTATTCGAGCACGTTTGTTGCTAACTTCGATATTGAAAACGTCACTGGATAAATCTAACGTATAGATGCCATTGCACAAAGTTCCATTCCCATAAAGAACGTCATTTAATGTTATGTAACAACAATTGTTACTAAAAGTTAAATGAAAACCATTTTCATTCAAGCATGAAATAGATACAATGTTCTTTATTAACGAAGGAACGAAATAACAATTATCCAATTCTAAGACACGTCCAGTGGGGAGCTTTAGCAAATATGTTCCGATGGCAACAGCAGCAATCTTTGCTCCATTCCCAACTCGCAAATCTGCTTCTCCTTTGACGAGTCTTCTTCTATTCCTTAGCCCCTGTATGTCATTACATATATGTGAGCTACACCCAGTATCAAGTACCCAGGTATTTGAGGAAATAGAGTGACATTCAATAACGAAGATACCTGAAGATGATGGGGCATCGGATGCCTTATTCTTCAAGGACTCAAGATAAACCTTGCAGTTTCTTCGCCAGTGACCCTCCTTGCCACAATGATGGCAAGTTCCTTTTGGTTTCTTTTCAGTCTTTTTGGCCTTTTTCTTCTTTCCTTTATTCTGTTCTTTGGTCTTCCTCTTAGAACCTTTCTTTGAGGAACCAACTAACAGTACCGTCTTTAGATCCTGCTTTACAGCAGGCTCAACAGCCTTCAGCATGTTGATTAACTCAGGAATGGTAGTCTCCAGCTTGTTCATCCGGTAGTTCATCACAAATTGTGAACAACTTTTGGGCAGACAATTCAGAATTAAGTCAATACTTAGTTCATGATCCATTGCAAAGCCGAGTGTGCCCAGTCGCTCAATGTACCCCAACATCTTTAACACGAATTGTGAGACAGAAGTGCCTTCCTGCATCTTTGAGGTGAAGAGGAGTCTGGAGACCTCGAACCTTTCGGATCTCGCCTGCTCTTCAAATAACTCGTGAAGATGGAAGATGATGGTATAAGCATCCATATGCTCATGCTGCTTTTGCAGCTCAGGTACCATAGATGCTAGCATGATGCAACCCGCCATTTCAGAATCGGTCACATGTTTCTGATAGGCCAACAATTGGTCTGGAGTTGCATTCTCTGGAGGATGGTTGGGAAGTTGATTTTCAAGGACATAAGCAAGCTTCTCTGCCTTGAGGACTATCCTCAGGTTTCGAAGCCAGTCCATGAAGTTTGGCCCAGTCAGTTTGTTGGTGTCCAAAATGGAACGCAAATTCAGAGAAGACATGATCGAGTGATTAACCTAGAAATACAAATTGAGTTTATGTGAGAAGATTGATTAAAGAATGTATCAACATACATTAATAAAATCCTATTTATTTTTCAAATTGAATAACCCCTTTTATCAATTCGGGAGATCGTAGGAACATCTCCAAATAGGTTGATATCCAACCATAGATAAGAACAACCATGGCTGTGGCCATCAAGTCATTCTTAGCTATGAAGGTAGGTAATTATACCGATTACATATCATATATATGTAACTATCACATTATGCTATCAACTAATTGAATGTTTGCATAAGTCATTGGGTTGTTAACTCATTAACAAGTATGCATCATATACATAGCACCCAATTGCACCTCTCTTTACATCGACCTTGGCTGTGGCACAACAAATCGATGCTCCAAGCTTAAGGCTGACCCATTAATCAAGAAATAGTTTTAATATGGTTGGAGCTCATTCAATCGTTTAGTCAGGCTTGGATGTGTCCAACAACCAAAACTAAGGATTGACCTCTGACTCCAACTACATTATTCATAAACTAATTCCATGGTTTGAACATGTTGAGGTTCAAGCTGGGCATGGATGTGTCCATCAACCCAAACGAGAAACAAAACTCCGATTCTAACCATATTAATGGAAGGTGTTGGCCTTAATATTTTGTAAGGGATTTTGGGTCTCATCTTTTCTAAGCACATTCATGATATATGTCATGACTAACGATTTCCTTAATAAAGTATGTATGTGACTTAAGTTATCAAGTCTCATTAATTGAATTAGGAACCGGATTTCCTAATTCTAATTTCATACTTTATTAAAGGAATTGTTTTGGGAAACAATTTCCTAAATTGTCATAATCAATTTCGGAAATAATAAGTTTAAGACTTTGATTTCTCTAAATCAAATCTTATTAAATTAAGAGACAATTCCCTTAATTCAACCACATATTATTTTCATGAAAATCTCAATTAAGAAAACTCTATAGGAAACCATTTTCCTAATTAATTTTGGAGACAACAATATGTAAGAGCATCACCTCTTAAACATATTTTATTTATGGATTTAATTAATTACAACAAATCGTTTTCTAAGGGTGGCTCCCCGAGGCTCAGATACCCAAAGAAAAGTAATTTGTCGTAAATCAAATTTGGTCCGCTTCGGAAGCGCAACCAAATTAAACATGACAATTTCATTTAAAATTGGGAAATTACAACAACTAACTTTAAATTGGACGGCTCCCAAAGGCTTAATCCAAAATAAAGAATTTTGTTGTCAATTTAAAACCCAATTCAAATTTAATTATCAATTAATTGTCCATAAATTTATCTAGACTTTCTTGAAAGAAAGTGCCCAAAATTGCGAGTTTTAATAATAGGTTTTCAGACTAATTGTAAGTTTCTGCTACAAAGAAAACTTACATATTTCCAAAATTAGAAAATTTCTAAAATAGAAAATTTCCAAAATTGGAAAGTTTCCAAAGATGGGAAGTTTTCACAATTATTATAAAATTTCAGAAATTAGGACATTTCAAACGTTTGCGAAATTTCATGAGGATTTCCAAACTTCGAAATTCCTAAATCTAAAATTTATTATAATTGGAAAGTTTCCATAATTGAAAAAAAATTTCGAAATTGAGATTATGACAAAGTGTTCCGCAAAACAATTTTATGATTATGTCGAAGACTAACCGGCTCTAATACCACTGTTGGGACCGGGTGCATGTCGACAAGGATACGGGTTCGTAAAATTCAAAATTTTTACGTGCAGCGGAAGAATTAGCATAAAATAATTTCCTAAATTATTTTAACCACGTATCTAGCATGCAACCTTATGGTGTGTTGACATAATCATAAAATAAAACTTTGCGGAAAAGTAAACTAATTTACTAAGTACCTTTCGTAACTCGAAGTAAGGGACGAGATCCAACCGTAGCGTCCCTTGGAAGCTCCGCCTCTATTCGCGTCCACGCCGAGTTCTCTTCGGGATGACTTCGCAAAGCCACGAGCTTTGTGTCGTCGAGAACTACTAGATTCTCTATAGGCACAACAAAGAAGATCAAGAGAGGAAAGGGAAACTTACCAACAAAGAAACGGAATCGAATTCCGAAAAGAGAGGAGTCGCTATCCGCTTCTTCTTCTTCTTGTTTCGTTTCTCCTTCTTCTTGAAGCTCACGGCAACCACCTTCTATGGGAGGAGTTGCGCCGGCCCTAGCACTCAAGAGGGGCGCCGGCCCTAGATGCCTCAAGGTGGGTGCCGGCCCTAGGTGGGGAGAAGGGAAGGAGAAGAGAATAAAAGAGAGAGAGAGAGAGACGGAGCTCTATATCAATACTCAATTCAATTAGTTAGGAATCCAAGGGTTGCCTATGGTTCCTTATATAGTTGCTTCTCCCTCGCTAAGTCTCCTCTTTAACGGAATTAACGGAATTAGTTATCATAAGAATTTTATCTTATAAAATTTCTTATGACTTATTCCGTTAAGCCTAGTCTTATTATAACTAATTTATAATAAAACAAATTATTCTTCTCTTTAAATTATGGAATAAAATTTTATAAGAAATTTATAAACTTTCTTATTATGAAAAAATCAATTCATAATTGATTTTATAAAATTAAAATAAACCAATTCATGGATTATTTTAACTTCCATAAAAAGAATAAATTTTTATAAATTTATTTATATAAATTTCTTTATACAAATTTATTTATCCATAATTTATAAAATAAATCGCACTAGATTTATTTTATTGATTAAACCAAAATTAATTGGTTTTTCTCCCTTTAGGTGGTCGGCCAACCAAGGAGAGTTTGCACCCTCTTTGGCCGGCCAAACCGAGCCGAACCAACGCGAATTAAACTCATTTAATTCGCCCAAAAAGCCTTCAAAAGACTTAGCCATTTTTAGCTTCCATTACACCTCTGATCAACTCAGATTCGACTTATTTCTCTTGAACGGAAAATCTAATTTTCAACTCGTTTTAAATACCTCGGATTAATCGTAGTGCGTGTGAATAAATAGGCTTTCGATTTATGTTGGCCGTCTATAATTAACCCATTAATTATAGAACGATCATGAGTGGCACCTAGTAGTACATCATGATCCCCAATTAATCGAAAGATCAACGGTTTGACCTCAGAAGTAATTCCGAAACCCTTCAGCAGCTCTACTAAATCGTGCCCCATTCCCTTCACCATCTTATACCCTCTTGGTTCAGGACACGGTCTATTTGTGTCAGTCCCCACTAGGCTGACTACGTCACACCTAGCCCAAGTAATGTCTTTCTCGTCCTTTGGATTTCTAATTACTCTCATGTATTTAAGAGACTCACACTCTTAACATGATATACTCTGGCCAGAGGTTTTGAGTAACAATCCGACGATAGGCCTGGGTATACATCTCCTCGCAAGGAGTGGTGAATCCTTTGTAGGCTGTTCAAACATCTTCGGGCACTTTGGCTTATACCCAATCATCCTGGGTCCACACCTCCTTGGAGATGCTTGCTTAAGATGTTAAAGTATAAGTCTCCATGACCAAGATGACTTGAACACCGCAAGTCAAAGGAACATCGCACTTAAGCTGCAGTAAGAACTTCATTGACATATATATATAGATAACCATATGAAGTTTTACATCTAGTCACTCCAATGAACTAGTTCCCTTAACTAGCATCCATGTTTATCTCCGGACATCCCAATGTCACCAGCCAGTGAGAATCAGATGATTAGAGAATAACCCATGCTAGTCTCAACAGAATTGATAGTGTCCGTTTTTATCAATTCATCGACTAGGGATATTTTCAATACTTCACATTTGCACATTTAGAGATAATCACTAGTTGTGATCCCATCACAAATTCTCTTATGCTGTGAGTTGTATTGCGGACATTCAGTAGATGAGTTTAAGATCCCAATCAAATACATAAACATGTATACTCAAATAGTGAATTATCATTTATTAAAATGAATATTTACAATCATAAGGCGATTGCCTTAGGACACTTCTCTCATATCACTAACACTGGTGGGACCGGCGCCACAGGTGGAACCTCCGTCACTATCGGCGTCTCCACCTAGGGCTCTGGGGTAACAGTGGGAGTAGCCTGCTGATTAGCTGTTAGAGCAGCAATTACTTGCTGTTGTTCCGCTACTTGTCTCTGTAGTTGTGCTACTACCTCTGTCAGGTCCGCTGGGGGCACTGAGTGGTCTGCCTCCTGCTGAGGCTCAGTAACTGGTGCTCTTCTAACTGAGCATCCTCTTGCCATTATCTAAAATAGAGGAGGATCATACAATTCATATTTTAATTCTAAAACATGTTATCAGATATAAACTAAGGTATTAAACATGCTTCCGTTAAATGTAAACAAGAACTGACTAGAAACAGATAGCATGAATAATATGAAAATACTATAAATCTGAAAGCAAGAAAATATAGTAATGTGAGAGATACTCTTACTTACAAGTTGCAGGTCTGAAGCTGATGTGTGTGAGGAGAAAAGATGGAACTTGCTCTGATACCACTCTGTAACGACCCACCTTCTAGTACACTAAGCTTTAAGGCGGATCGCTACGTAAATATATATATCTAACTGATTTCTGACTGAGTAACTTAGGAATTTCAACAACGATATGTAAAAGCATAAACATAAACGTGCCAAGTTTGCATCAACTTCTTATTGAAACCCTTCATTATTCATATCTAAGGGTATTCTTAGCTACTACATGTCATTCTATATGGTGCATATATCTTAAAACAAGCATATCCAAGTATTTAGCATGTAGATCAAAAGTATCAAGTTCTTATCTCTAAAGCTTAAGCATGGATTTGAATTACCATATTACAAGTAGTAACTCATATCATTCAACATTCGCTAAGCAAGTATTAACACAGGTAAATAAACTACTTTAATATACTAGGCACCACAAATAACGAGTCTAAACAGGTTAATACATGGTTCTCATAATATATCACGAAATAACTAAAGAAGCATAAACAAGAAAACTAAAGAAGCATACTAGGCACCATGAATACAAGTCTAATTAAGTTCATACATGGTTCACATAATATATTGCGGAATAACTAAAGAAGCATAAAAAAATGGGTTATTCTATGCTTTGCAAGTTCCGAAGACTTTTATTCCAACTCCACCATCACACACACTTTGCATCAAGCCCGCCGCCTCCGCTACTAGTGCTTTCCTTTACCTGTATCTGCAGTATTAGGAAATGTAAACTAATAAGCATAAAGGTTAGTAAGTACCATCTAGCCTCACAAAACTATGAAAACTCGAATCATGCTTTTGGAAAACATATTATGCACATACATGCTCATGTCCATAAGTAATCATGCTAGGCTCATGCTAAAATACATATCATAGAATGTCATGGCATATAACTGAGACAGGGCACATACTGAACTAAAACTGAAAAGTAAGCTATAGCATGGCATACATATCTGAACTGGAACTGAACTAACTAACATAAAACTAATTATTAACTTCACCACATGCTAATATGAATTTCTGAAAACTAAATACATATAGTAGGTGAAAGTAATAATCAACTGCTGTGGGCCCGGCAATGTACCAACTGTGTGCGCATCCCTAATAAACCCGAGGTAGCAAATCCCGAATCCATTAGGGTTCTACTAGGTTATCTAAAGCTAGGGGCAACTAGGAGCCCATCCCATACTAGGATATCTAAACCTAGAGGCAACTTGGAGCCTATCCCTGGACCAAAGTCCGGTACAATGCCACTGAAAATAAAATAGTCCTTTATACATTTCTTTCCTTTTCTAATTCTTGATTTTACTAGGTTATCTAAACCTAGAGGCAACTTGGAGCCTATCCCTGGACCTTGGTCCCAATCATAAACTGGAGCAAGAATTTCTATTCTTTAATGTTTTCTATAGCATTAACTGAACTGAACATTTTAACAAACACCTAACGTGCGTGCTTGTTCATAATTTACGATTTCTAATCGTAGAACATACATATAAGGAGATAAAGCATACGGAAATTCGACCGAAACTACTTATACTGCAGGTGAGGGGTACTTACTTCCTTCGCTTGTTCTTACGACTCTAAAGCGTAGGTTTTTGGGAAAAGGAACGATCCTTAGAGTTTCGGAGAGCTTCTAACGGAGAATTCTTCCTCGGAGAGATTCCCTAACGTAGCCTCCTTCTTAAATCCTTGGGATCTTCCATTGGTTCGCGCGCGCGGGAGAGAGAGCGAGAGAAGAGGTCGCGTGCATGAGTGAGGGCGTCGGCGTCGCTGTGTTGGGAGAAAATTAACCTAAAACTCGTAACTCCCTCTTTTATACTTATGGGGGGCGAATTTAACTAATTCTACCTTATCTATTGTGTCCCTTAACCTATTTCAACAAAACCAAATCGCTCTCTTGGTAAGTCCATTCCTCTCTCACACCTTAGGTTTAGGGATCAAATCTCACTTAAACGTTTTTTTCCTTTTTATCCCTTTTTGTCACTTTCGTTTATGGAAAAATTCTATAAAAATATCCATAAATTTGGAATAAATTCTAAAATATTTCTAAAATTAGTTTTGAGAATTTTCGGACGTTACAATCCCCCATACCTTATAAAAAGTTCGTCCTCGAACTTAAAACAACTCTGGGTATTTCTGTCTCATGCTGTCCTCTGGTTCCCATGTTGCCTCTTCTACTCTGTGATTTTGCCATATGACTTTCACTAATGGTACCTCCTTATTTCACAATTTCATAACTGCCCGGTCTATTATCTGAATAGGCCGACTATCATAACTGAGATCTTCGCGAACTTGTACCATCTGTGGCTCTATCACCTGGGTGGCATCTGGGATATGCTTCTTCAACATGGAAACATGAAATACATTGTGGATAGCTGACATCTCCTGAGGTAGCTCCAACTCATAAGCTACTTTGCCAACTCTTCTAGTGATGGGGTATGGTCCTACATATCTGGGACTTAGCTTGCCCTTCTTCCCAAAACGCATTATTCCCTTCATGGGAGCCACCCTGAGGAACACTGAATCCCCAACTTCAAACTCTAATGGTCTGCGCTGTGTATCAGCATAGCTCTTCTGGCGGCTTTGAGCTGTTTCTATTCTCTGGCGGATCTGTTGTATGGTTACGGTGGTATCATCTATAAGATCTGTCTGTAGGCCTAACTCTTGCCTCTCACCACCCTCGTACCAGCAGATAGGAGATCTACACCTCCGCCCATATAAAGCCTCATAGGGTGCCATGCCGATAGTGGCCTGATAACAATTGTTGTAGGCGAATTCTTCTAAGCACAAGTATCTGCACCAACTGCCCTTGAAATCTAGAGCACAAGCTTTGAGCATATCTTCTAGTACTTGATTAACTCTCTCTGTCTGACCATCTGTCTGAGGATGGAAAGCTGTGCTAAACCTCAGTTTGGTGCCTAGTGCTGTCTGTACGCACTCCCAGAAGTGTGAAGTGAACCTACTGTCCCTATCTGAGATGATAGTCCTAGGGACCCCATGTAGTCTGACAATCTCCTTGAGGTATAACTGAGCTAGCTGTTCCATGGAATAAGAGATCCTGATAGCTAGGAAGTGGGCAGACTTAGTCAATCTGTCTACTATTACCCAGATTGCATCATATCCATTCGTGGTTCTGGGTAGTCCCACTATAAAATCCATGGAAATATCTTCCCATTTCCATTCTGGAATCTGAATAGGCTGCAGAACTCCACCTGGTCTCTGATGTTCTGCCTTGACTCTTTGGCATGTCAGACAGGTACTGACATATCTGGCAATATCTCTTCATCCCAGGCCACCAAAAACGTCCCCTGAGATCTTGGTACATTTTGGTGGAACCAGGATGCATTGCATAAGGAGATCTATGTGCGTCTTCTAGGATCTTCCTTCGAAGCTCTTCTTGGTTCGGAACACATAAGCAGTCACCGTAGTGTAGTGTCCCATTATCTGATAGGCGAAATTCTCCATTTTCGGCTTTTGCTATCCCCTGCTTGATTTTCTGAAGGTCAGGATCATGATCCTGTGCTGTCTGGATGTCTTCAATCAGGGTTGACACTAATGTCAAAGTGGAGAGCTGCCCAACTAAAATTTCCAGTCCGAACTCTGTTAACTCTTACCGATGGGGCTGTGACATCGTGGACAAAGCTAGTAGGGTGGCACTAGATTTCCTGCTAAGCGCGTCTGCCACCTTATTAGCTTTACCTGGGTGGTAGAGGATGTCAATGTCATAATCCTTGACCATCTCAAACCATCTGCGTTGCCTCATATTCAGATCCTTCTGAGTAAAGAAATACTTCAGACTCTGATGATCTGTGAAAATCCTACACTGAGCTCCGTATAAGTAATGCCTCCAGATCTTGAGAGCAAACACTACTGCCGCTAGCTCAAGGTCATGAGTAGGGTAGTTCTTTTCATAATCCTTGAGTTGTCTAGAGGCATATGTTAGAATCGTTCTGTACGCTAGAGGGGGTGAATAGCGATTCCCAGTTCGTTCTTGTGCCTACGTTATTAGTTGCACATCGGAAATAATAAACGAAACAAACAACGCTAACAATACCGGTTTACTTGGTATCCACCCCGGCCGGGTGACTAATCCAAGAATCCGTCAGTGGATCACTCCCCGAATAACCTCCGGCTAGCTATCGTCGCTCCTTGTGGGTGGAGAAATCTCACCACAACACCTTTGACAACCTTGAGCCCAAAGACTACTAACTTGCCTTTAACCAAGACAAGTTTCGTCAAGAAACTCAGCCACCACGAAGTCCTCTTTAAATAGGACTCGGGGCTGATTTCTCGCTACCAGTCGACTGCCCCCAGCGCAGTCGACTGGTGCCAGCCAAATTCGACCGTTGCACCCCAACGTTCGAATTCTCAGCCAGCTCACCAGCCACCTACCAGTCGACTGCTCCCAGGCCAGTCAACTGGTCCAGGCCTGAGACCATTCTATGAGTTTTACCAGTCGACTGCCACAATGGCAGTCGACTGCCCTACTCACACACCTAGGGTTTCCCTTCCCGAGTACACATCTCTCAGCACTCGACCCTAGGACTTTCTCGAGTACAATCACACAACACTCGTACCCTCACGACTCGACTGACTCCTCCTCCGCAGCCTCGACTGTTGCCTTCGCGCCCTCTTCATCTTCGGCTCCCGTCCCTCGGATGCACGCAAGCCTCTAGCTTGCCTCCATGCCATCCTTCACGTATGCCTCGAAGTCCGTGCCCATCAGCTCATCGTCCCTGCTCACCAAGGTCCCTCGGATGCGCACGCAAGCCTCCAGCTTGCCTCCATGCCATCCTTCACCGTACCGAGGCCGTCCAGTCAAGTCTATATGTGTAACCTGTACAACCTGCACACTCAACATACACATATAAGAACACAAGGGAAATCTTAACTTAAACCCTTTGCCCAAACATCAAAACCTATGGTCACTCCGGACCATCTTAGGGCCGATTGCTCCAACAATCTCCCCCTTTTTGATGTTTGGCAATCCGTTTAAGTTAGGGAAATAAGATAGTAGTCAATAGCAAAAACCATGCTAAACAAATGCATATGCAATGCAAAAATGGATCCTATCCCAAGGTATCCCACACCTAACCCTCCAAGTTAGGAATTTTACACCTAGCCCTCCAAGCTAGGATTTTCACCACCTAACCCTCCAAGTTAGGATTTTTCCACACCTAGCCCTCTAGGACATTTACCACCTAACTCTCCAAGTTAGGATTTTCCAACACCTAACCCTCCATGCTAGGACTTTTCTCACCTAACCCTCCAAGTTAGGATTTTCTAACAAACCGGGCTTTTTAAAGCTTCTCCCAAGCTCCCCCTTACACTGGACTTACAAAGGCTTTTTAAGAACCTCTCCAAGGTTCCCCTTACGCCAAGAATGGAGCAATCATGCTCCCCCTTAATCTTGGCTCCCCCTAAACCTAGGGTTCCTAGCAAAGGAGTGTTTGGTTTCCCAACTTAAACCCAACACTTCTCCCCCTTTGCCTAACATCAAAAAGAACCCAATAATAACCCAATTATCGGTTCTTTTAATACCCAATGATCCTAAACATAGTGTACTAGCCCCCCATACACTTGTTTTACACCATTTGGACACCAACTCAGCTGCTGATACAAAAATCAGCCCTGACCAGTCGACTGCCAAAAAGGCAGTCGACTGATACTCTGAAAGTCTGAAATTTCAGCATTTCTAACGAAATTCAAAAATGAGCCAAAAATTCCACAAATCTCAAAAAATTCCCAAATTTTGTGGAGAGGTTTGTGGTACCCATATCTACTTAGGAAAAATACATTCCAAAATGTATCTATCACCATTCCCAAGTTTGACATAAAACTCAAAACTAGCCAAAAACTTCAATCAAACCTTGATCTAAAGTCCTAGTTTTGGTTTCCTCTTGATGTCTTTACCCATGCCACCCCACAATGCATCCCTAGCATTGATTTACTTGACAATAACACATCAAAAATCAATTTTCATGCAATATGACCCCAATGTCATATTTTCATGCATGAAACTTAACAACACCATGTCAAAACCCAAGAATTGAGACTCAAGTCCATCTCCAATTCTTTTGTCATACTCCATAGTCCATCTAGACCTTTAGGAGCACCCCTCCCAAAGTCCATTCACATATATCCCAAAGGCTTTTAGAGCTCCCCCTAGAGCTCTTAGCCCTAGCCACCTCCCTAGGTGACTCAACCATTACTAGGTCACACCGGTGTACCTCCGGTGACTCTTGGCCTACAAACTCAACCCTCTTAACCTTAGACACCTTGTCTTTGGTTAAGTCATTTCTTTTTTCTTTAAATGGTAGCCCTTTGCCATTTTTGCCCTCCCCCTTCTTGCCATAATCATATGCTACCCTAGCATATTTCTTTCCCTTGGCATGGGAGTTCTTAGATCGGTATCCCAACCCCGATCTATCATTTGTGCGGTTTAAACCACCCAACACCATATCTAAACCCTTAGATCCAATAGTGAATCTCTCTAGGGTTTTCTCTAACCTATCAAGCTTTTCCCTTAAAGCTTGATTTTCCCTTTCTAGGTTCCTAAACCTAGAATCCACATGTCCACTTTGGACATTCCTAGACCTACCCTCCTTTCTAGGCACATCCCTCCCCTTCTTGGGATTTTTGCCTTGATCCTTAGGTCTAGAGGTCTTTGATTTTTCATAATGTATGACCTTTCTAGGGTTTTGATTTACCATGTTAACCCTATTCCTATCATGATATTTAAAACCATTGTTATGCACAATCAAGCATTTATCATGATTTCTAGCATGCATGGATGAATAATTTGCACTAGTTTTAACATGCATAGAGGAGCTAGAATTGAAATTGCATTTTAACTTAAGGTTAGGAATTACCTCCCTTACCTTAGGAGCTCCTCCTTGTTGGAAGCTTCTTTTCTTTCTCTCCTCCTTCTCCCATCTTCTCAAGTGCTCCATTTTCTTGAGCTCTCCACTCTTTGGGCACTTTGTGTGGTAGTGCCCTAATTCACCACACGTAAAGCATCGGATCTTCTTTTTCTTTTCTTGGGCTTCTCCATTCCTACAATTCATGTTAGAATTTAATCGAATTGAGATGGGTTTAGATTGTACCTCATTTTTCCTACCCTTTGGACACTTGTCCTTGTAGTGTCCCTTTTCATTGCATCCAAAGCATATAATGTGGTCTTTGGCTCTTGCTTTGGTGGAGGTACTAACTTCTTCTTGCTCCGGTGTTGAGGATGACCTTTTCTCCCCCTCAATCCTTGATGTGGAGCCTTTTTCACTTTCTTCCTCACTTGAGGATGTGGACACTTCTTCTTTTTCGGATGTTGACAATTCCGTTTCTTTTTCCGTTCTCTCCTCTTCGAATGTCGAGCTCCTCTCCTCATCCGATTGGTCCTTCTCCTCTTCTTGGACCATTAAGCCCATTTCCTTGGGTTCTTCTTCTTCTACTCGTGTAGGGTTTTCATGGACTTCTTCTATCTTTTTCCATAGATCATGTGCATTTTCATATTTACCTACATTACTCAAAACATGGTTAGGCAAAATATTAATCAAAATATCGATTACCTTATCATTTGCCCTAGATTGATCTTGTTGCTCTTTAGTCCAAGATCTAGGTCTAAGCCTTTTTCCATGTTTGTCTCTTGGAATTTTGAAAGGCTCTTCTATTATCATCATACACTCCCAATCCATGTCAAACCACGTCTTCATGCGCATCCTCCAATAACCGAAATCTCCATGATCGTAAGGAGGTGGAGTGTAGATGTCATTCCCAACTTTGTCTTCCATGTTCTTCCCTCTAGCTTTTGCTCTTCTTGGCGGTTATTCTAATCACGAGCGGTCCTTCGCTCTGATACCAATTGTTAGAATCGTTCCGTACGCTAGAGGGGGGTGAATAGTGATTCCCGGTTCGTTCTTGTACCTACGTTGTTAGTTGCACAGCGGAAATAATAAACGAAACAAACAACGCTAACAATACCAGTTTACATGGTATCCACCCCGGCCGGGTGACTAATCCAAGAATCCGTCGGTGGATCATTCCGCGGATAACCTCCGGCTAGCTCTCGTCGCTCCTTGTGGGTGGAGAAACCTCACCACAACACCTTTGACAACCTTGAGCCCAAAGACTACTAACTTGCCTTTAACCAAGATAAGTTTCGTCAAGAAACTCAGCCACCACGAAGTCCTCTTTAAATAGGACTCGGGGCTGATTTCTCGCTACCAGTCGACTGCCCCCAGGGCAGTCGACTGGTGCCAGCCAAATTCGACCGTTGCACCCCAACGTTCGAATTCTCAGCCAGCTCACCAGCCACCTACCAGTCGACTGCTCCCAGGGCAGTCGACTGGTCCAGGCCTGAGACCATTCTGTGAGTTTTACCAGTCGACTGCCACAATGGCAGTCGACTGCCATACTCACACACCTAGGGTTTTCCTTCCCGAGTACACATCTCTCAGCACTCGACCCTAGGACTTTCTCGAGTACAATCACACAGCACTCGTACCCTCACGACTCGACTGACTCCTCCTCCGCAGCCTCGACTGTTGCCTTCGCGCCCTCTTCATCTTCGGCTCCCGTCCCTCGGATGCACGCAAGCCTCCAGCTTGCCTCCATGCCATCCTTCACGTATGCCTCGAAGTCCGCGCCCATCAGCTCATCGTCCCTGCTCACCAAGGTCCCTCGGATGCGCACGCAAGCCTCCAGCTTGCCTCTATGCCATCCTTCACCGTACCAAGGCCATCCAGTCAAGTCTATATGTGTAACCTGTACAACCTGCACACTCAACATACACATATAAGAACACAAGGGAAATCCTAACTTAAACCCTTTGCCCAAACATCAAAACCTATGGTCACTCCGGACCATCTTAGGGCCGATTGCTCCAACAGCATAGGCGATAACCTTGCCATTCTGCATCAGCACTGCTCCAAGTCCTAATTTAGAAGCATCACTATATATGTCGAAGCTGTCAGTGGTCTCTGGAAGAGTCAGGATGGGAGCACTAGTCAATCTTCTCTTTAATTCTGTAAAACTATTCTCGCAGTCCTCTGTCCACTGAAACTTCCTGTTCTTCCTGGTAAGAGCTGTCAGTGGGGAGGCTATTCTGGAGAAATCTTCTACAAACTTCCTGTAGTAACCGGCTAGGCCCAGAAAACTTCTGATCTCACCGGCATTCTTCGGTCTAACCCAGTTACTTACTGCTTCTATTTTGCTGGGGTCTACCATCACACCATCCTTAGAGATGATGTGACCCAGAAAAGACACCTGATCGAGCCAAAACTCACATTTTGAGAAATTTGCATACAATTGGCTCTGCTGAAGAATTTGCAATACTGTCCTGAGATGTTCAGCATGTTCCTCCTGAGTTCTTGAGTAGATAAGAATGTCATCAATGAAGACGATGACAAACTTATCTAAGTATCCCCGGAATACTATTTTCATGAGGTCCATAAATGTCACTGGAGCATTTGTGACCTCCAAAGGCATGACTACAAACTCATAGTGCCCATATCTGGTTCTGAAAGCTGTCTTCGGAATATCACCCTCTCTGACTTTGACCTGGTGATAGCCGGATCTCAAATCTATCTTTGAGAAGACTGTGGATCCCTTTAACTGGTCGAACAAATCATCGATCCTGGGTAGAGGGTACCGGTTCTTGACGGTGACTTGATTCAGAGCCCGGTAATCTATACACAGGCGCATGGACCCGTCTTTCTTCTTCACGAACAACACTGGAGCTCCCCAAGGTGAATGACTAGGGCGTATGAAGCCCTTGTCGAGCAGCTCCTGTAGTTGCTCCCAAAGTTCTCTTAATTCTGCTGGAGCCATACGGTATGGTGCTTTTGAAATGGGGTTGGTACCTGGAATGAGATCTATCTCAAACTCTATCTCCCTATCTGGTGCTAAGCCTGGTAACTCGTCAGGGAAGACTGCTGGGTAGTCACATACCACTGGGACCTCTTCTAGCTTTTGGTCCTTGACTTGTTCGGCATGGACGACTACATGTGCTAGAAATCCAGCACATCCTGTACTCAGTAGTTTCCATGCTTTCATGGCGGAGAGAAATTTCTTGGCCTTCTTCTTCGGTTCTCCGATGTATTCAAACTGCTCTCCTGTCTCTGGTTGGAATACAACTTTCCTTTTCCGGCACTCTATAGAAGCGCCGTATTTGCTCAGGAAGTCCATCCCAAAAATGACATCATAGTCGGACATATTCAGTATTACCAGATCACAGTAGAGCTCCCTGTCTGAGATGCCGACTGGTATGGCACGGAGCCAGTGTGTGGATGCCATGATGTCTCCGGAGGGCAGGGTAGTCAGAAACTGACCACTAAGTACGTCCGGAGGTATTGCTAGTTTTTCGGCGAATGCCCTGGATACATATGAATGGGTTGCCCCAGTATCGAAAAGTACAGATGCATGCAGGTTTAAAATACTAATCTGACCTGTAACAACTGTAGAGGCGGTGGCTACATCCTCTCTGGTCAGTGAGAAAACTCGTGCATTTGTAGTCGCCGGTGGAGCCTCTAATCTGCCTTGATTGATCTGCGGACCCTCTAGTACCTTTTTCAATTTTGAATTCTTATTTTCTCACCATTACTCAGAATTGATAAAACGAACCATTTTTGAAAATTTGTCATAAATTTTTTTTAATTATTATTTTAATATTTTTTTCGAAATTCATGCTAAGCAAAATTTTTTCCAAACAATAAATTCTTACTTTTTCATCCTTAATTAAAATTGATAAAGTCAATATTTTCAAAATTTTGTCATTAATTTTTATTTTATTTTATTATTATTTTACCTTGAAATTCGTGCAAACACTTTTATTGAGCTAGTTTTTTCTCTCTCCCGCACTACTAATCCAAGATCAAGTTTTGGTACATTTTTGTATTTCTCTTGTGTACGAGGTTTAAAATAAATGGCCAACCAAGAATGGAACAGTGCCCGTCCACCACTTTTCTCTGGCAAAAATTTCAACTCCTGGAGAAGTCTAATGGAATCCCACCTGAAGGCCAATCTGGAACTTTGGTTGATAATCCAAACGGAGTTCACATTCCCCACAGAAGAAGGAACATCGATCACTTGGGACAAATTGGACGAACCAACTCTGAGGAAGATTGAGACTGATGCCAGGGTAACAGTAATCTTACAATGCGGCCTGACCAAAGAAGAACTGAAGTGGGTCGGATCCTTCAACTGTGCAAAAGAGATGTGGGAAAAGCTAATCAATCTACACGAAGAGAGCTCCGATGTTGAGATCTTAGAAGCTCAAGATCAAGTAAGCTGTCTTGCACTCTCGGTACAAGCACAAACAGCCAAGTCAGAATCTGAATAAGAATCCAAACCAGAGTCAGAAGATGAATTGACTGAGACAAAAATGGTAACCAATTTCGAATCCTTTTTTGAATTACAATTAAGTAATCAAACAGATACTGTAATGGTCGAGGAAGGTGTAATTTCTAGTGCAGGAAAAGCTCCAAGAGAACCACCAAAGAAGAAGCCTCAACCAGTACATGAGTCCGACTCAGACTCAGAATCTGACGACGAAGAAAGGGATCCTTGGAAACTGGTCGGGTTGGCTCGCGACCGTTACAAAATGCCGAAGAAACAATCAAGCAAAAGAGAGATGGCTAGAATCAAGGGGCAGATTCCCAACCGGGAATCAAAAGGTAAATTTGCAGTATTTAAAAATCTAATATTTACCATGAATAATATAATTGAATCTTATAAATTAGTTAAGGTTAATACGTTAGAAAATTTAATTCACAACTATACTGATTTTAAAAAACCAAAGTTTTATTTCGATTATGATGTAACTTAGATCTTTTTTTCCTTATTTGCTTTAATTGTATGTTGCTTTTTATTTTTTTTGCTTAGGACTGGTTAGATTAAGGACTAAAATGGTTTAACTGAAATTTGAACAACATAGTATTGGGTGGAGGTGAGATGATAGTACGTTAGGGAAACCTTTATGGTAGAACTAGCCGAAGCTACCGATCCAAGACCCAAACTAGTTAGACCAGAATTTTTCAAAAAGTAATTTTGAAAATGAAATTTCACTAAAAGGCTTTGTCAAGGAAAGGGTTGATGATCCAATAAGGCTACGGCCAAAGAAGGCCTAGTGCCTCGCCAAGACCTGGAAGCCAATTTTTGAAATTCAAATTCAAGTTACTTCTTGTCAAATTCAAATCTAACACAAATTTCAATTGATCGTAGATTCAAACATTTTTTTTCAAAATAAATTCAAAACCAATTGCTTTTCAAAATTAATTTAACTTTTTCAAAATTAATCATGATTTTTCAAAATTAATCATGATTTTTCAAAATAACTTCATATTTCTACTAAAATTTGTCTCATAAAATCCATAAGGTTAACATACTTGATCATGTAGAACTGGGTGAGACATCTAGGACCTAAAAGCATAATTCACTATCCTTTTAAATAAAAAGGTGTGCAAAAGTTATTCAAAATTATCTCTATTTTATAAATTAATTTAGTTTACTGTACCCTATTTTTTTCAAAATAGTGAATTTCATCAATAGACACAGTTTAGATAAAATCTAAGGTTTGTTTGATTTAGTTATTAATCAGTTAAACTTAATAAACTGAGTTAACCTTGGTCAAACATGGTCACCATAGTCAAACCTGGTCAACACTGAAGTCCCTTAAGGAACTTATTAAAAAGACAGACTGTGTCGGATATAGGGGGAGTTCTTCTTAATCTTTTTCGAAAAATTCAAAATTTTCGAAAACCTTATGCTTTAAAACTTATTCAAAAACCCTCGATATTACTATCTCGTTGAAAATTATCATCATGATTTTTGAAAACTGTGCTATCATTTCAAGTTATGTTTTCAAAAATTTATCTTGAAAGTTATCATACTCAGAAGAATTTCTGAAATTTTTTTTGGCAATTATTAATTTTGAAGTTATTAGATAATTCTTATAATTTAAATCAAACCTTAAAACTCAAAGGAAGATCGCTTGTAGTCAACAAGCTTCCTAGGACTGGGTCATGTTTAGGGGGAGATTAAATTAAAAGAATTATTGAATATTTTCAAAATTATATGTTTTGATGCACTACACGTTTAAAATCCTTTTGAAAACTTAAATAATTTTTCTTTCAAAATACTATAATTTTATTTTTTTTCAAAATTCTTGTGGCTTATGAAATTATTTTTGAAATAATATTTACTTGGGTTGGAGAAATTTCCAGGACACTTAGGAAAATGTCCTTGTAGTTAACAAGGTTTCCTCGGATTGTGTCAGACTAGAAAAGAAACCTAGTCAAGTAAAATATTATGTTTTCAAAATGCATAATACTTTTCAAAAATTACTCATATTTTTCAAAGTCTAATAGTTTTCAAAAACAGAACTTAGACTTTCCAAAAAGGCTCAATCTGTTTTTTTAAAGTACTTGCATATTTTTCAAAAATGCATATTTTTCAAATAATACTTATATTTTCAAAAGAAAAAATGCATAATATCCTTCAAAGTGACTTATATTTTTTCAAAAATACAGAGTGCTTGCATTTCTCAAAAAGCTCAATATCTTTTAAAGTACTTGCAGTTTTTAAAATATTCAAAACAAGTAAGCTTATTGATTAAATATTTTTTATCATGCATGGACTCAATGAAAATATACACTTGACTCCAATTCTAATTTTGTTTTAGCATGACTCTTCATTCTTTCAAAATGTTGTTAATTAAAAATTATCATTTTTAACATTATTCTCTCACTAAAATATTTATGTTTTCAAAACCCATGAGCTCTGATACACAAATTTTAAATGTTTTTCAAAATATATTTTTCAAGAGTTCTTTATTGATATATGACCAAGGGGAAGAGTAGAAAAAGTTCTTCCTTAAACTTTTTCCCTTTTTAAAGAAACTTTATTGAAAACTTCGAGTTGCTCTTAATTAAGAATTTCTTTTGTAATATACTCAGAAGTTTTTCAAAATACCTTTTTCAAAACTGAACTTAGAAATGGTCTAAAACATAAGGAGAAAATTTTCACATTAAGGGGGAGAGAAAGGAAACTTTGTTTAATTTTTCTAAGTGTTTCAAAAATTTCTATGCATTTCTAAACAAATTTTTTTAAGTGCATGTTTTTTTAAGTAACATTCTTCTTAGTAAACAAAATTTGTCTGAGCAAAAACTGGTTGAAAATTTTGGCAAATGTTTCTAAGTAGAGTTTTTTTGGTGAAAAACTTGTCTAGAAGTTTTACAAATTTTGTTTTTCAAAATACACAAAGTATTCGTCTAAGGGTGCAAATTATTTTTAAACAAATTTTTCCCAATTCTCAAAGTTAAACTCTTTTTGGAAATTTGACTTCAAAATTTTGCCTATGTTTTGCAAAGCCTTGTAAGTAACAGTTGTTTAACAAAATGTAGGTTTGCAAAAATTTTTAATTTTTACCTTGTTCACCCATGTTTGTTTTTGATATATGTCAAAGGGGGAGGAAAGGTCAAAGTTAAGTATTTTATAGGTTTAGGGGGAGTGCGAGAAATAAAGGATTTTTTTAAATCTTACCTTATGTTATTAACTGTTATAAAGTTAACGTTGATTTGTGTAAAATTACTATACTTCATTTTTACCTTATGTTCTTAACTGTTATAAAGTTTTTACTTAACTTTGAATTGTGTTGCCATAAATCAAAAAGGGGGAGATTGTTGGTATAGGAAGCACCATATCGAACCTTGTTTTGATATTGGCAAAGGATTCAAAGTTAAGTGTTATTTGTGATCTAATAAAGTTACTCAAGTGTGCAGAGACAAAGTCCTAGCGAAGGGCTGCTAGGCACCTGGCGAAGGGCTGCCAGGAAACAAAGTCCTAGCAAAGGGCTGCTAGGCACCTGGCGAAGGGCTGCCAAGAAACAAAGTCCTAGCGAAGGGCTGCTAGGCACCTGCAAAGGAATGCCAGGATACAAAGCCCTAGCGAAGGACTGCTAGGCACCTGGCGAAGGAATGCCAGGATACAAAGCCCTAGCGAAGGACTACTAGGAACCTGGCGAAGGACTGCCAGGATACAAAGCCCTAGCAAAGGAACCTGGTGAAGGAATGCCAGGATACAAAGACCTAGCGAAGGACTGCTAGGCACCAGGCGAAGGATAGCTTGGTACTGAAGACCTGGCGAAGGACAGCTAGGCACCTGGCGAAGGACTGCTGGGCAAAAGTCCAACCGGAGGAGCCGGTTGGCATCAAGTAAATTTTCCCGAGAGGAGTAGGTGAGGACGCGTTCCCCGACGAGGGAACAGTAGGCGTCGGTTCGACCTAGGGTTCCATTTTGGGAGACCCAAAGTCAGAACCAAGACAGCTAAGGCTGTATAAAACTAACATATTATTGCTTTATGTTGTTTTGGACTAACCCTGGATGCAGGACCGAAGGAACGAGTGTCTGCAGCTCAGAGAGCCTCAAAGGAGTGAGGCAGCAGCTGAATAGGGCGCCCGGAGTGTCCCGGGCGCCCCCAAGGTGAACACAAAACAGATGAAGCAAAAGAAGTGCTTCGACAGCTTATGGGCGGGGCGCCCCCGTGCTCCCGGGCGCCCTCGTGCTCCCGGGCGCCCCCAGCGTCCTGGGCGCCCCCAGTTCAAAGCTAACGAAGCAGAAGCCAGCGAAGCCAGCGGATAAGAGTTGACCCAATCAACCCGGGCGCCCCCAGCATCCCGGGCGCCCCCGTCAAAGCCTGATCCCGAGTTTGAAGGGATCAGAGCTGACCGAGAGGAACTCGGATCAGCTGACACGTGGGGGGTGCCCTCGACGTTCCGGGCGCCCCTAGGGGCTATAAAAAGGCCCTCGACCCCAAGGCTTCAAACAATCAATTCTTCCAACGCATTCACGCTCTTCTACGCTCACACTCTGCTCCGGAAACCTCCCGACTCGAGATACAAGTGCCGACGACGTCCCTCTGCT
The DNA here is from genome assembly GCA_024364735.1 of Boesenbergia rotunda. Taxonomy (NCBI): domain Eukaryota; kingdom Viridiplantae; phylum Streptophyta; class Magnoliopsida; order Zingiberales; family Zingiberaceae; genus Boesenbergia; species Boesenbergia rotunda. The sequence goes on along the minus strand of JAGFNQ010009386.1, from coordinate 239,500 downwards.
TCAAAAATACGATGTACTCCGGACGTCGGTAATTAAGAGCAGCTTTCTTTTAGTTTACTGTACTAATCATGTAATCTATACCTGTAAACTTATTGCGCATATAGAATTGCCCGCAGAAAACGATCAACGACCGTGGGCCTTGGAGTAGGAGCCGACCGCGACTCCGAACCAAGTAAAAAACTTGGTGTTTGCGTGTGTTTGTGTTAATTTCCGCTGTGCATTCTCTATTTTTTCATCCAAACATTTTACGATATTCACCCCCCCCCCTCTATCGTTTCTCTCGATCCAACATAGAGCGCTTGAGCGAAGAGCGTTGGGGCGTTGGAAAAGTGTATTCTGAAGCCTTAGGGGTCGAGCCCCTTTTATAGCACTCCTGGGGGCACCCGGGACGCTGGGGGCGCCTGACACGTGCCTTCGGATCCGAGAACTCTCATCCGAAGCTCGGTCAGCGCTTATCCCTCTAGAATCAGGCTCGGAGCTAACGAGGGCGCCTGGGACACTGGGGGTGCCCCGGTTGACTTGGTCTGCTGGCTTCTTGCTTGAATTCGCTTCGATCACTTGTTTTGCATGGACCCGGGGCACCCGAGGCATCCAGGGCGCCCAAGACCATCAGGGCGCCCGGGAGCTTGAGGGTGCCTGGCCCAGTGAGCTTCTGAAGCGATTCTTGCTCAATTAGTTGTTTGGCTTTGACCTTGGGCGCCTGGGACCTCCCGGGCGCCTAGCCCAGCTGCTGCCCCTCTCCTTTGGGGCGTTCTGAGCTGCAGAAACACGTTCCTTTGGTCCCTGCATCCAAGGTTAGTTCCAAAACAAATAAGGCAAGAAATGTTAGGTTTATACAGCCTTAGCTGTCTTGATTCTGACTTCGGGTCTCCCAAATGGAACCCTAGGTCGAACCGATGCCTACTGTTCCCTCGACGGGGAACGCATCCTCACCTACTCCTCTCAGGAGAGCTTACCTTTTGCGAACCGGCTCCTCCGGTTGGACTTTTGCCCAGCAGTCCTACGCCAGGTGCCTAGCAGCCCTTCGCCAGGTCTTCGGTTCCTAGCAGTCCTTCGCCAGGTGCCTAGCAGTCCTTCACCAGGTCTTAGACTCCTAGCAGCCCTTCGCCAGGTGCCTAGCAGTCCTTCGCCAGGACTTAGACTCCTATCAGCCCTTCGCCAGGTGCCTAGCAGTCCTTGGCTAGGTGCCCAGCAGCCCTTCGCCAGGACTTCTTTCTGCACACTCAGTGAGCATATTAGACCAACATAACATCTTAACTTTTGAACCCTTTGCCAATATCAAAACCCAGGTTCGACTTAGGTGTTGCCTGCACCAATAGAATCTATTGCTGAACAAATTGTACACAATCAAAATGAACGAAGGCGAGTCAGCAGCCCAGCTCCATGCCAGGATCCAGGAGCTGATGAACGGTCTACACACAATCGGTCACAAGGTATAAAACCGTGACCTTATCAGGTATACCCTTAACGCCTTCCTAAGAAATACTTTGTGGGCATCTATGGTAGATGCGTACAAAGTTTCTAGGGACCTTTCCAAAAATAAATTAGACGAGTTATTTTCTGAACTAGAATTACATGAGCAGACTAACTCCACTTTATCCGAGAAAGGTATTGCTTTTCTTGCAGGAAAACCCCAAGGAAAGGTGGCCAAGTAAAAGCCTCAACCTGCACCCAAGTCTGACTCAGACTCAAACTCAAAAGACAGCGAAGGGGATCGACCCAAGCTGGTTCGGCTAGCCCGGGACTACTACAAGGAGCTGAAACATAAGACCAATAGAAGAAAAGCCAGCCGAAAGAAGGAGGATCCTGCTGAACCATCAACATCCAAGACCAAATCAAACGTAACCTACTACGAATGCAACAAGAAGGGACACTACAAATCGGAGTGCCCTAATCTGAAAGAAGCCAAGAAGACAAGAAGGAAGAAGGTCCTTCAATCCACATGGGATGAGTCTTCCTCCGAAGAAGAAGAAGAGGCCCCACAATCGAACCTGCTCGCCTTGACTGCTTCGGAAGACATCGACACCGGATCAGAATCGAAGGCGGATGACGGAAGGCTCACATTTTCGTAGGATGGCAAAATAACTGTAAGTGGTTACTCTAAAGTTAAATTAGCAGAATTAATTGCTTACCTATCTAGTAACTTGGCGAAAGCCAAAATCCGAGACGAGTCCCTCCGACAGGAAGTAAAACTCCTGAAAGAGGGAGCTGACTCTAGATCTTTGACTGAGAAGGTTCAAGAAGGAACCTCTATCAAGTTGAAAAGCTTGAGAAAGAGAACTCCTCCTTGAGAACTCAAGTCAAGGACCTTAGAACAGCTTTAGAACGATTCACTTCAGGTTCCAAGGGTCTTGACATGATCCTTGAAAAATAGAAGTTTGTTCTAAATCGATCCGGGTTAGGGTATCGAACCAAGTCTAGACAAAGGTCATACTATGTTGTATTGAACCAATCTAGGCCCAAAGTTCAGGCATGGGTACCCAAACTTTGCCTGAACAACCAAGTTGGACCAAACCAGTATTGGATCCCCAAGGACAAGATTCATATCTTACCTAATCATTACCGTGGCTTTAGTCCAGGGGGAGCCAACTTAAAAATAATTTTTATAGTTAGATAAATTCTTTTCTTATTTTAAAATTGCGTGCTTGCTTGTTTATTTATTTTTTGCAATTTACCATGCTTAGACTTAGGACTGGTTAGATTAAGGACTAAAACGATTAACTGAAATTTGAACAACATAGTATTGGGTGGAGGTGAGATGATAGTACGTTAGGGAAGCCATTTTGGCGGAACTAGCCGAAGCTACCGATCCAAGACCCAAGCTAGTTAGACCAAAATCTTTCAAGAAGTAACTTGAAGATGGATTTTCAATAAAAGACTTTGTCAAGGAAAGGGTTGATGATCCAATAAGGCTACGCCCAAAGAAGGCCTAGTGCCTTGCCAAGAATTGGAAGCCGATTATTGAAAACCAAATTCACTTTACTATTGTCAGATTTGAATCTAACATAGATTTCAAGTAATCTTAGATTCAATTATTTTTTAAAAAAAATAAATTTAAAAGCAAAATTAATCATGGTTTTTCAAAATAAAATCTTTACTTCTATTAAAACCTATCTCACAAAACCCATAAGGTTAACGTGATTGATAACTATAGATTGGGTGAGACAGACTAGGTTGTGAAAATCAATTTAAGCTATCCTTAATTCTAATTGGATCCAAATCAACAAATTCTTTATGTGTAGGAACATAAAGATTTGGACCAATGGATGTTGGATATCGGGTGCTCCAGACACATGACTGAGGACAAATTGAAATTCACCAAACTCAAGTTCAAGAACCTAGGCTCAGTAGCATTTGGCAACAATGCTACACTCAAAGTCATTGGGTTAGGTAACATTGAACTCAAATCTGATTTTGTAATTAAAAAGGTACTCTTGGTTGAGAACTTTAAATTTAATTTGTTTAGTATAAGTCAATTATGTGATACAGGTTATGTAGTTACCTTCACCAACTCTGACTGCCTGATTAGAAATTTGCAAGACTAGAAGTCATGCTTAAGGGCACTAGGAAAAATAATGTTTACACTATAAACCTACCCTTAGTACCTAAATGCTTCTTAACTCAGTTAGAAGAATCAAACCTCTGGCATAGGAGATTAGGTCACACTAATCTATGATTAATTTCAAAAATCACCCAACTTGGTCTAATTAAAGGAATACCAAAAATTAAGAACCATGAAAACATGATATGTGAATCATGCAACCAAGGTAAACAAACCAGGTCTAATCACAAACAAATTCAATCAGATCTAACTCAAACCACACTTGAGCTCCTGCACCTTGACCTATTTGATTCACATGGAGCCAAGTCACTAAGCGGAAATCGGTACTGCTTAGTAATTATAGATGATTACTCTAGGTTTACTTGGGTAAGGTTCCTAAAGATTAAGGATGAAACCCTAAACATGTTTATTGATTTTTGTAAGATAGTTGAAAATTAAAATGATACCAAAATCAAAAGACTTAGGAGTGATCACGGGGGAGAGTTTGAGAATCAAAGGTTCGAGGAATTTTGTAGAATAAACGGATACATTCACGAATTCTCATGTCCTAGAACCCCCCAACAAAATGGGATAGTAGAACGGAAAAATAGAACCCTACAGGAAGCCGCTAGGACTATGCTCAATGAATTCAACCTAGCTAACCAATTTTGGGCAGAAGCAATTAGTACGGCTTGCTATATTCAAAATAGGGTCCTAATTAACAAACGACATAATGAAACTCCCTATGAATTATACTACCATAGACTTTCAAACCTACATTACCTAAGAGTCTTTGGGTGCAAAGTACATATCCTAAACACCAAGGACTATCTAGGTAAATTTCAGTCTAAGTCAACCCCAGGGATCTTCTTAGGATATTCAACAACAAGTAGGGTCTATAGGGTCTGCAATAAATAAACTAACAAAATTGAAGAAACAACAAATCTAATATTTGATGAGGAAACTAATTCAAAATCTGATAATTCAGATCTAAATCCATCAAATAGTGATCACGAAGATAATGAACAAATTATTGAACCACTAGTTGAACCTCTAAATGAACTAACTATTGAACCAACTACTGAGTCAATTGAACCAATAATTGAACCAACCCAAGTAGTTGAACGAAATACTGAACCAAACCGTCCAGCCGGACCTGAGGCTGAACCAATTTCTAGAAGAACCAAGAAACCCAGACTCACTCACCCAACTGATCAAATTGTGGGTGATCCAACCTTAGGAGTCAGAACTAGGTCTTCCTATAGAAATCTTAGTCAGATTGCACTGATTTTGAAAATTGAACCTAAGACTATAGAGGAAGTCTTACCTGATCCTGATTGGATCATAGCAATGCAAGAGGAGTTAGCCCAATTTGAAAGGAACCAGGTCTGGGAACTAGTACCTAAACCTGAGGGCAAATCCATTATTGACACTAAGTGGGTGTTTAGGAATAAGCTAAATGACCAAGGGGAAATAGTTAGAAATAAAGCCTGCTTAGTAGCTAAAGGGTTCAGTCAAGTCGAAGGGTTAGACTATGACGAAACCTATGCCCCAGTAGCCAGACTTGAGTATATTAGAATGTTGCTAGCCTTTGCAGCCCATAAAGGATTTAAACTCTACCAAATGGATGTAAAGTCAGTTTTTCTGAATGGGTTTATCAAAGAAGAAGTCTATGTAGGACAACCCCCAGGTTTTGAGGACTTAGAAAAACCTGACCATGTTTACAAGCTTAATAAGGCACTTTATGGACTAAAACAAGCACCTAGGGCATGGTGAACTTCTATCAACCTACCTCTTTTCTAAGGAATTTAACCAAGGACAAATTGACTCAACTCTTTTTGTTAAGACCTTAAAAAAAGACATCTTTATTGCCCAAATCTATGTTGACGATATAATTTTTGGATCCACCAACTCAAATTTCTTAAAAGAATTTGTAAAAATAATGAAAAATGAATTCGAAATGAGCTTAGTTGGTGAGCTCAATTTCTTTTTAGGATTAAAAATTAGACAAACTAGGGATGGAAATTATGTCCATCAATCCAAATATGCTAAGGAGTTAATAAAGAAATTTAAAATGGATAACTTCAAAAGCATAAGTACCCCTATGACCACAAATGTAAAAATAGATAGTGACCCTAATGGTAAACCTGTAGACTTTAAACTATATCGAAGTATGATTGGTAGTCTTACAACCAGCAGACCTGATATCCTTTTTGCTGTAGGAATGTGTGCTAGATACCAAACCTATGCTAAGGAAACGCACTTAGCAGCCCTAAAAAGAATACTTAGATACATCAAGGGCACCCTAAATGTAGGGATTTGGTATCCTAGGACCTCAACTTTTGACCTGTCAGGATACTCAGATTCTGACTATACTGGATGCAAACTGGATAGAAAGAGTACAAGTAGAAGCTGCCAACTTTTAGGAAATAGTCTAGTCAGTTGGTGCAGCAGAAAGCAACACTGCGTAGCTCTATCCACAACCAAAGCTGAGTATGTTGCTTTAGGAGAGTGTGTAGCACAACTCTTATAGATGATGCACACTCTTAAAGACTTCCAGCTTGACTACACCCAAACCCAAGTCTACATTGATAATATAAGTTCAATCAATCTAACTAAGAACTCAATCCAACACTCTAGAACTAAACACATAAAAGTTGAACACCACTTCGTAAGAGATCATGTAGCCAGGGGTGAGATAGTCCTTAAGCATGTAAACTCAAAATCTAACTTAGCTGATATCTTTACCAAACCCTTACTTGGGTCTGAGTTCAGCTCACTAAGAAGGCAGTTAGGGTTATGCTTGGTAGAATAGGACTGCTCTATTTATGTTTTGTTAAAACTATTTTATTTCTTATCTTATTTTATTATGAAAAATCATTTTTTTAAAATGATTTTCCGACTTAGTTTTTTTTCCAAACTTACCCCCTTCAAAACTAAGGCTTTTTGCAAATGGACTTAGCTTAGGCCCTAACCCTAAAACTGCATGCACCTATAGATCTAGAAGTCAGCATCTCACAAGCACCTTAGGGTACTTTTGATTGATAACCTAGACTGGGTTGAGATGCTTAGGTCTATGCCTTGATTCAAGATGCTTTAAGTCAGTGCATCTGCAGTAATTGGGGCAATAAATACCAATTAAACAGTAATCAGGTTAAGTGTCAAGCTTAGAAAATCTAACTTGATTAGAACACTTAACTTGACTAACCCTAGCAAAAGCTACTGTTTATAGCAGTTAGTAAGTAGCTAACTGGGTTAGACAGGACCCGAAAGAGAAATTTTAAATTGATTTGGTCCAGTTTAAACTTAGAATTGGTTCAGTACAGCACCTTACTTTTATTACTCAGTTTTTTGTTATATTTTTTTTGATATATGGCAAAGGGGGAGAGATTGGAAAGGAAAGAAGGTTTCAAAATTTAAATTAAATTTTTTTTCAAAACTCTTACCATTTTTTTCAAAACTTTTACCTCCTTTCTCAAAAAGTAAAGTTCTCTAAGTACCTAAGTTCTTTTTGAAAGTTAATTCTTTGTTTTCAAAAATATTCTAAGTAATTACTCTAAAATATTTTTCTGGAAAATTTTTCTAAGTTATAAATTCAAATTTTTGCTTGAAAATTTTTTTCAAAGTATTAAAACTGCTTGAAAATTTTCTGAGTAAAAAAAATCATAAGCAGGTTAGAAAATTTTTCTAAAGTGTAAAAACTAAGTGTTTTGAAAATTCTTCTAAGTACTTAACTCAAAAGTGTTTTCGAAACTATTTTTAAGTACTCACTCTAAAATTTTTCTGGTAGACAATTTTGTAAGTGTTAACCTCAAAAATCTCTTGAAAATTTTCTAAGTGCTAAATGTGTTGAAAAATTTTCAAAGTGCCCAACTCAAAATATTTTGGAAAATTTTTCTAACTTAAAAATCTCATTTTGAAAATTTTGTAAGCATTGAAAACGAGAAAAACTCTTCAAATTCAGAATCAAAAACCTAGAAACTTTTTCAAAAACCCCTCGAACTTTTGAAAAACTCAGGGGGAGATTTCTTCCAGGGGAGGAACTAGATCTGGTACTTTACCTATTTTCTGTATGTTTAACTTAACTTTTTGAACCGGGTTGCCATAAATCAAAAAGGGGAAGATTGTTGGTGCTGGCAGCACCTAAGTCAAACCTGGGTTTTGATAATGGCAAAGGGTTCAGAAGTTAAGATGTTATTATTGTCTAACTTGTTCACTGAGTGTGCAGGAAGAAGTCCTGGTCGAGGACTGGGCAAGAAGACCTGACCGGAAGTCGGGCAAAGAAGTCCTGGTCAAGGACTGGGAAAGAAGACCTGACCGGATGTCGGGCAAAGAAGTCATGGTCGAGGACTGGGCACGAAGACCTGGCAAGGGGCTGGGCACCAAAGACCTGACCGGAAATTGGGTAAGAAGACCTGGTCAAGGGGATTGGGCAAAAGTCCAACCGAAGGAGCCGGTTGGCAAAAGGTAAACTCTCCTGAGAGGAGTAAGTGAGGATGCGTTCCCCGTCGAGGGAACAGTAGGCGTCGGTTCGACCTAGGGTTCCATTTGGGAGACCCGAAGTCAGAACCAAGACAGCTACGACTGTAAATATTGACTAATATTCTTGCTTTGTTTGTTTTGGAACTAACCTTGGTTGCAGGGACCGAAGGAGTGTGTTTCAGCAACTCAGAACGCCCCAAAGGAAAGGGGCAGGCAGTTGGGCTAGGCGCCCGAGAGGTCTCGGGCGCCCAAGGTCAAAGCCAAAACAGCAAGGAAGCAAGAACCGCATCGAAACCACACTGGAATAGGCGCTCGGGAGGTCCTAGGCGCCCAAGCTCAACGACAAAGAGGTAATCAAAACAAATCAGCCATGAAGCCAGCGAACCAAGTCAAGCTAGGTGCCCAGGAGGTCCCGGGTGCCCCAGTCAGCTCTAGAGGCCGAGTGGAAAGGGATAAGTGCTGACCGAGCTGCGGATTGAGTTTTCCGCATATGAAGGCACGTGTCAGGTGCCCCCGACGTCTCAGGCGCCCCCAGGAGCACTATAAAAGGGTGCTCGACCCCAAGGCTTCAAGACAACAACTTTCTAACGCTCCAAAGCTTTTCGTTCAAGTGCTCCACTCCGGCAAACTCCGATTTCGAGATTCCAGCACGGACGACGACCCTCTGCTCCGAAGTATGATCTACATCGGGCGTCGGTAACGAAAAGTGTAGCTCTTTTCATTTACTGCAATATTCTTGTACTGAAATTTGTAAACATTTTGCGCGATTGTAGAATTGCCCAAAGTAAACGGTCAAGGACCGTGGGCCTTGGAGTAGGAGCCGACCGCGACTCCAAACCAAGTAAAATACTTGTGTTTTTGTGTGATTGTTTTGTTTCCGCTGCATTTACTCTTTCCTTAATCCGAAAAAATGTTTTAACGATATTCACCCCCCCTCTATCGTTTTTCTCGATCCAACAAATCATACTCCATTTGCATGCATTTCAAACTCCAAATTAACTACTCAATCTTAAAGTCTTTGCGGGAGTAAACTACTAACATAATCTCAAAAGAAAATACTCATAAAGTTCTATTGTTTAGAGTTTTAAACGCTAAACAAAACTCATCCCGAACGATCCTACTCCACAGTTCCGCCGCCACCGACATGAATCATCCATCCTTGAGCCTCCTTACTTTACATCTTCCCTTTACCTTTATCTGCAGTAAAAGGATGCAACTATAAGCAAATAGCTTAGTAAGTAGATACCTATCTCATAAAAACATGCAATCGATATCAAACATGCTCTTGGTCAAGAATGCTTGCTTTTAAACATATGTACAGAAAATGCTATGCTTAAAATGAATAAGCTCATGAATACACTTGTAACAAATGTTTGCATTTGGAAACTTGTTTGAAATAAAAAATGTGTAACATGCTTGAAATGATTTCTTGCTTTTGAAAAATTTGAAACTTATACACTTATACTTCTTATACTTCAAAATAATAAACATCCTCCTTTGGGCCCGGCATAGTACCAATGCGCGCATCCCTAACAGGTTCGGGGTAGCTAGCCACCGAATCCTAATAGGACATCTTACTAGCTCACCTAGATCTTATGGGCCTCGGCCCGGTACATGCTAAAAAGACCTCGGTCTTTCAAAGTAATATACTTAACTTGTACTCATGCTTGTATTTAAAATGCATAACTTAGCACTTAAAAAGGTAATGTTCCTAAAACTTGTTTTAGGACACAACAAGACCTCGGTCTTGTTTCTTATCTCATTTTATAGTCCTAGAACTCGTTCTAGGGCTTCGTAAGACCTTGGTCTTACTCAGAACATCGGTATCGAACACCTTGCATGCCGAAATCCCAAAACCTCGCGTTTTGGGCAAATCAAGATCTTGGTCTTGCTATACTAGGATCACATCATATAAAAGACTTGAAAATCATGTTTAAAACTCATTAGAGAACTACTTTTACTGTAGGTGAGAGATCTACTTACATCCTTACGCTTAGAACTCACTATACCGACATAGGATCTAGCGTGGTACTCCTCGTCCACTTCCTTCGCACGATCCGGATCTTGAGAGCAAGAAAAGAAGTGGAGAAATCCTTGTTCTTTTCTTGTTTTTGGCAAGGAAGAAGAAAAATGAGAAAACTCTTGGTTTTCTCTTCTTCTATTCCTTTATATACTAAGTGGAAGTTGAAGCATCACTCATGCTTACTATCACTTATCTAATATCGATTCCATATTCTAACAAAATAATCACTAGCTCAATTGGAAACTTTCAACTAACCCTTATCTTAGGTTGCGGGTTCAAGTCCTTACTTTGACCCTTTTAAAAGAAAATTTTAATTTCTTTTATTTTATTTTGGAAAAAAAATTCTGTAAAATTTAGGTGTTACAATCCTCCCTACCTTATGGAAAGTTCGTCCTCGAACTTAGAATAACTCTGGATACTTTTGTCTCATGTTATCTTCTGTTTCCCAAGTTGCCTCTTCATGCTTCTGGTTTAGCTATAGAACCTTCACTAGGGGTACCTCTTTGTTCCTCAGTTTCTTTACTACTCGATCTATTATCTGAATAGGTCGACTTTCATAACTGAGATCTTCTTGAACTTGTACCGTCTGTGGCTCAATCACTTGGTTGGCATCGGGAACATGTTTCTTTAGCATTGAGACATGGAACGCATTGTGAATGGCTGACATCTCTGGAGGTAGCTCTAACTCATAAGCTACCTTGCCAACTCTTTTCATTACTAGGTAGTGTCCTATGTAACGAGGACTTAGCTTACCCTTCTTGCCAAATCTCATTACTCCTTTCATGGGGGCTACTTTGAGGAAAACTGTATCCCCAACTTCAAACTCTAATAGTCTACGCCGCACATCGGCATAACTCTTCTGCCTACTCTGAGTAGTTCCTATTCTTTAGCGGATGCTCTTTATAGCCTCCGTGGTATCCTCAATAAGATCAGCCTGAAACCCCATTTCTTTCTTCTCACTACCTTCATACCAACAGATAGGAGATCTGCACTTCCTACCATAAAGAGTTTCATAAGGCGTCATACCAATAGTAGCTTGGTAACTGTTATTGTAGGCAAACTCAACTAAACATAAGTACTTGCACCAACTACCCTTGAAATCTAATGCACAAGCTCTGAGCATATCTTGTAGAACTTGATTTACTCTTTCTGTCTGCCCATCAGTCTGAGGATGGAAAGTTGTGCTAAACTTCAGTTTGGTGCCAAGTGCCGTCTGTACACATTCCCAAAAATACGAAGTGAAACGACCATCTCTGTCAGAGATAATGGTCTTCGGAACTCCATGCAGTCGGATCACTTCCTGAACATATAACTGGGCTAGTCTTTCAATGGAGTAGGACACTTTGATTGCCAAGAAATGGCAGACTTGGTCAATCTGTCTACAATTACCCAGATAGCATCATAGTCATTTGTTGTCTTGGGTAGACCAACAATGAAGTCCATGGCTATGTCTTCCCATTTCCACTCCGGAATCTGTATAGGCTGTAGGACTCCTCCTGGCTTCTGGTGTTCTACTTTCACTCTTTGGCACGTCAGGCAGGTACTGACATACATAGCTACATCTCTTTTCATTCCAGACCACCAAAATCTTCTTTTCAAATCCTGGTACATTTTGGTAGAACCAAGATGCATAGAGTAGGGAGTTCTATGGGCTTCCTCAAGAATCATCCTTCTTAGCTCCTCACTGCTAGGGACACATAGACGGTCTCTATAATAGAGTATCCCCCAATCAGATACTCTAAACTCTTTACTTCCTCCTTCTTGTAACTCTTGCTTGATCTTTTGAATATCAGAATCTTGCTCTTGCTTTTTCTGTATATCCTCAAGCAAAGTTGACTCTAGTATCAATACTGAGAGTTGCCCATCTATGATCTTCACTCCATAATCTACTATCTCTTTCTGCAGTGGTGGTGACAGTGATGACAAGGACACCAAAGTTGCGCATGTCTTTCTACTTAACGCGTCAGCCACCCTATTTGCTTTGCCGGGGTGGTTGAGAATCTCACAGTCATAATCTTTAACTAACTCCAGCCACCTTCATTGTCTCATATTCAGGTCCTTCTGAGTGAAAAAATACCTCAGACTCTGGTGATCTGTGTAAATCCTGCACTGAACTCCGTATAGGTAATGTCTCCACATCTTGAGGGCGAAGACTACGACGGCTAACTCAAAATCATGAGTAGGGTAGTTCTTTTCATAATCCTTGAGTTTTCGAGAGGCATAAGCAATGATCTTGCCTTCTTGCATGAGTACAACTCCTAGTCCCAACTTTGAGGCATCACTGTATATGTCAAAACTTCTATCACTTTCTAAAATTGTAAGAATGTGAGCACTTGTCAATCTCTTCTTCAACTCAATAAAACTCCGCTCACAATCTTCAGTCCATTCGTACTTCTTATTCTTTCTGGTAAGGGCGGTTAGTGGAGAAGCTATCTTGGAGAAGACCTCCACGAATCTCTTGTAGTACCCTGCTAAACCCAGAAAGCTCCTGATCTCACTAGCATTCTTTGGTCGACCCCAATTACTAACTGCTTCAATCTTGGCGGAGTCTATCATAATACCTTCTTTGGAAATGATGTGGCCTAGGAAAGCCACTCGGTCAAGCCAAAATTCGCACTTTGAAAACTTGGCATATAACTTCTGCTGTTATAGCGTCTTCAACACTACCCTCAGATGTTCGTCATGTTCTTCCTGAGACTTTGAATAGACTAGGATATCATCAATGAAGACTATGACAAACTTATCAAGAAACTCCTTGAATTCTTGATTCATTAGATCCATGAACGTTACAGGGGCATTTATCACTCCAAAGGGCATGACAACAAACTCGTAGTGTCCATATCGTGTTTGGAAAGCAGTTCTCGACACATCACTCTCCTTGACTTTGAGTTGATGGTACCCTAACCTCAAATCTATCTTGGAAAACATGGTTGCCCCTTTCAACTGATCAAACAAATCATCTATCCTTGGCAAAGGATATCTATTATTGATAGTCACCTTGTTCAAGGTTCGATAATCTATGCACATCCGCATAGATCCATCTTTCTTCTTGACGAACAACATGGGAGCTCCCAGGGTGAATGACTAGGGCGGATGAATCCCTTGTCGAGTAACTCCTATAGTTGTTCTTACAGTTCTTTCAATTCTGCTGGCGTCATGCGATAAGGTGCTTTTGAAATCAGGTTGGTCCATGGAGTCAACTCAATTTCAAACTCAATTTCCCAACTGGGAGGCAATCGTGGAAACTCTTCAGGAAACACCTCTGGATAGTCACATACTACCCGTACTTCTTCTTTCTTTAGTCCTTCTCTTTGCCTTGCCTCTACTATATGTGCTAAATAGTCAGAACATCCATTATCTAACATCTTATGAGCTTGTAGGTTAAAAATAAACCTTCTTGTCCTTCACTTTGGGTCTTCGACAAACTCAAACGGAAGTTCTACTTCTGGTGTGAACTTTACTCTTCTTTTGCAGCATTCAATAGAGGCATTATACTTGCTCAAGAAATCCATCCCTAAAATGATATCGTAATTCTTCATATCAAGGACTACTAAATCACTAGAGTTCTCGGTTGGAAATCTGAATTGGTACAACTCTTAGCTATTAGTGATTAAAGCACTACTTATCAGTTCTTCTGAGGCCTGCCCACATTTAAAGCTATCTCAGGCCTTAACATCTTCAACATCAACCTGACTCTCTCTTTTTCCGTGCTAACTAGCTCTGGGCACAGACAAGCTAACCGATTAAACTTCTTCACTACTTCATCTACGGATAAGTCTCCTTGTCTCAACTCCACGAATTCGTCGTAATGCTTGTTGGTTACTCGCATGTGAAAATATTCTTCAAAGAACTCAGTCTCGAAGTCGGCCCATGTCCTCTGGCTGACATTTCTCTTGGCCTTAAATTTCTCCCACCACATCCTAGCATCTCCCGTAAGTCAGAAAGATACACACTTTATCTTCTCTACCTCATGCCAGTCCAGTAGCTCTACTATGCTTTCCAACGTTTTGAACCATGCTTGAGCATCCCATGGTTCGCTTGTGCCTGAGAAGTTCCTTGGCTTTAGTTTCTGCCACTGGATGAGGTATGCTCCTTGCCTTACCCCCCTTGCCAGGACTACAGATGTAACCGATGGATCTTCGGTCACAACTGGTGCCACTACATTCTCCACCGGCGGGGTAGCAGGAGTGGCCTGCAGGTTAGCCATTAGGGTGGCAATAACCTACTGTTGTTCTGCTACTTGTCTTTGTAACTGAGCCACCACCTTCAAGAGATTTGGTGGTGGTACTGCCTCTGGCCCTCTAGGAGCTCGCTCCTCGTTTTGGACCCCTCTAGGACGTCCCCTTGCCATTCTCTTACTATACATCATAAAGAGAATAAGGACATTACTTATCATCATACTCACCTAGCATATGTCATATCATGTCATCTTACTCATATATCATATACTGATCATTCACATAATGGAATATGTTAAGGCTAACAGTCATATAAAGACATGTATATGAAAAAAATAAAACATATGCACTTTCTTACTTGGTAGGAGGCGGGATTGATGCTTGATGTCAGTGTGGCGGAAGGGCGGAACTGGCTTTGATACCAAACCTGTAACGACCCTCTCTTGCTAACTTTGACCTTATAGGGTCGTTACGTTGACTTTACTACTGGGCCAGCCAAAATAAAAATGTAACGCCCGCCCTTATATCTACTCTCAGGGCGGGGTTACGTACATTCAATCATATAGTAATATATTTTTTTTTCTATTTCTATCTTCTAGCATGACATTAAAACAACAATGCAAGGACTTAAGAGAACTAGGTACTAAGCATGCTTGCAAAAATTATCAAATGTCATTCTATAACATGATAACATCACTATTCTATAACATGATAACATCACTAGTAATGTAACTCATAACATAATCAAGTATAAGAGACCTCCAAGGTAAACACTATCATGCCATGTCAATCCTAATCACTAATACTTATTGTCAAGGAGCATAACATAAGCATAAATATGTAAATATAGAAATCTTTCTTCCCGAGCCACCACCCCACACATCTTCAGCCTCCTGCCTCTTCCTTCCATTTAAGTGTTATCTGCAGCATAAGACAACACATAAACTAGTAAGCAAAATGCTTAGTAAGGATCCTGTCCTACTCGCAAAATCCGTGCGAAAGAATATAACATGTACACATAATCAATCATAAGTATAACTTCATCAAAGCATATTAAACATCTAAGTTTCTAAGCATGCAGTATCAAGTACCATAAGCATACTCTTCACATGTAACAAATGCTTTCAATGAATGTTTTCAAAACAATTCCATAATGGTATTACTTAAAAATACATCCATATCATATTGGGCCCTGTTATGTACCAACTATCGCGCGGAACTATTGCGCGTTCCCTAATGAATTGGGGTAGCGAGCCACCAATTCATTAGAGCAGGACCCTTCCGTCCTACCGGAGCCACGTTAACATGCACCCCAGATTTATTTAACGACCCCCTTACGAGTCGGGTACACAACTTAAAAGTAAAATACTTATCATGCTTTTACATATATGCTAAGGAATACTCCATATTCACTCTTATGGGACACACCACTCTTCAAGGGTGCTCATGATCCCGTAGGGACACACCACATAACATAAGGGGTGCTCTTGATCCCATACTTATTTGAGTATCCCTTCAAGCATTTTAACATATCACATGCAATTTCATAAAGGTGCCCCCCAGGGGCTATAAGGCATGCTCATATATACATCATATTTCATGCATGTCCATACATACATCATAGTTCACACATGTTCATATATACATCATATTTCATACTTGTTCATGCATGCATCATATTTCATACATGTTCATACGTACATAATACTCCATACATGTTCATACATATATCATATTCCATACATGCTCATACATATTACTTTGCTAACATAATCATGTCCCGTAGGGTAGTTTAGCCTTCACATATTATTCATGCAACTTATTAAACATAAAGCACATCATGAGATAATTATACAACCCTAAACCTTAGTCCTCCTAGGGTTGGCCGAAACTTAAGTATAGGGAAAATTAAGGTTTGAACTAAATATTACATTCATACAAACACCTTGTATACACTATCCTACAATACATTAAACATGGATATATTTTAGGATAATTCAACCCTCACTAACCCCTTTTTCTAGGCCTTGGCCGAAACCCATCCAAGTTCTAAACCCTAGGTTTTGTTTACAACATATTGAAGGATACACATACACATATACTCTAAGTGCTAAGGGGTTTACTTATGTGACAAAAAGTAACCAAAAGCCTTCCCCAAGGGGGGGTGGCCGAAACTCCTTCAAGCACAAAACCCTATGTTTTGTTCACCACATCTTGCATAAACCACATATACATATATCCTAAGTTCCAAAGGTCTAATCATGTAACAAAAGAACCCAAGGCCTTCCTCTAAGGGTGGCCGAAACTTACAAGGAGTGTAACCCCTAGTTTTTCTTTCTTTTGTTCATACCATCATGAAGAAATTCAATATACATATATACTCTAAGTCTCAAAGGTCTTCTCATGTATCAAGGAAAGAACCAAGGCTTTCCCCAAAGGGGGTGGCCGAAACATGCAATGGAGAAGAAGTCCTCATTCTTGAAAAATCAAGGAGAATAATCACACCACAACTATTACACTGCAGGCGAGGGGATACTTACATCCTTTCGCTTGATTTCTACTTCTCTAAGATCTTAAGGTGCCCTTGGTTGAAGGAAGGTGAGTATTTCCTTTGTTTGCCTTCTCTTAGCAATCTTGGCCCTAGTAGAAGGCAAGAACCTTAAAGGGTTCTTCTTCCTTCCAATTCCCTAGGGTTAAAACCCTAGGGTTTACTTTTCGAAAATGGAGAGGGAGAAGAAGAGAATTTCGGTGATGAGGGGAGGAAGAAGAAGAGAAAGAGGAAGTTATTCCAACTTCCCTTATTTATACTTTTCTCATGAAAAGACATGTCTCTTCACCTCCCTAGTTTTAACAAGCATGTTTCTTATTCCCTCTACAAGAAACATTGCTTGGTTCATTGGTTATGACATGGTGAGTGCAACTAGGAGGTTCAAGGTTCAATCCTTGCTTCCTCCTTTTTATCACATTTTGCACTAATCCATATCAAAGCCCATTAAGCCAAGCCCATCATGAAATTTCATAATATTAATTATATTCCATGATTTCACAATATTTTCATAATATTAATTATATTCCATGAATTCATAATATTTCATGATACTATTTCATGAATTCCATAATATTTCATATTTATGAATTCATATATTTCATAATATTCCATGATAATATATCATGAATTTCATAATATTTCATATTTATGAATTCATAATATTTCATAATATTTCATGATACTATTTCATGAATTCCATAATATTTCATATTTATGAATTCATATATTTCATAATATTCCATGATAATATATCATGAATTTCATAATATTTCATATTTATGAATTCATAATATTTCATGATACTATTTATGAATTCCATAATATTTCATATTTATGAATTCATAATATTTCATGATAATATTTCATATGGGAAATTTTGGGGCGTTACAATCCTCCCCACCTTATAAAAAGTTCGTCCTGAACTTTAAAATAATTCCGGATACTTTAATCGTATTGCCTCCTCTCATTCCCACGTGGCTTCTTCGAATCGTTCGTTCCACCACAGAACCTTTACTAAGGGTACTTCCTTGTTCCTTAGCTTTTTGACTTCCCGGTCTAAGATCTGAACAGGTCGGCGTTCTGAACTTAGGTTCTCTTGATCTTGTACTGGTTGGGGCTCTATTATCTGATTCACATCAGAGATACATTCCCTGAGCATTGATACGTGGAAAACATTGTGGATAGCCGACATTTCTGGCGGTAACTCCAGTTCGTAGGCCACTTTGCCTACTCGTCTCAGAATCTGAGACGGTCCCACATATCTCGGACTCAGCTTCCCTTTCTTTCCGAATCTCATCACCCCTTTCATAGGGGCTACCTTAAGGAATACTAAATCCCCAACCTCAAACTCTAGTGGTCTGCGTCGCTTATTAGCATAGCTTTTCTGCCGACTCTTAGCAGTCTCTATTCTCTGACGGATATTCTTTATAGCCTGAGTGGTTTCGTCTATAATATCCGTCTGGAGTCCCATCTCCTTCTTTTCACCACTCTCAAGCCAACATATAGGAGATCTGCATTTTCTTCCGTACCGAGTTTCATACGGTGCCATCCCGATAGTAGCCTGATAACTATTGTTATAAGCAAACTCTGCCAGGCTCAGGTATCGACACCAGCTTCCCTTGAAGTCCAAGGCACAAGCCCGTAACATATCCTCTAACATCTGGTTCGGAAAGCCGTCTTCGGTATATCCTCCTTTTTCACCCTGACTTGGTGATAACTAGACCTCAGGTCAATCTTAGAGAAAACGGTGGCTCCCTTCAATTGATCGAACAGGTCATCTATCCTGGGTAGAGGGTACCTGTTCTTGATAGTCACATTGTTCAGCGACCGATAGTCGATACACCTTCGCATCGACCCATCCTTCTTTTTCACGAACAGTACGGGAGCTCCCCAGGG
This sequence comes from Boesenbergia rotunda, assembly GCA_024364735.1. Lineage (NCBI taxonomy): Eukaryota > Viridiplantae > Streptophyta > Magnoliopsida > Zingiberales > Zingiberaceae > Boesenbergia > Boesenbergia rotunda. The sequence continues at coordinate 220,832 of JAGFNQ010009386.1, read as the reverse complement.
AGAATGACTAGGGCGGATGAATCCCTTGTCAAGTAGCTCCTGTAACTGTCCTTGCAACTCCTTTAATTCTGTCGGCGCCATACGGTACGGTGCCTTAGAAATAGGGTTGGTACCAGGAACCAACTCAATTGCAAATTCTATATCTCTTTCAGGTGCTAACCCTGGTAAGTCATCGGGAAATACCTCTGGGTAATTGCATACAACCTTGACGTCTTCTAGCTTTGGCCCCTCTGTAGGACTGGTATCAACCACATGAGCTAGAAATCCAGAGCATCCCTTTTCTAACATCTTTCTTGCTTTTAGAGCCGACAAGAATTTACTTGTCCTCTTCTTCGGCTCTCCGATAAACTCGAACAGAATTTCTGCCTCAGGTCGGAAGATAACTCTTCGTTTCCGGCACTCAATGGAGGCGTCATATTTGTTCAAGAAATCCATGCCCAATATCACATCATAATCTGACATATCAAGCACTATCAGATCGCAGCAGAGTTCCCTATCTGCGATTCTGATTGGTGCGGCACGTAGTATTTGGGTAGAGGGCATCACCTCACCCGAGGGAAGTGCTGTCAGAAATTTGCAGTCCAAATCTTGCAGTGACATATTATTTCTTTTGGCATATTGCATAGAGATAAACGAATGCGTTGCCCCAGTGTCAAATAAAGCAGTAGCATACTGACTGTAAATAAATATCTGACCTGTGACAACGGTAGAGGCAGTCGCCACGTCTTCTTTCGTAAGAGAGAAAACTCCGGCGTTTGTCATGGCAGGCGGGGCCTCTAATCTCCCCTGGCATATGTGAGTACCATCTATAGCTGCCTGCATCAGGTGTAACTGGGGAGGAGCACCTTTGTACTGATCATATTGCGGCTGAGGTGCTTTGGCTGCAGCAGGACACTCTCTGGCCATGTGTCCTTCCTTTCCGCAAGTATAGCATCTCCTAGCGCCTAAAAGGCATGTCCCTTGGTGCATCTTCCCACAATTGGCACATTGGGGATATTTAGGCTTCTTGCCTAAATAACCACTGGCAGATTTATCCCCTGGCTTTCTCTTTCCATTTTGGTTCTTCTTCCAGTGGGGGTTGCTATTTGGAGGTTTCTGACCTCCCGACTGATCCTGACTCTTGCTGGCGGTCAGTGGTTGGCTCTGTGGGTTCATCTTCTTTAGATAATGCTCAGTAATAAGGGCACTGCTGAACAGCTCCTCTGTGGTCTGGGGCCTATTCACGCTACCAGCTACATTCAGAGCTATCTCGGGCCTAAGCATCTTGAGCATTAATCTGACCCTTTCTTTCTCTGTACTGACCAACTCCGGACATAATCGTGCCAGTCGGTTAAATTGCTTAACGGCATCGTTGACTGAGAGATTTCCCTGCCGGAATTCAGTGAACTCATCAAAATGTCTGTTTGTGACTCGCATATTAAAGAATTCCTCCAGAAATTCGGACTCAAAGTCCTTCCACTTCATCTGGTCCACTGATCTTCTAGCCTTTACCCGTTCCCACCACATCCTGGCGTCGCCAGTGAGGCAGAACGAGACACATTTAATTTTCTCATGCTCAGGCCAGTCTAATAATTCCACTGTGCTCTCAACTGTCTTGAGCCAGGCCTGAGCATCCCAGGGCTCGCAGGTGCCCGAGAACTTTTCCGGCTTCAGTCTTTGCCACTGAATCAAATAGGCCTCCTGTCGGGCTCCCCGGGCCGGAGTGTCCGGGGGTGCCTGTGCAGTTGGAGGCTCAGTAGGCATTACATTCTGACTTCCCTGCGGGGTTGTAGTGTTCCCCTGCTGGGTCATCAGAGTGTTTATTATCTGCTGTTGTTCAGTGACCTGACGCTGCAGATCTGTGATCACTTGCATCATGTCAGGTGGGGGTACTGTCTCATTACCCCGGTTGCTACGTCTTCTAGCCATATATCTATCATACAGATGATAAATAAGTTAACATGAGAATTACCGCTACTTTTCCTTGTTATGCAAGCATAAATCATCTCTATATTATGCAAGCATAACCCATCTCTATTAATATCATTACTGTACATGAAATAATATAAGCGAGTTAGGATTTCTTACTTGGAAGCGGCAGGAAGAAGCTTGATGTGTGTGTGGTGGAGGGGAAACTTGGCTCTGATACCAACTTGTAACGCCCGCCCTTATATCTACTCTCGGGGCGGGGTTACGTACATTCAATCATATAGTAATATATTTTTTTTTTGAAACAATCAAGGAAACAACACATACGATAACCATTACACTGCAGGCGAGGGGATACTTACATCCTTTCGCTTGATTTCTACTTCTCTAAGATCTTAAGGTGCCCTTGGTTGAAGGAAGGTGAGTATTTCCTTTGTTTGCCTTTTCTTAGCAATCTTGGCCCTAGTAGAAGGCAAGAACCTTAAAGGGTTCTTCTTCCTTCCAATTCCCTAGGGTTAAAACCCTAGGGTTTACTTTTCGAAAATGGAGAGGGAGAAGAAGAGAATTTCGGTGATGAGGGGAGGAAGAAGAAGAGAAAGAGGAAGTTATTCCAACTTCCCTTATTTATACTTTTCTCATGAAAAGACATGTCTCTTCACCTCCCTAGTTTTTAACAAGCATGTTTCTTATTCCCTCTACAAGAAACATTGCTTGGTTCATTGGTTATGACATGGTGAGTGCAACTAGGAGGTTCAAGGTTCAATCCTTGCTTCCTCCTTTTTATCACATTTTGCACTAATCCATATCAAAGCCCATTAAGCCAAGCCCATCATGAAATTTCATAATATTAATTATATTCCATGATTTCACAATATTTTCATAATATTAATTATATTCCATGAATTCATAATATTTCATGATACTATTTCATGAATTCCATAATATTTCATATTTATGAATTCATATATTTCATAATATTCCATGATAATATATCATGAATTTCATAATATTTCATATTTATGAATTCATAATATTTCATAATATTTCATGATACTATTTCATGAATTCCATAATATTTCATATTTATGAATTCATATATTTCATAATATTCCATGATAATATATCATGAATTTCATAATATTTCATGATAATATTTCATATGGGAAATTTTGGGGCGTTACAAAAAAAAACTTTAATTTTATTGGCTTTGCCAGGATTTGACTCCTAGACCTCTTAGTTGCAAGACTGAAGCACTAACCATCAACCATACAACACTTTTTGTTTTACACTGGCACCAGTCGACTGATATCCTGCCAGTCGACTGGTAGAGTTGACTGCACCTGGGATTCACTCGCCCGAATATTTCTGTTCCCTCGACCAATCGACTAATACCAACATCAGTCGACTGATACGCCTGGAACTGAAATTTCTAGGTTTCAAAAACACCGTTCAAGTATATATATATACATTCTACTTCAACTACACAACAAGATTATAGACTCACAAACATAATAACCATAATCATACTCCATTTGCATGTATTTCAAACTCCAATTAACTACTCAAACTTAAAATCTTTGCGGAAGTAAACTACTAACATAAACTCAAAAGAAAATACTCATAAAGTTCTATTGTTTAGAGTTTTAAACGCTAAACAAAACTCATCCCGAAGGATCCTACTCTACAGTTCCGCCGCCACTGACATGAATCATTCATCCTTGAGCCTCCTTGCCTTACATCTTCCCTTTACCTTTATCTGCAGTAAAAGGATGCAACTATAAGCAAATAGCTTAGTAAGTAGATACCTATCTCACAAAAATATGCAATCGATATCAAACATGCTCTTGGTCAAGAATGCTTGCTTTTAAACATATGTACTGAAAATGTTATGCTTAAAATGAATAAGCTCATGAATACACTTGTAACACATGTTTGCATTTGGAAACTTTGCTTGAAATGAAAAATGTGTAACATGCTTGAAATGATTTCTTGCTTTTGAAAAACTTGAAACTTATACACTTATACTTCTTATACTTCAAAATAATAAACATCCTCCTTTGGGCCCGGCATAGTACCAATGTTCGCATCCCTAATAGGTTCGAGGTAGCTAGCCACCGAATCCTAATAGGACATCTTACTAGCTCACCTAGATCTTATGGGCCTCGGCCCAGTACATGCCAAAAAGACCTCGGTCTTTCAAAGTAATATACTTAACTTGTACTCATGCTTGTATTTAAAATGCATAACTTAGCACTTAAAAAGGTAATGTTCCCAAAACTTGTTTTAGGACACAACAAGACCTCGGTCTTGTTTCTTATCTCATTTCTTAGTCCTAGAACTCGTTCTAGGGCTTAGTAAGACCTTGGTCTTACTCAGAACATCGGTATCGAACACCTTGCGTGCCGAAATCCCAAAACCTCGCATTTTGGGCAAATCAAGACCTTGGTCTTGCTATACTAGGATCACATCAACAAAAGACTTGAAAATCATGTTTAAAACTCATTAAAGAACTACTTTTACTGCAGGTGAGAGATCTACTTACATCCTTACACTTAGAACTCACTATACCGACGTAGGATCTAGCGTGGTACTCCTCGTCCACTTCCTTCACACGATCCGGATCTTGAGCGCAAGAAAAGAAGTGGAGAAACCCTTGTTCTTTTCTTATTTTCAGCAAGGAAGAAGAAGAATGAGAAAACTCTTGGTTTTCTCTTCTTCTATTCCTTTATATACTAAGTGGAAGTTGAAGCATCACTCATAAAAGATGCTTACTATCACTTATCTAATATCGATTCCATATTCTAACAAAATAATCACTAGTTCAATTGGAAACTTGCAACTTTTTAGGTCGTGAGTTCAAGTCCCTATTTCGCCTTTTTTAAAAGAAAATTTTAATTTCTTTTATTTTATTTTGGAAAAAAAATTCTGGAAAATTTAGGTATTACAATTTTAGTCATAATAGTTGGAATCTCGTGCCTCCAACCAAAGAGTTAGCCTACTCACATCCTACTATTATCTAGCAAAATAAAATACATGATAAATTGCAAAACGTAATTGAATCCAAAACACACAAAACCGAAAACCATTGGCTCTGATACCAATTGTTGGTTGGGTTTCCGAGGCAGATACCGGGTCACTCATGGGAAACCTCTCCATATCCATGGATTAAAATTTTTAATCCGAATGGAAAACAATCTCCCAAACGACCTTCAATTCTCATCGTCATGCTAACCGATTCGAGCGATTGCTTGAACAAACATGTTGTTCTAGCAATCAATCTCGTCCAACCGATTAGCCGCGGAACAGATGATAAGTGGATCATCAGTTTTTGTGTTTATCATCGGGGTCCAAAACAATTAATTATCATAATTAATTAAACAATAATTAACATGTAATGATAATTAATTAAATACATGAAATGATAAGATCAAGGAACCAAAGGAGAAGTTATACCTTCACATTTACCTCGCGATCTTCTATTGTATGACCCTTCCTTCTTGGACGTCGTGTGGGCGACGATCTACCAAGAACCGAAGTCACCAAGGCACAAGCACGACCTCCTTTCCTTCCATCTTCCTTGCGCCAATAACCCTAGCTTCTAGGGTTGCCGCCGGCCAAGTCCTTCTTCTCCTCCCTTGCGCCGCCGGCCACTCCAAGTCTCCAAGGTGTGCCGGCTACAAGGACTCCGAGATGAAGAAGGAAAGGAAGATGAAGAAGAAGTGGAAAAAGAGAAAAGAGAGCTCTTCTTTTTCCACAACAAACCCGCCGCCGGCCTCCACATCAATCCTCACCGCCGGCGCCTAGCGCCTCATCTCCTTGCCACCGGCTCCCTTTTCTTATCCTTCTCATGGTTGCACCAGCCACAATTGGAAGAAGAGAAGATTCTCCACTCCCTTGCACTAGGGGTGTCAAAAATCAACACGACCCAACGACCTAACCCGAATCGACCCGAAAAAAATCGGGTTTGGGTTGAAAATTTTCGGGTTCGGGTCGGGTTCGGGTTGGGGGGTTTCGGGTTGAAAAATTTTGGGTCAGGTTCGGGTCGGGTTCGGGTTGACCCGAATTTAATATTTTGTGGATTTTTTAGGGTTAAATCAAATTTTATTTTGAAAATTAAGATATTTTTATGTATATTAATATCAATATAGTATGATCATGATGAAGTATTGAAATAAAAGTGAAGAATTATAGGGAAAATGGCGAAAAAAGACGTTTTGAATCGGTTTTTTCGGGTTATTCGGGTCGGGTCGGGTTGATCGGGTTGGTCGGGTTCGGGTTTGGGTTTGGGGGTTTCGGGTTGAAATCGGGTTCGGGTCGGGTTCGGGTTGGGAGTTAAAAAAAAAAAATTCCAACCCGACCCGAACCCGACCCGACCCGACCCACCCGAATTGACACCCCTACCTTGCACCACCAACCAAGAGAAAAGAAGGGAGAAGAAAGAAGAGGAAGACCTCTTCTTGCTTGTTGCCGCCGGTTGGCCTAGGAGAGAGAAGGAGAGGGAGAGAAGAGAAAAACCCTAAGATTTGTTGTGTGTTGGATGGTATGCCTTGGTCTCATGACTCCATGGGTATATATAGGGCTACAATAGGGACCATGAGAAGGAGTTGGGTCTTGGTCACCTAATGGATCAATGTCCGATCCATTAAGGAATATCTATACCACTAAAGGATCCTTATTGATCTACCTCACCAACCCCATATTTAAATATGGACTCCACCTATTATGAGTACAAATATCTCCCCGTGTTTAAGATATCGAATGCCCGTTAATTAATTAAATTACTGATAATTTAATTAATCAACATCTAACTTCTTGAATAGTACCACTCAACCTTATTATCATGTTGGATCAAGTCCACCTGCAGGATTTAACATGATGAATTTATGAGCTCCTCAAGGGGAAATCATCAACCCGACTCACCAGAACATGGTTTCCTTCTATAATCAATGGTACACTTTGTAAATAATATTATTTCCCAATTTACTGGGCCTATCGATTTAACAGAACAAATCTCACCCATTGGTAAATCAAAGAAATAAATATTAAATACATATGCCCGTTATTATATCAGAATTAAGAGCATGTACTCCATAATAACTGAAATCTGATTCAATTATAAAGTCAGTATAAATTGAATCACCTCTATGTCGATCATGTTCAATACACACAAAGTGCACTAGTGTAATTCTATGGTCAAGATAAACTAACACCAAATTACACTATAACCATCCTGATAGTTTGTCCAAATCCATCTCGGTTGTGAGCCTCTACTTATACTTTACAAGGAACTAATAACATGATCTTTTATGCGACACCACACACCATGTTATCTGCAATGTAAGGTATCAGACAATATGCACATACTAATATAAATATGCAAACAGTGATTTTGTGATTCTCTTTCAAAATGTAGATGTCTATATAAAAGCAAGGTTTTTAGTATACATCCTAACAGTTAGGTGAAGGAAGGTTCAAACTGGAAGTTAGGCGAAGCAATGTTCTAACTGAAAGTTAGGTGATTGAAAGTCCAACGAGAAGTTGGCCAGAAAAAAGTGCAAGTGGCAAGGAGGGTCGGACACTTGGTGACTGGAAGGCCAACTGGAAAGTTGGCATGTGAGAGTTCAATGGGAAGTTGGCAAGGAAAAAGTACAAGTGGGATAAAGGTTGACACTTGGTGAGAATGTTTAAGTAGGTCAAAGGTTTACTGAACACTTAGTGAGAAAGCTCAAGTGCGTCAAAGGTTGACTATGTAGGATCGGTGTCATCAATAGAGGGGGGTGAATATCGACTCATAATTTCTTCGGAAACTTATCGTTCGTTCGTTCTAGTCAAAGAGTTAGTATGCTGCGGAAATAATAAAGAACGAAAACAAACAACACTCATACACACGGGATTTATTTACTTGGTTCCCGACCCCCCAGTGTAAGTACGTCCAAGGCCTATGTGCTCGACGTGAGCCCACTATTGCTCTCCTTTTCGAAATTTCCGTAGGTGGAGAATACCCGTCTTACAGTTTGATTTACAAGCAAAAGATAATAAATAATGTACAACTCATAAATAAAAGCAAACCAAACAGTAGCCAAGTTCCGGCTAATCCGGAAGTCTGAAGTGCAGCGCACTTCCTCCTGGAGCCTCCTTGGTCGCAGAGCTTCGTCTCTAGTACTTTTTCTTCACTCAGAATGACTTAGCAGATGATGGAATTGATGTCCTGAGTTGAGGGGTCGAAGCCCCTTTTATAATATCTTCTAGGGCGCCTTAGAGGCATTTAAGGCACCTTATAGGCGGTCAGACTGATCCACCATCGCAAACTTTGCGGATGGATAAAACAAGCCTTCCCAGGTGCCCTGGACTTTCCCAGGCGACTAGGATATAGGGTGCCTGAACCTTGACGGTGCCCTGAAGCATGGGGTGCTTGTATCAATACAGGCACCCTGGATGACTTTCCCAGGCAGCTTTTTCTCCTGCGATTGCTTTCCTATCTTACCTCCTACTCCAGGTACCTGCAAGACAACAAACACAAGACAAATATGCAAATAATCTTAGCGTTAAAGATCGGTTCTGACTTTGGATTTCACCTGAAACCCTAGGTCGAACCGACGCCTAATGTTCCCTTTCCCGGGGAACGCGTTCTCACCTACTCCACACTGAAGAAGTTGTGTTTGCCAACCGGAACCTCCGATTGGACTTTCACTTAGCCTCCGAGAACCCAAATCTCGAGATGTCCATCCTTGACCCATCTCTACTTTTGTTCGCGATCCCTGCTCGACTAAAGCTTTGGCAACCAAGACCTTCGGCTGGACTTTTGCTCGGAGCTCGAGACGTCCGACCTCGACCCGTCTCTACTTCTGTCCGACAACCCTCGCTCAGCAAAGACTCCATTGCCCGATCCCCGAACATGACTTAGTGCTCAGTCCCCTGGACCAAGACTTCGTGCCCAGCTTCACTCACCATGACTTAGTCCAACCTAGCTTCACTTGCTAGGACCCAGTTTCACTCTCCAGGGCTTAGTCCAACCTAGCTTCACTCGCTAGGACCCAGCTTTACTCACCAGGATTTAGTGCCTAGCTTCACTCACCAAGACTTAGTCCAACCTAGCTTCCCTTGCTAGGACCTGGCTTCACTCACCAAGATTTCCTTCATCAAAATTACTCCTTTGCTAGTCATCATAACCTTGACTAGACTTCCTCCATTTTTCAGATAAATATAACTCCAAACCTCAAATCCGGTTTGGTTTACTCCCTTGGTCAAACTGACCAACCCTGGTTCTAGTTCACTCTGCTAAACATCATATCCTATTTGACTAACCCTTTGTCAACCTGATCAAACCTGCACTACAAGAAAAAAGCTAAATAACAACGCTTTTTACGCGTTGTCTATGTGACTTAAAAAGCGTTGTTAAAAGTACTGTTGTTAAAAGTCTGTTCAAAGACAACACTTAAAAAGCGTTGTCAATTTGTGCAAAGACAACGCTTTTGTAATGTTTAAAAAGCGTTGTTGTTTTTTATAAAGACAACATTTTTGCAACACTTAAACAACGTTGTTGATTTTTACAAAGACCACACTTTTGCAACGTTTATAAAGCGTTGTCATTTTTTTCCAGGACAAAGCTTTTACCACGCTTAAAAAGCGTTGTCATTTACTACAAGGTCAGTTTTAACAATGCTTAAAAAGCGTTGTCTTTTTTAACATATAACACGTTTTTTAAATATATAAAAAGTATTTATTTTTTAAAACATAAATATTTTACCTAAACATACAAAAAATATCCACAAACAGTAAATATGAATATCCACAAATAAAAAATAAAAGCATCCACAATCCTTTTTAAAATATAACTATTTAACAAAAGATACAACTTCATATTATCCAAACAAAATATATATATGGTCACACAATCCTCAAATTAACTTTATATCCATATTAAGTTTAACAAGATCATCATCAAAACATCCTTCACCGGTAGCTATGACATTTTTCTTTGGCCTCATCTTCTCAAGCTCTTTAACTATGATTTAACACTGCATCAAAATAAAAATTCGTGTTAGAGATTCTGTCTGAATGAGATAAACGACATCGATAAAATCCATAAGCAAGTTAAATGTTGGATCCGTGGTGAAATAGTCGTCAAAGGTACTTACTTTTCGATCCGTGGTGAACTTTACTGATGGCTTCTTCAATATTGGATGAACATCATCTGAGCAAGGAAAAAAAATCAGCCCTATAGCAAGCATAAACTTGTAACTAATAAAACAGAAAAGCGATTTATGAAACATGGATCTCAAAATGAAACATGTAACAACATACATTTCACAATTCATATGTTTGCTTTAAATGAATGTGAAAATGATGGTCATCATTTCATAAACTTAAATCTAAATAGAATTATGGCAACCATCATTACATACCTATTCATAAATATGATCTTGTATACATTTCGCCAACTCGGACCGTACCTCATCAATTTCTTATCGAGAATATTCTGCTTTTGTGAACTATGAACACACACAAATTACGTTAACAGAAAAAATAATCAAAACTCACTTTGTAAATTTTAAATAGTTTATTTCAAATAATTTGAGTTAATGCAAAATAATATTACTATTGATCGTAGTGAATCTCTCTCGATAGTTTCAATCTCTTCAATAATTAGTCTCATAAATCTCATCACATAATAATCGTATTGTTTTGCATCTGGTTGCCGAGGAACCTATGATAATTAGAGCCAAATTGTTAATGACAAATATACACATTAAAATACATGTTAAACAAAATTACACGTACCTTTAGTACTTCCCACTTAGCGTTTTTTTGACCTTTCCTTCCCTTATTTGAATTAAACAATCTTAAGGCCCTTCATAAGTTAATAATATTTGATATATGAGTTTTTTATTGAGTAAAATAAAGGTTTACTAAAAAAGAGCATATATGAACTCACATGTCCACTATATATTTCCAATCTTCATCGCGAATGTGGTGACTTAGGGAATCCAACAAATAAATAACATCCTTGTAAGGTTCAATGACAGTGAGAATCCAGTGAAAACTAGGCATAGACATACAATTAGTGCATATAACTCAATAAATAAGCAAAAGGAAGCAATTGAAAGTGATGTTTTATTTCTTACTTACCCGATATTACATGGCACCAAAACTAATTGATTTGCTGATGCACCAGTTAGCCTATCTGCTAAAACACTTGCCTTTTGGTTCAACCTTTCAAGCTTACCTATTTTGTCGTGTGTAGTTTTTGCCATATGTGGGATCTTGTGTGGATTCATAAATATGAATTTCTCTTTCTTGTTATCTTTCAGTGTCTTCTTATAAAGATGTCTGTCATTGCAAAGATAATAAAATTAACATACTAAACAATAATGTGAAGAAAATATAATGGTCACACATAATGTTTCAATAATGAAAATAAAATATTATCTTTGAAGAAAAAGTTGCTGAAATTACTTAAATCAAATCACTTACCATATGTAGCTAACAACACAATTGCCTGAAATTGACTCCAAATGATATAAAGAAATGATGTCCTCAAGGTGCAGAAAAAGTTCACAATCATCTTCAAACACATCATTATCTAAACACATTGATATATATCTTCCTTCATCTAGAGCACGTTTACTATAACAATATAACATATGTAATGATCTTGGGATACTTGTTGACAAAGTATGCTTCTTTTTTAGTTGTTCAATGTTCTGCCTTCCAAGCTTCTAATAATTTCAAATGTAAACAAGTTAGATAGGTTGAATAATAAAAAAGCGACAATTTAATTTGAAATATAATATCACATATGCCTCATCTTGCTTCACTATCAAGTGTTGTGGCCAAGCCACATGAGTTCCTACAGCATCACCAATTACTTCACATTCACTTGGAATTGGATATGGCAAAGGTGCTAATTTGTCCACTGCTTCATCAATAGAAACTCGAATGCAATTCTTGGGAAATGGAACACCATGAAGCATTTTATCTGGTCCATTGATACAAACAATTGTACCATATGCAGCAATATTTGTGCTAGATTCCAATGTTAATGCAATTGATTTACCCTAAAATGCAAATAAGCATGTCGACTATATTCACTGAGTGTGCTCTATAATATTAATGAATATAACTATAACTTGTATTATACCTGTAAAAAATGATCTTTACCCAAAATCTGTATGTCATCATCATCGATATTCATCTGATGTAACTTCACCGAGCAACTGCCTTTGTCATCAATCGAATTGTCGCATGCACCCCTTTTATACACCATTGCTTCAAGTTTTTGTATGCGTGCATCCTGTTCCACAACTTGCTTCTTTGCCTCCATCAGCTCCCTTTTCTGCTCAGTGATTATATCTTGGGCAACATCAGATTTCTTCCCTGTTCTACCAACATTGAAATATATTGTTGGGTTAATACAACCTACAACACCCCGAACACGCCCTGCATATCCTTCAGTCTCAAGTGCCTTGGTAAGTATATCATCTTTTATCCCGTCAATTTTCAACTTACCCTCTCTCTTTTGTTGTATGTAATCATCCTGTTATGCAACATTAAAAAGAAAAATTATTTTAAAAGTTATCATTTCCATAAAATTGTAGCTTTTTGTGTATTGTTTAATTTGCTTACAATCTTTTGAACTCTTTCCATCAAATCATCGCCGTCAAAGTCTCCTTCTTTGTTGGCTCATCCTTTCTTCCACATAATAGCTCTGTTAATGTCATCATCATCACATAATTCAGTCGCCTACAACAAGAAAAATACAGTAACAAATGTGAAATCATTTTATGAATTATGCTTTAAAAATACTATAACAAAAAAAATATGCTTTAAAAATACTTACTATTTCTTCAGCAAAGCGTGCATATCCTTTACGTGAAAGTCGATGAGGATATATGTTGTTTTCTTCTCTCTTTTTGTCGATCACTTAGTTTCTAAACATGCGACATATCAAATTTGAATATAAAAAATGACTTATGGTCAATTAAGCAAAAAGAATAAATTAAGAATCTTATAATGAAATCTTCAGACATGCGACTAATGACAAACGAACTCCAATCATCTATTGTAATATCATAGCCAGTTGGCGGCTCATTTAACTCCTCAGGTTTATCAAGCTTGCTTAAAATGAATGTTTGGGTGAGATGAGTTTTGTATTGACGCCACTTATTGTTTGCCGATCTCAAGCATCCCTTCTTCCACCTTGTGTCAACATTGTACGTCAACTGTAAATCACAGAATTGGAAATACATTAAATATCATAAGGATGTGAATATTACAATTGTTAAAATATGTTAACTTACGTTAACTGATTCCCATATCAATTCTTTAACATCAGTTGGGGCATGCTTCCAAGTCTTGTATGGAATATTAACCTTTTCTCGAGCAAGCACACCAATATAACTTTGCATTGCAACAGCAGCTTCTCCTATTGGTTGTTCAAGTTTATTGAATGCTACATCTCTTCTAATTCCTTGGATCCTTTGCCTAGCAAGCTTATCCAAGTGTGTACGACCTCTAGACATTCTTGTGGTTTTGGTGTCTGTAGAATCCAACACTGTATTACCATCACAACTCTCTCCCGTGTCATAAGTAATTGTTTCTTTACCCTTCCCCATTGTCGCATGTTATCCTAATCTCTTACTCTTTACAACCGTGTCACAACCATCAACACTTGATTTAAGCTTTATAGAGGATTCCATAGAGTATCAAACATGCAGAAAATGTTGCTGTAAAACATAGAGGAAACATGCAGGAATATGAATAACGTATCAAACATGCAGGAAACATTGCTATAAAAGTAAACAGGACTATCAATAACATTGCTACAAAAGAAAACATGCAGTTGATTGTGAAGCTTCTGAAGGTTTCTAGTACTGTAAACATGCAGTTGATTGTTCCCATTCTTCTGAAGGTTACTAATTGATCGGTTTCTAGTCCTGTAAACAACACCAAAGATTTAATTGTAAAAATTTTAATAACGTTGCTGATTGAGGATTGAGGATAACATATCAATAATGCAGTTGATTGATATTTGTAAAAATCAACAACAGGAATATGAATAACATATCAAACTTGCAGGAATATTATCAACAACAGGAATTTTATCAAAAACACAGTAATAACGTTGTTGTAAACATGCATAATAAATGAGTACATGTAAACAGGAATATCAATAACATTATTGATAGAAGCTTCTTTATTATGCATAACAGATCAACAACAGCTTCTTTATCATGTTTAGAAACTCATATTCAAAAGGAAAAAAACATCAATTAAATATTGTCAACCCAATTTCCATCACAGTCTTCACGAATACATGGTGGTTCATTATCATCTTCTGTGCCAACATCTATCGATGGTAACCCCCTACTAAAACATTGATAGTGGATTGTAGTGTCCTCTAACTCTTCACCCTTTAGGTATTCAAAGTACTCTCTGTTTGGAGTTGCAAGTACAACACTCCATAAAGGATCTTCAGAATCTTCAATGTAAAAGACTTGCTTTACTTGACTTGCCAAGATAAAAGCATCAGATTTGAATCCAAGTCTATTGAGATTTACCAACGTGAAACCAAGATCATCTACTTTAATACCGTTATTATGTTCCACCCAATTACATTTAAACATTGGAATTTAAAATTTATGGTAATCAACTACCCATATTTCTTCTATAACTCCATAAAAAATCATATCCGACACAATAAGGTTTTTATCCTTTGCACTAGCAACTTGCATTGTCTTTGCAACTAAGCTGACTCCAGAGTTTTGAACAACTCGTATATCATCACGCTCTTTTGTAGCATAAGTAACTCCATCAATCAAATAACTAGAGTACTTTAAGACTTTCTTGTTAGGTCTGCGTGCTATCCACTTCAATCTTTCTGATACTTGATGAGTGGAATGGTCAACTACATGTGCAACCTACATTTTTTATGTAATAAATATTTAGTTATGCATAAATATGATAATGAATGTATGCTAATATGTAATACTAAATACACTTACATGATCATGCAACCAGGTAGTAAACGTTCTGTTATGCTCATCTTGTAACCACTTCTTGGACTTAGCCTTACGAGGAAATCTTGCATTCAAATACGACATGTGTTGCCTAATCAAATTATTAGGTATAAATAAACGAATAGCACATAAGCAAACCACATGAAAATATTAATAAGTTGGATACATTACTCGATATAGAGATCAATCTCAGCATCATTTGCTAATACGTAACGATGTGCTTGCTTCAACTCATCGTGAGTAGTGGAGTGGACTACTGCACCTGATAAAGGCTTAGTAAGTTCTAGTTGTCGATGACTTGATGGTATTCCAATCGTGTGAAGACTACACAGATAGTCTGAGCAAAATTCAACAGCCTCTTCGACAATATAACATTCAGCTATACACCCTTCAGGTCGATTGCGATTTCGCACATAACCTTTCAAAATCTTCATGTATCTTTCAAATGGGTGCATGTACCTATACCAAACCGGTCCACACAATTTCACCTCTCGCACAAGATGAACAGTTAAATGAATCATTATATCAAAAAATGACGGAGGGAAATACTTTTCAAGTAAACATAATATCGTCACAATCTCTCTTTGCATATCATCCAACCTTGAGACATCTATCACTTTATTACATAACACATTGAAGAAGAAACACAAGCGAGTGATAGTGTCTCTAACATGTTTGGGCAAGACGCCACGGATGGCCACTGGAAGCAATTGTTGCATTAAAGCATGGTAGTCATGTGACTTAAGGCCAACAAGTTTCAAGTCCTTCAATGACACGAGGTTTTTAACATTAGATGAGTAACATGATGGAAGTTGTATTCCAAACAAAGAATTCAAAATTTTTCTTTTCTCATCCTTACTAAGTGTATAACAGGCTGCTGGCAAAAATGTTTTCTTCTCCCCCATCCTTGGTGCCAAATCTGTCCTGACATTCATTTCCAAAAGGTCTAATCTCGCAGCTACTCCATCCTTTGTTTTTCCTGGAATGTCAAGTAAGGTTCCGATAAGACTTTCACAGACATTCTTTTCAATGTGCATCACATCAAGAATATGTCGAATGTGTAGATGTTTCCAATACTGAAGTTCAAAGAATATTAATTTCTTTTTCTAGCATGATTTTACATCATCCTTCTTCGACTGAAACTTCCCACTCATTTTTCCCCATTGATAATTAATTCTTTGAACTCTTTCAAAAACTTCATCGCCACTTAATGGTTTTGGTGCAGGGTTAAACTCCTGGTTCCCATTAAATACCTTCCGTTGCCTTCGATAAGGATGAGTTGCAGGTAGAAACCTTCTATGACTTGCATATGACATTTTCCTACTATGCTTCAACCTTGTTGAATACGTTTCCTCACCACAAATAGGACATGCATGATATCCTTTCACAATACTGTTGGATCGAGAAATGCGAGAGAGGGGGGGTGAATGTCGCAAATCGTTCGGATTTAAAAAGAATAAGTGCGCAGCGGAAATAAGACACAAAAACAATGCTAACACGGTCGTTTTACTTGGTTCGGAGCCTGTGTCGACTCCTACTCCAAGGCCCACGGTCGTTGACCGTTTTCTGCGGGCAATTCTATACGTTCGAGAAAGTTTACAATAAAAAGTATTACAGAATCAGCCTAGTAAACTTAATTAAGCTCTTCGTTACCGACGTCCGGTGTAGATCGAAGTGTTGGAGCAGCAGGACGTCGTCAGCTCGAGTTGAAAGAGTTCTGGAGCGTGTCGTGGAAGCAGAAGAGCGTGGAAGCGTCACAGTAATTGATGCTCTGAAGAAGGAGGTCGAGGGCCCTTTATATAGGGCCTGGGGGCGCCCTGGTCGACGGGGGCGCCCCCCTACGTGGCAGCAGATCCGGTTGTTGCTCGGTCGCCGTCTGATCCCCTTATCCTCGGGATCCGGTTTGACCGGGGCGCCCGGATGGCTCGGGGCGCCCGCATTGACCGGTCAAAGCCTCATCTCCTTGGCTTCGCAGGGATGCGCTTCAGCAGCTGGCAGTGGGGGCGCCCGCGACACGCGGGGCGCCCGCGACAAGCGGGGCGAAGCGCGTTCGCAGGGATGCGGTTCGGCAGCTGGCAGTGGGGGCGCCCGCGACAAGCGGGGCGAAGCGCGTTGAGGTTCTTACAGACTTGGGTTGACCTTGGGGGTGCCCGGATCGTCCGGGGCGCCCTGCTCAGCTTCTGCCTCACTCCTTTGAGGCTCTCTGAGCTGCAGATACTCAGTCCTTCGATCCTGCATCCAGGGTTAGTCCAAATAACAATTATATTATTATTTTATACAGCCTTAGCTGTCTTGGTTCTGACTTTGGTCTCCAAAATGGAGCCCTAGGTCGAACCGACGCCTAATGTTCCCTCAAGGGGAACGCGTCCTCACCTACTCCTCTCGGGAGAATTTACCTGGTGCCAACCGGATCCTCCAGTTGGACTTTTGCCTGACGGTCCTTTGTCAGGTCTTGAGTACCAAGCAGCCCTTCGCTTGGTGCCTAGCAGCCCTTTGCTAGGTCTTTTTCTTCTGGCAGCCCTTTCCCAGGGCCTAGCATTCCTTCGCTAGGGTTTGTCCATTCTGGCAGTCCTTCGCCAGAGCCTAGCAGTCCTTTGCTAGGGCTTTTCCTGTCTGGCAGTCCTTCGCCAGTGCCTAGCATTCTTTCGCTAGGGCTTTTCCTGTCTGGCAGTCCTTCGCCAGTGCCTAGCATTCCTTCGCTAGGGCTTTTCCTGTACACTCAAGAAACTTGTTAAACAACAAGTAACCCTTAACTTTTGAACCCTTTTGCCAATATCAAAACACAGGTTTGACTTGGGTGCAATCTGCACCAACAATCTCCCCCTTTTTGATATATGGCAACCTAGTTCAAAAAGTTAAGGGAAAAAAAAATGCTGAAATTGAAATCCTAAGTTAGATTCCCTCCCCCTGGAAGAAATCTCCCCTAGGTTTTTCAAAAATAGGTGATGTGAGTTAAGTACTTAGAAGATTTCATGTTTTGATAATAAGTTGGGAAATCTGCTGAGTTTTTCGAAAAGATGTTCTAAGTTTGGAAGGCTTAGAAAACTTTAGACAAATTTTCAGTTTTAGAAACATTTCAGACTTTGGAAAATTTTCAGTTTTGGAAAAACTTCAGACTTAGAAAATTTTCAGTTTTGGAAAAATTTCAGACTTAGAAAATTTTCAGTTTTGGAAAAACTTCAGACTTAGAAAATTTTCAGTTTTGGAAAAACTTCAGACTTAGAAAATTTTCAGTTTTGGAAAAATTTCAGACTTAGAAAACTTTCAGTTTTAAAAAAAATTTCAAAGAATAATTTGAGCAAAAATTAATAACACTTCAGAGTTAGAAATTTTAAGCAAAAAAAACTAAGCTTAGAAATAATTCAGAGTTTAGAAATTTTTACAGGATAAATTTAAGCTTCTAACTTTGAGGTTAAACTTTTTGAATAAAGGAAAAAATTTGAAAAAAACTTTTTGGGTTTCCCTCTTTCCTTTCCAACTCTCCCCCTTTGTCATATATCAAAAAAAATGCAGAAAAATATTTGCAATAATTAAATCATTTTGCTGTACTGAATCAAACTGGAACCTAAGTCTGGTTAACTCTTTAGGGACCTGTCTAACCCAATTAGCTACTTACTAACTGTTATAAACAGTAGCTTTTGCTAGGGTTAGTCAAGTTAAGTGTTTTTGTTCAAGTTAGATTTTCTAATCTTGACACTTAACTTGATTGCTGTATAAGTTGTATTTAGTGCCCCAATTACTGCAGATGCACTGACTTAAAGCATCTTAAATTGAGGCAAAGACTTAAGCATCTCAACCCTTTCTAGGTTATCAATCAAAGTGCCCTAAGGTGCTTGTGAGATGCTGGCTTCTAGATCTATAGGTGCATGCAGTTCTAGGGTTAGAACCTAGGCTAAGTCCATTTCGAAGAAAACCCTAGTTTTGAAGGGGGTAGTTTTTGAAATAAAACTAAGTCAAGAAAAAAATTTTAAAACCAAAGTAACACTTTTTAAGATTAAGTAAGAAAATGTTTAAAATAAACACCATTTTAAAATCAATTTAAAACATTTTAAAATTAAAGTAAAAACCAAATGATTCTATTCTACTAAGCATAATCCTAGCTGCCTTCTTAGTGAGCTAAACTCAGATTCAGGTAGGGGTTTAGTGAATATGTCAGCTAGGTTGGACTTGGAGTCTACATGCTTAAGGACTATTTCACCCCTAGCTACGTGATCTCTTACAAAGTGATGTTTTACTTCTATGTGTTTGGTTCTAGAATGTTGTATTGGGTTTTTGGTTAAGTTAATTGAGCTAATATTGTCAATATTGACTTGGGTCTGATTGTAGTCTAGCTGAAAGTCCTTAAGGGTGTGCATCATCCATAGGAGTTGAGCTACACACTCTCCTAAGGCTACATATTCAGCTTCAGTTGTGGATAGAGCAACACAGTGTTGCTTTCTACTGCACCAACTTACTAAGCTGTTTCCTAAAAGTTGACAGCTTCCACTTGTACTTTTTCTATCTAATTTACAACCAGCATAGTCAGAATCAGAGTATCCTGATAACTTAAAGGATAAAGTCCTAGGGTACCAAATCTCTACATTTAGGGTGCCCTTAATGTATCTTAAAACTCTTTTTAGGGCTGCTAAGTGAGTTTCCTTAGCACAGGTTTGGTACCTAGCACACATTCCTACTGAAAAAAGTATATCAGGTCTGCTGGCTGTAAGGTATAGTAGACTTCCTATCATACTTCAATAAAGTTTTAGGTCTACTGGTTTGCCATCAGGGTCATTATCTATTTTCACATTTGTGGCCATTGGGGTACTTATACTTTTAGAGTTATCCATTTTAAATTTCTTAATTAGTTCTTTAGCATATTTAGATTGATGTACATAATTTCTATCCTTAGTTTGTTTGATTTGTAACCCTAGGAAAAAGTTGAGTTCCCCAACTAAACTCATTTCAAACTCATTTTCCATTATTGTTACAAATATTTTAGAAATTTAGAGTTAGTTGATCCAAATATTATATCATCTACGTAAATTTGGACAACAAATATATCCTTTTCTAAAATTTTAACAAACAAGGTTGGGTCAATTTGACCTTGTTTGAATTCTTTAGAGATCAGGTAATTGGATAATCATTCATACCAGACTCTGGGTGCTTGTTTTAGTCCATAAAGGGCTTTACTAAGTTTGTAGACATGATCGGGTTTTTCTATATCCTCAAATCCTGGGGGTTGTCCTACATAAACTTCTTCCTTAATAAGCCCATTTAAGAAGGCTGACTTTACATCCATTTGGTATAATTTAAATCCTTTATGGGATGCAAAGGCTAGTAATATCCTAATAGACTCAAGTCTAGCTACAGGGGCGTAGGTTTCATCATAATCCAACCCTTCTACTTGGCTGAATCCCTTAGCTACTAAGCGGGCTTTATTTCGGACTATTTCACTTTGATCGTTTAACTTATTCCTAAATACCCACTTAGTGTCAATTATGGATTTGCCCTTAGGTTTAGGTACTAACTCCCAGACTTGGTTTCTCTCAAATTGGGCTAACTCTTCTTGCATGGCTAAGATCCAGTCAGGATCAGGTAAGGCTTCCTCAATAGTCTTAGGTTCAATCTTTGAAATCATGGCTATTTGACTAAGATTTCTATAGGAAGCTCTAGTTCTGACTCCTAAGGTTGGATCACCTACAATTTGGTCAGTTGGGTGACTGAGTCTGGGTTTCTTGGTTTTTCTAGTACTTGGCTCAGCTTCAGGTCCAGCTGGTCCAATAAGTTCAATTCTGGGTTCATTGGTTGGTTCAACTGATTCAAAAGTTGGTTCAATTGTTAAGTCATTAAAGAGTTCAGTTAGGGTTTCAGAGTTATCTTCTTGATCAGTATTTGGTGAAGCTAAGTCAGAATTATCAGATTTTGGGTAAGTTTCTTCATCAAATATTAAGTTGGTTGTTTCTTCAATTTTCTTAGTTATTTTGTTGTAGACTCTATAAGCTCTACTTGTTGTAGAGTATCCTAAAAAGATACCTGGGTTTGACTTGGATTGGAATTTTTCAAGATAGTCTTTGGTATTAAGAATATGGACTTTGCATCCAAAGACTCTAAGATAGTGTAGGTTTGGAAGTCTATGGTAGTAAAGTTCATAGGGTGTTTTATTTAACCTTTTATTAAGCAGAATCCTATTTTGTATATAGCAAGCTGTGCTAATTGCTTCTGCCCAATAGTGGTTAGGTAGGTCAAATTCATTGAGCATAGCCCTAGCAGCTTCCTGTAGGGTTCTATTCTTCCTTTCTACTATGCCATTTTGTTGGGGGGTTCTAGGACACGAAAATTCGTGTTTATATCCATTTACTTTGCAGAATTCTTCGAATCTTTGATTCTCGAATTCTCCCCCGTGGTCAGACCTAAGTCTTTTGATTTTGGTATCATTTTGATTTTCAATCAATTTACAAAAGTTGTTAAATAGGTTCAGGGTTTCATCTTTGGTCTTGAGAAACCTGACCCAGGTGAACCTAGAGTAGTCATCAATTATCACTAAGCAGTATCGGTTTCCACTTAGTGACTTGGCTCCATGTGAATCAAATAGGTCAAGGTGTAGGAGCTCAAGGGTGGTTTGGGTTTGATCAGATTGGATCAATTTGTGACTAGACTTGGTTTGTTTGCCTTGATTACAGGATTCACATATTAGGTTTTCATTATTCTTAATTTTGGGGACACCTTTGACTAAGCCAAGTTGGGTAATTTTTGAGATAGTTCTTAGATTGGTATGACCTAATCTCCTATGCCAGAGTTTTGATTGTTCTAACTGTGTTAACATGCATTTGGGTATAAGGGGAAGATTTATAGTGTATACATTATTTTTCCTAGTGCCCTTAAGCATGATTTCTGAGTCTTGTGCATTTCTAATCAGGCAATTAGAATTGTTGAAAGTAACTAAATAACCAGAGTCACATAACTGACTTATGCTAAGTAAGTTAAAATTGAAGTTTTCCACCAATAGAACTTTCTTAATAATGAAATTGGATTTAAGTTCAATATTACCTGACCCAATTACCTTGAGTGTAGCATTGTTACCAAATGCCACTGAGCCCAGGTTTTTGAACTTGAGTTTGGTGAACTTCAATTTGTCCCCAGTCATATGTCTGGAGCACCCGCTATCTAACATCCATTGGTCCAAATCTTTATGTTCCTACACATAAAGAATTTTTGATGATTTGGATCCAATTTGAGTTAGGGATAGCTTAAATTGAGTTTCACTTCCTAGTCTGTCTCACCCCAGTCTAGGGTTTTCAACACGTTAACCTTAAGGTTTTTGTGAGACAGGTTTGAGAGTAGAAATTAGTTTTGAAAAGGAATTTCAATTTATTTTCGAAAAAGTTCTTTATTTTTGAAAACAGATTTTTAAACAAATAAGTTTAGAAATTTTGAAAAATAGATTAAGTGATTTTGAAAAAGAATAGTTTAAGAAGTAGAAATTTTGAAAAAGATTAAGAGTTTTTCGAAAAAGAGATAGGTTTGAAAACAGATTAGAATCTATAATTATTTGAACTTTGAGTTAGATTCGAATTTGACAAAAGGTAATTTGAATTTGAATTTCAGAAATTGGCTTCCAGGTCTTGGCGAGGCACTAGGCCTTCTTTGGCCGTAGCCTTATGGGATCATCCACCCTTTCCTTGACAAAGCCTTTTAATGAAATTTCATTTTCAAATTAAATTAAGTCATTTTCTGGTCTAACTAGCTTGGGTCTTGGATCGGTAGCTTCGGCTGGTTTCACCAGTCTAAAGAGACCAAGTAGACTTGATCTTATTAGAGTTGGTTTCCCCAACGTACTATCATCTCACCTCCTCCCAATACTATGTTTTCAAGTTTCAAGTAATTTAGTCCTTAAATCTAAGTATTCCTTAAATCTAAGCATGGCAATTTGCAAAAAAAATTAAATAAACAAACAATCAATCAATTAAAAAAAATTATCTAATTATAAAAATTTTTTGATTTTGGCTCCCCCTGGACTAAAGCCTCTGTATGGGTTAGGCAAGATGTGAATCTTGTCCTTGGGGATCCAAAATTGATTTGAACCAGTTGGTTTAGTCAGGCACAGTTTTGGCACCCATGCCTGAACCTTAGGTCTTGACTGGTTCAGTACAGCAAAGTAAGATCTTTGCCGAGATTTGGTTCTATAGCCAAGTCCGGATCGGTTTAGAACAGACTTCTGTTTTTCCAGAATCAGATCAAGATTCTTGGAACCAGAAGTGAATCGTTCTAAAGCTGTTCTTAAGTCCTTAACTTGAGTTTTCAGGGAGGAATTCTCTGATTCAAGTTTTTCAACTTGATCAGGGGTTCCTTCCTGAAGTTTCTCAGTTAAGGATTTAGAATCAGCTCCCTCTTTCAGGAGTTTTACTTCCTGTCGGAGGGACTCGATTCGGAGTTTGGCTTTCGCCAAATCTCGGGATAGATAGGAAATAAGCGAATTCAATTGCAATTTTGAAAAACCCGTTACCCTTATTTCGCCGTCGTCGAAGAATGTCAGCTTGTCGTCGTCTCGGTCCGAGTCTGAGTGGTCTCGATTTGATCCGAAGCGGTCAGGGCTAGAAGATTGGATTGGGGTGCTTCTTCGTCTTCTTCTGAGGAAGACTCGTCCCAGGTTGCTTGGAGTGCCTTCTTCTTTCTGGTCTTTTTGGACTCCTTTAGACTTGGACATTCAGTTTTGTAGTGGCCCTTCTTCTTGCATTCGTAGCAGGTTACGTTGGGCTTTTGTTTGTCAATTGCCGGTTCAGCTTGTCCGTCCTTTCTTCGGCTTGTTCTCCGTGTGTTGGTTTGGTTCTTCAACTTTTTGTAGTAGCTTCGAGCTAGCCGGACCAGTTCAGATTGATCTTCTTCTTGATCTTCTGTTTCTGAATCTGAGGTAGATTCAGGTTCAACTTGAGTTTTCTTCTTGGTCGTCTTTCCTGTTTTCCCTGCAAAGAAGGCTATACTTTTCTCGACCAAATTGCAGTTAGTCTGTTCATGCAGCTCAAGTTCAGAAAATAACTCATCTAACTTAATTTTTGAAAGATCCCTAGAGACCTTGTATGCATCTACCATAGATGCCCACAAGGTGGTCCTAGGGAACGCGTTTAGGGCATACCTTATAAGATCACGGTTTTGAACCTGGTGACCTATTGCGTGAAGACCGTTCATCAGTTCCTGGATTCTGGCGTGGAGCTGGGCTGCTGTCTCGTTATCTGCCATTTTGATAGTGAAGAGCTTGTTCAGTAGCAGATCCCGTTTGCTGATCCTCGTATCTGAAGTTCCTTCGTGGAGCTCGATCAGTTTAGCCCATAGCTCCTTGGCACTGTTGAATGGGCCTACGCGGTTCAGCTCCTCTTTTGTCAGTCCGCATTGAAGGGTCTGAGTTGCTTTGGCGTCAGCTTCAATCTTGCGTTTAAGGGCAGTGTCCCACTCTGAGTAGTTTTGTGGTACGCCTTCAGCATTTGTGGGAATCATCAGTCCAGACTGGATGATTATCCACATGTCCACCTGAGTTTTCAGGTGGACCTCCATTCGACTTTTCCAGTAAGGAAAGTCTTCTCCACTGAAAAGTGGAGGTCTGGCGGTGCTAAAACCTTCTTGGATGGCCATTTGTTAACTTCTGAAATAGCAAAAGAACAACAAAAATATTCCAAGACTTGGTCTTGGATTAGTAGTGCGGGAACAATAAATAAAAACAAATTTCAAGGGGTGTTGCACCAACCTTGAAATAAAAACTCGAACGAAATTTTTTTTTTTATTTTTAAAAAATGAGAGAGAAAACAAAAGAAATCCGAAAAATTTTCAAACTGGTGGTTGCACCAAGTTTGAGTTCCCCGCTCTGATACCACTTGTTGGATCGAGAAATGCGAGAGAGGGGGGGGTGAATGTCGCAAATCGTTCGGATTTAAAAAGAGTAAGTGCGCAGCGGAAATAAGACACAAAAACAATGCTAACACGGTCGTTTTACTTGGTTCGGAGCCTGTGTCGACTCCTACTCCAAGGCCCACGGTCGTTGACCGTTTTCTGCGGGCAATTCTATACGTTCGAGAAAGTTTACAATAAAAAGTATTACAGAATCAGCCTAGTAAACTTAATTAAGCTCTTCGTTACCGACGTCCGGTGTAGATCGAAGTGTTGGAGCAGCAGGACGTCGTCAGCTCGAGTTGAAAGAGTTCTGGAGCGTGTCGTGGAAGCAGAAGAGCGTGGAAGCGTCGCAGTAATTGATGCTCTGAAGAAGGAGGTCGAGGGCCCTTTATATAGGGCCTGGGGCGCCCTGGTCGACGGGGGCGCCCCCCCACGTGGCAGCAGATCCGGTTGTTGCTCGGTCGCCGTCTGATCCCCTTATCCTCGGGATCCGGTTTGACCGGGGCGCCCGGATGGCTCGGGGCGCCCGCATTGACCGGTCAAAGCCTCATCTCCTCGGCTTCGCAGGGATGCGCTTCGGCAGCTGGCAGTGGCCCGCGACACGCGGGGCGCCCGCGACAAGCGGGGCGAAGCGCGTTCGCAGGGATGCGCTTCGGCAGCTGGCAGTGGGGGCGCCCGCGACACGCGGGGCGCCCGCGACAAGCGGGGCGAAGCGCGTTGAGGTTCTTACAGACTTGGGTTGACCTTGGGGGCGCCCGGATCGTCCGGGGCGCCCTGCTCAGCTTCTGCCTCACTCCTTTGAGGCTCTCTGAGCTGCAGATACTCAGTCCTTCGATCCTGCATCCAGGGTTAGTCCAAATAACAATTATATTATTATTTTATACAGCCTTAGCTGTCTTGGTTCTGACTTTGGTCTCCAAAATGGAGCCCTAGGTCGAACCGACGCCTAATGTTCCCTCAAGGGGAACGCGTCCTCACCTACTCCTCTCGGGAGAATTTACCTGGTGCCAACCGGATCCTCCAGTTGGACTTTTGCCTGACGGTCCTTTGTCAGGTCTTGAGTACCAAGCAGCCCTTCGCTTGGTGCCTAGCAGCCCTTTGCTAGGTCTTTTCTTCTGGCAGCCCTTTGCCAGGGCCTAGCATTCCTTCGCTAGGGTTTGTCCATTCTGGCAGTCCTTCGCCAGAGCCTAGCAGTCCTTTGCTAGGGCTTTTCCTGTCTGGCAGTCCTTCGCCAGTGCCTAGCATTCCTTCGCTAGGGCTTTTCCTGTCTGGCAGTCCTTCGCCAGTGCCTAGCATTCCTTCGCTAGGGCTTTTCCTGTACACTCAAGAAACTTGTTAAACAACAAGTAACCCTTAACTTTTGAACCCTTTTGCTAATATCAAAACACAGGTTTGACTTGGGTGCAATCTGCACCAACAAATACAACCTGACATGTTCCCATATGCTGGAAAATCATTGATCGCCCATAGTAAGATAGCCATAAGCAAGAATGTTTCTTGTCGATATGCATCATATGCTTCAACACCTATATCCCATAAGCATTTTAAGTCATCAATTAGAGGTTCTAAGTAAACATCAATATCATTTGCCGGTTATTTGGGACCAGAAATTAACAATGTGAGTATCATAAATTTTCTCTTCATACACAACCATGGAGGAAGATTATAAGTAATCATTAAAACTGACCAACAACTATATGTAGAACTCATTAATCCATGGGGATTCATCCCATCAGCTGATATAGCCAATCTGAGATTTCTTGCCTCTGTAGCAAAATCTTGCCACTTGCGATCAACTAATTTCCAAGATGGTGAATCAGCTGGATGACGTAAATATCCATCACAAAGTCTTTTATCAGCATGCCAAGTCAGCTCCTTAGATATCTCTTTATTCCTAAACATTCTTTGAAATCTTGGAATAGGGGGGAAGTACCATAGAACCTTTGCAGGAACTCCCTCATTTATCGTATTTTTTTGGCCCAATTTCCACCTTGACATCCCGCAAGTAGGGCAATTTGTTAAATCCTCATACTCCTTTCGGTATAAGATACAATCATTAGGGCAAGCATGAATTTTCATGTAATCCATCCCTAATGCACATAAGCTTTTCTTTGCATCATACAATGATAAAGGCAATTCATTGTCATCTGGAAGTATTTCTCCTAACAAACTGAGTAAATCAGTAAAACTTTTATCGCTCCAACTATATTTAGCCTTCAAGTTGAATAATTTCACAACTGCAGATAACCTTGTAAATTTAGTGCATCCAGGATATAAGGGTTTCTCAACATCTTCAAGTAGCTTATTGAATTGGGTTGGATTCTCAGCATAACTATCATATGCAGCATGTACCATATTTATTGCTTCCTCATAAACATATTTTTGTTCATTTGGCCGTACTTGATCACTTTCAAAATGTGAGGTCCCTATCATTGATCTTTCGCCGTGCCATATCCATGTCTGATATGTCAAATCTATACCATTACAATACATATGTGCCCTTATAGTTTGTATATTTTTCTTTTTTAGATTACCACATTTTGCACATGGGCAAGGTATTGCATTTAGATTGTCAGTGTTTTCCATTGCAAATTGTAAGAAAGACTCTACTCCATTCTCGTATTCACGTGATAGCCTATCCTTTGACATCCAATCTTTGTCCATTCTTGTTATAACTAATCAACCAACAATCATCTAATACCTTCAAAATAGTTGTAAATAATATAACAAAATATTAACACAAACACAAGTATTAAATATGATTATCCAACAATAACCAAACAATATGATTATCCAACAATGGAATATTATTATCCAACAATATGATTATCCAACAATGGCTATATGATTATCCAACAATATGCAAACCAATTTTAAAACAATTTTAAACAGAAATCATTACCAAAAGCCGGCCATAGCAAAAATCCCAAAGGATTCATTCCCGCAAAAGCTCACAAAACAGGAGGTTGCGGCAAAATGATTTCGGCAAGAACTCCCAACAGGATTCCTCGTAAGAACTCAGAGCAGTAGGTCGCGGCAATATACAAAAATCCAAACACAGGAGGTTGCGGCAATATGGAAAACTCAATCATTATCAATATGCAAAAATCCAGAACATAGGAGGTTGCGGCAAGAACTCATAACAAAAAATAGAGGATTACCTGGTGAGCTTGCTAAAGAAAGGGGTCGACGACGGGCGTTGATCTACGGCGATCAGCGAACCGCAGGGAAGGAGGAGGAGGAGATATCGCTGGAGAAAAGGATCACCGGCTCAAAGAGGGGGGGTGTGGATCGACGGCGTCGGCGTTGACGGCGATGCGCGAGTTAAGAGATCGGGGAGGAGGAGTCGGGTCGATCGGCGCAATGAGGTTTAGGGCACGGGGACTCTAATTTTTTTTTACACTGTATTTTACATAGACAAAACTTGCTAAAGTTTTATTACTAAAAAAATACTCAAACACAACGCTTTTTGAAAAGCGTTGTCTTTGATCTAAAAAAAAAAGACCAATAGACAACGCGTATTTGAAAGCGATGTCTTTAATAAGAAATAACAAAACATAGACAACGGTTTTCACTAATAGCGTTGTTAAAAAAAAAGACAACGCTTTTTAAAAAAAATGTTGTCTTTCAAGTGTTGTGAAATCATAATTTTCTTGTAGTGCTGGGTTCACCCTACCAAACATAAGGTCCTATTTGGTTTAACCCTTGATCACTTTGACTAACCCTTACCTTGTCTAACATATATTGTTACTAACTTAAGTATATTGTTAAACATCGAAATACTAGAGGAAGACATCACTGATGCATCTTGCATCAACAGACTGTACACATAGTGGGAAAGTCCAAGTGGGTCAAAAGTTAATTGGATACTTGGTGAGAAAGTCTAAGTGGGATAATGGTTGACCGAACATTTAGTGAGAAAATCCAGGTGGTTAAAGGTTGACCTAACACTTGGTGAGAAAGCCATAGTAGGTCACGGATGACTAGATACTAAGCAACGAAAAGTCTCAATAAGTCACAGATGACTGGATGTTGAGTTGGGAATGTTCTGGTAGGTTATGGTCAACCACATACAAGGCAAGATGTGATTTCAACCTCAAAAAGGCCAAATTAAGGGTTAGTAATTGTGAGAAATCTATGATCTGTGGGACCATATATTTTGATATTTGGTTAAATGGTTTAAATTAGGTTTACTCTTGTATTTGATATGTGTATTTGAGTATGCAGGATCTGCAGGATACATTTGAGGGATCATGGACAAGGCAGGAACGATGAGCTAAGGGAAGCGCACTTCGAGGCATACGCGAAGGATGGCATGTGGAGACAAGCCGCGGGCTTGTATGCATCCAAGGGATGAGAGCCAAAGTCGAAGAAGGCTTGAAGGCAATAGGTCAAGGCTGCAAGAAGAGTCAAGTGTGTCGTGAGGGTTCGAGTGCTGAGTGAATTATATTCGGGAAAGGAAACCCTAGGTTTAGGGTTTGGGCAATCGACTTCTAGGAGCCAACTGGTAGAGGTCACAGAAAGATCAATCGACTGATCTTCTGTGCAGTCGACTGGTGTCGGCTAGAATTCGAACGTTAGGCTGTAACGTTCGAATTCAGTTTGAGAAGTTGACTGGTGTTGGCACCAGTCGACTGATAACGACTACTTCAGCCACGAGCTCAATTTAAGGGAGCTCGGTTTGGCTGGCTAGGGTTGACAAAATTGGCTTTGGTTAAAGGCCAATTAATAGTCTTTGTGCTCAGGGGTCTTGTGTGAGTTGTGGTGAGGTTTCTCCACCTAGAAGGAGCGGCACGAGCTAGCCGGAGGTTATTCTGGGGAGTAATCCCCCGACGGATCGGGATCGTCTACCTTATGGACTGCCGTCGAGTAGGCGCATCATCTCTAAACCACGTTAAAAGGTTTGTGTTAGCGCTTGTTTCTTTAGTTTAATTATATTTCCGTTACACTACTAACCTTGTAAGAAGAATGAGCGCATTGAGGGTGATCTACTATTCACCCCCCTCTAGCCGTCTGATCAAGTCCCAACAATTGGTATCAGAGTGAGGTTGCTCATCTATGTACTAATCGTCGGGAGAGCAAATAGCTCGAGGAAATGGTGCTTGGAGAAAGAATGGGTGATGACATCACCGTTCCACCTCCATATGACCGCGAGAGTTTTGACTATTGGAGGTTGCGGGTGAAGACTTGGTTCGACATGGATTGGGATTTTATGAAGACTTGGTTGCAGGTGAAGAACCATTCAAAGCCCCAAAAGACACGCACAAGAAGAAGCTCCGACCAAGATATTTGGCCAAGGAGCAACAAACACAATCAAAGGCAAATGAGAAGGTAATATCAATTTTGATTAAAGTTTTGCCTAATGATGTGATAAAAAGTGTAGGTGAATATAAGAATGCTCATGAGCTATGGATCAAGATGTTAGGTTTTCATGAAAACCTTACCCAAGAACATGAAGAAGAAGAGGCCAAGGAGATGGGCTTAATGGTCAAAGAGGAGAAGAAGGACCATTCGGATGAAGAGATAAACACAACATCCGAGGAGGAGAATAAAGAAGAAGAACCACCTCCTCAAGTGAAGTGGCACAAGAAGGTGAATAAGCACAATCCACTTCTAAAAATGAAGAAGAGCAACCCAAGGTTGTAGAGGAAGCTAAGAAAAATGAAGAAGAAATCTTGGAAGTCAACCTTGCCTCCACCTCTACGAAAGCAAAATCAAAGGACCACATAATTTGCTTTGGATGCAATCAAAAGCGACACTACAAGGACAAGTGTCCATTGGGTATGAAAATAGAGGTAAACTCTAAACCCATTTTCATTCCTTTAGATTCTAATATGCGTTGTAGGAAAAAGAATGAAAAGAAGCACATGTGGTGAGCTAGGACACTACTACACCAAATGCTCAAGGAAAAGAGAATTCAAAAAGTTGGAACATTTGAAGAAATGGGAGAAGAAGGAGAAGAAGAAAAGCTCACGTCAAGAGGGAGCTTCAATGGTAAGGGAGGTAGACACTAACCTTAAGTGTAATTCAAATTCAAATTCCTCCATGCATGCTAGAAATAATGCTCATTATTTACCCATGCAAAATTTTGGTTTTAAATATCATGATAGGAGTAGGGTTAACCTATGGGATCGGATTGAATTGATAGAGGGAGGGTGAATATCAATCGTTAAAATTTTCGGACAAAGAGAGTAATTGCACAGCGGAAATAGCAAAAACAATCGCTAACACGGTTTGTTTTTACTTGGTTCAGAGTCGCGGTCGGCTCTTACTCCAAGGCCCACGGTACTTGACCGTTTACGATGGGCAATTCTATATTTTCGTAAAAGATTACAAGTTGGAGTACAAATATAGAATTTAAAACGAAATTACAGCACTTTAAAAAAATAAACTTTTACCAATGACCGGAGAAGTTGGAAGTTCAGAGCAGTGGGTCGTCGGCGGCGCTTGAACCGCGAGTACGGAGCTTATTGGAGTGTAGCGCTTGAATGAGTGCATAGAGAGCAAGTTGTTCTGAAGCCTTGGGGGTGAACCCCTATTTATAGTGTTAATAGAGGCACCCGTGTTGAAGGGGGCACCTGACACGTGGCCTCCTCTACGCGAACCTAAATCCGCAGACTTGGCCAGCGCTTATCCCCTTCACTAGGGCGCCTGAGTTAACTGGGGTACCTGTGTTAACATAGGCGCCTCAATGACTTGGTCTTAGGCTTGCGTGGCAGTTTGCTTCGAATACTTGGAATCAACCTTCACTGGGGCGCCTGTCTCAACATAGGTGCCTAGCCCAGTGAGGCGCCTCACTCCATTGAGGCGCCTAGCAGCAGAAATCTCCTTTCCTTTATTCCTGCAACCATGGTTAGTTCCACAACACAAGAAACATATAAATGATATAGAATAAAGCTTGATTTACAACCTGAGCTGTCTTGGTTCTGACTTTGGGCTTCCCAAGTGGAACCCTAAGTCGATCCAACGCCTAATTTTCCCTCCTACGGGGAACGCAACCTCACCTACTCTTCTCGGGAGAATTTACCTTTTTGCCAACCGGCTCCTCTAGTTGGACTTTTGCCCAGCTTCACTCACCAGGTCTTCGTGCCCAATCCGCGACCAGGTCTTAGTGCCCAGCTTTACTCACCAGGTCTTCGGTGCCCAGTCCTTGACCAGGTCTTAGTGCCCAGCTTCACTCACCAGGTCTTAGCGCCCAACCTTACGTCAGGACTTAGTTGCCCAGCCCTCGGCCAGGACTCAGTGCCCAATTCATAAAACCAGGACTTAGTGCCTAGTGTACCTAGGACTTTCCCTACACACTTAATCAGCATTGTTAGATCACAATAACACCTTAACTTCTGAACCCTTTGCCATTATCAAAATGTAGGTTCGACTTTGCTGCTTCCAGCACCAACATAACCTAGAAATTTTGCATGGGATTTAACCTTAAGTATTAAATATCTTTCTTGGGATTTAATCCATGCATCATGGTAAACCTAGAAATATTAAACCTAAAGACCAAGGCATAAATCCCAAGAAAGAGAGACACATGCCTAGAATGGGTAGGTCTAAGAATGTCCATGATGCACATGTTGATTCTAGGTTTAGGAACCTAGAAAGGAAAATATCAAGCTTTGAGGGAAAAGCTTGAGAAATTAGAGAAAATCCAAGATAGATTCACTATTGGATCTAAGGGGTTAAGAATAGTGTTAGGGAGTCGAAAACCCAACAATGATAGATCAGGTTTAGGATATCGGTCTAGGTTCTCCAATGTTAAGGAAAACTCATATGCAAGGGTGCTATATGACTATAGCAAGGGGAAGTCCAAAAATGGCATGAGAGTTCCATTTAAAGGTAAAAATACCTTAACCAAGGACAAGGTATCCAAGGTTAAAGGAAAGAAGAACTTAACCAAAGACAAGGTGTCCAAGGTTAAGAAGGTTAGGTTTGTAGGTCAAAAATCATCAGAGGTACACCGGTATGGCCTTGTAATTATGGATGAGTCACGTAGGGAGGTGGCTAAGGCTAAGAGCTCAAGGAAGAGCTCTAAGAGATAATTTGGGAACCATGGTTAATGGATCTCAGGTGGTTTCTATATGGGAGTCTAGATAGGCCATAAAGTGTGCCAAAGAATTTGGAGACAGACTTAAGTCTCAATCCTTGAGTTTTGGCACATTAAATTTATGTTTCATACATGAAAATATGACATTGGGGTCATATTGCATGAAAATTAATTTTTAATGTATAAATGTCATATAAACCAATGTTAGGGATGCATTGTGGTTTGGTATAGGCAGATACATCAAGAGGAGACCCAAACTAAGACTTTAGGTCAAGGTTCAATTGAACCATTTAGATTATTTTGGATTTTGTATCAATCTTGGGATCTAAGATATAAACATTTTTAAATGTATTTTTCTCAAGTAGACACAGGCACCACAAATCTCTCTATAAAATTTAGGAAGTTTTGGAGATTTGTGAATTTATTGGTGTATTTCTGAAATTGGATCAGAAATGTAAAAATAGACTAATATCAGGGTATCAGTCGACTAGTGCAGGGGTCAATTGATTGATAATTCTGTAAGGTTGATTTTCGATAAGGTCAATCGATTGGTAACTGTCTCAGTCGACTAATATAGGCTGAAGCTATTTTCAGCTAAGTCAAAAAGTGTCCTAATGATATCAAACTTGTGTATAATCTTATGGGGGGTTATTACACAATGTTTATGGTCATTAGAGGTTAAAGAATCCAATGATTAGAATATTATTGGAGTTATTTTTTATCTATGGAAAAGGGGGAGAAGTGTTAGGTTTAAGTTGGAAACCAAACACACTTTTGCAAGAAATCCTAGGTCAAGGGGAGCTTAGGTCAAAGGAGAGCATTATTGCTCATTTATTGGCAAAGGGGAAACCTTGTGATAAGTTCTTAAAAATCCTTTGTAAGCCCAATGTAGGGAGAGTCTTGGAGAGGTTCTTAAAAAGCCCATTTGATAAAAATACTAACTCATGGGGAGTTTAGGTGTAGGGGATATCTTGTAATAGGATCTATGCATGTTTGCATTTGTATATGCATTGGCGGTGTAAGTCCAAGGTGTAGCCTTGGCAACGTAAGTCCATTTGGTTTATTTAGCATTGTTATTTACTATTTATTTTTCCTAACTTAAATGTATTATCAAACATAAAAAAGGAGGAGATTGTTGAGGTAATCTATGGTTTGTGGGATCATATATTTTGATGTTTGGGTAAAGGATTTAAGTTAGATTTACCCTTGTATTTGATATGTGTATTTGAGTGTGCAAGATCTGCAGGATACACATAGACTCAGCTTGATGATTTCGGATCTAGTGAAGGATGGTGCATCCGAAGGGACCGTGGATAAGGCAGGAATAATGAGTCGAGGGAAGCATACTTCGAGGCATACGCGAAGGATGACATGTGGAGACAAGCCGCGAACATGTATGCATCCGAGGGACGAGAGCCAAAGTCGAAGAAGACTTGAAGGCAATAGGTCGAAGCTGTAAGAAGAGTCACATGAGTCATGAGGGTCCGAGTGCTGAGTGAATTGTACTCGGAAAGGGAAACCCTAGGTTTAGGGTTTGGGCAGTCGACTGCTGCTGGGAGAAGTCGACTGGTAGAGGTCACAGAAAGATCAATTGACTGATCTTCTGTGCAGTTGACTGGTGTCGGTTGAAATTCGAATGTTGGGTTGTAACATTCGAATTTGGCTAGAGCAGTCGACTGGTGTTGGCACCAGTCGACTGGTAACAGTTATTTCAACCATGAGCTCTATTTGAGGAGCTTGGTTTGGTTGGCTAGGGTCAACAAAATTGATTTTCATTAAGGGTCAATTAGTAGTCTTTGTGTTCAAGGGTCTTGTGCGAGTTGTAGTGAGGTTTCTCCACCCACAAAGAGCGACACGAGTTAGACAGAGATTTTCTAGGGAGTCATCCACCGACAGATCGGGATCATCCACCTTACAGACTATAGTGGAGTAGGAGCGTTATCTCTGAACCACATTAAAGGGTTTGTGTTTGTTCTTGTTTCTTTAGTTTAATTATATTTTTGCTACGCTACTAACCTTTTAAGAAGAACGAGCGCATTGAGAGTGATTGGCTATTCACCCCCCTCTAGCCGTCTGATCAAGTGCCTAACAGTAATTAATGGCCATGAAGTGGAATAGATTGACCAACCCTAAATCTGAAATTCTAGGTTTGCTACTTGGAATCAATTGGTCTAATTGATTGAGAAGTGCTGATCGATCGAGACAATTGATTAACAACTCATTTAGAATACCATAATAGGGTTTGGAATCGATTGATAAATCAATAACCTCAAGGACAATCAATTAAGGTAATCGATTGATTGTGTTTTCATGAGAGCATAGAAGGTCGTGGAATCGATGGAAACTAAGCCAATCAATCAGGCTAATCAATTGGGAGTGTTTTTCACGAGAACAAAAAGTTTCTAAATTAATTGGTTCAATTTATTAGAAGCTATCAATCGATTGGTATGTCCTACCAATCTATTAGATGAGTGAAAAAGAGCTATTCTTCAGGATTTGAATGGTTGATCAGATGTGGCAATCAATTAGAGGTAAGACCAATCACTTGGGAAGTGTAAATCAACCATAAAGCAACCCTAGAAAAGCGTGCTTCGTAAAGAGTTGAAGACGACAGTTCTTGAGGGATTAGGAAGAAATGTACTGCTGCATTTCCGACCACCAAGAAACATTTCCTAGCAACAAGAGATTAAGCAATCAAGGTTATTCATTGCAAAATAATTTCGATTGTATTTGCTTTTATATTTTATATTTCTTGTTATATTCTCATACTCGAGCTTGTACGAATCTTCTCTACCTTCGAAAAGTTTTCAAGAAGGGTGTTTTCATAGTGAATGCAATGAGGAGTGGACCTTTGAATTGGTCACCTCAAAGAGATAAATTCCAACTAAAATCGAAAGAGTTAGTGTTGTGTTTGTTTTGCTTTAAGTTTCCACTGCAATTCATAATAAAAGAAGCAAAATGAGTTATTCACCCCTTCTAGCTAATATCGGTCCTAACACTCCCGGTTTTACTAAAAAAAAGAAAAAATTATTATGAATAGAGGATACTTTCTCATACAGCTAGACAAATGTTTATATAGACTACATACCCTAAGGCCCAAATAAAGGAAAAAAATCCTAATATATAGACTATAATTTTAACTTGTAAAGAAAGGAAAAAATTATTAACAAACCAAAATCCTAGAAATCCTACACGTACTCAAATCCAAAAAACTATAAAAAAATAAAAATTACTAAAAATATTTAAATATCAAAAACACCTTAAATACCAAAAGATTAAAAATTATCAAAAACAATGATAAAAATCTTCGGATCCTCTTGGATAAGTTGTCCTGGGTTGAAAAGAACTTGTCCTTAAGATTAGAATAGTATCAAGTTATAGCCCAGGAGGAAGATAATCTGACACCAAATCGATAAAATCTACTAGCAATCATTGGACTTTGGGAATTTTCTTTGATCCGCCGACAAGCATGACATCGTGGATGTTGTACTTGTTCATCTTTGAATGCCTCAAGAACTTCTTCACCACACTGCCCTCCGATATGATATGCATTGCATCCTCATATAATCCACCGTCTGAAATTTCCTCTTTCTCATATTTTTGAACAGAAGTTAAATATTGAAGCTCTTTTCCTTCAACAATGCCTCTATCAAGAGAATCTTCTTCTTCTAATAGAAATTCACCATCTGTAGTCAGTGCTAAGAGCATTTTTCAGGTTCAGGGAACTCAAAGCTTGCAAAGCAATTCATCTTATTCTTTTTTGTGTCTTTTGGCATGGATCAACCAATAACTCATTTATGTGGTTATCCATGGCATATTTTGTCAATAGGTCATGTGAGTGCTGATTTAACTCTGTTTCAACATCAGCAGAATTAGGTAAGTGAGAATCTTTTCCATGTAACTCAAAGGTTGAGTCCTTTTTGTGTAGCCTATTCTCTTCCTTCGGTGGGTTTGATGGAATAACAAATTCTTCAAGTGAAACTCCAAAAACATTTTTGTGTTATGTTTCATCTCGTTGAGAGATTGCACTTGCTTCATTGACTTGTGAAGTAGAGGATAACATATGCATATCTGAACCGAATGCAAATGAATCTACATTGAGCCTTGGACTGACTTTTACATGTTCTAAACATAAACAACCTAATGGCTAAGCTTCAGCTGCACACAAATTGCTATTTTTGGCACAAGCCAAATCAGATCCATGGGAATTTTTATCAGATGTTTTGGAAGTCATAAATTTTTCAGTATCAATTTGTGATCTATTAAGAGGAGATTTGGAAGGAATTGTCTAGTGTGAAGCATTGTCGGATTTCAAACCTTCAACTTAAGCTGCTTTAGAATGTGTTGGCTCCACATGGTTTTCCATTTGTTCATCAACTTCTTCTAGATTAAATTTCTCCTCCAAATAATCTTTGAATCCGTCTAGGCCATCTTGAGTATTGAAGTTATCGTCCTCCATGGAGAAACCTAATCCTCCCTGGAATGAAATTTGAGTGTAACCAAAAGGAAAAAAAGTGATCTAACTACTTCATCTTCTCCCAATCTCTGATCTTGGTTTTGCCTTGTCGGACTTCTAAACGCCACAAGTGCTCCCACCATGCTAATGTTAACCCTCTAAGCTTGAAGGTAACCAATTTTACTTTCACCTAATTGGAAACTTCGTCATAAAAGAAAATCCTCTCCATTTTGTTTATCCAATCAATGAAGCCCTCTATTAGTAACGTACCAGAAATATGAGCAAATTAATCTGGAAATCTAGGCCTCTATAATACTCCTTCATACCACGACGTTCCTGGTATGTAGCCTATGTGCGATAAGGGTTCTTGAAGGTAGATTCAGATTCTTGATATGAGATCATATGGTCTTCAAGATTTCGCATTGCCGCCACTACACACTGGATTCAATCTACGACTTGCCTTTGTAAATTCTCAATCTCGTCTTGAGTGATACTACCACGGTGTGAGGCTTCCTCTCAGCCAAAACATGCCTAGCACAACCACGATGACCTTCCATTGGATCCGACACTCGACTACCTAAAATTAGACCTTGCCTTCTCTGATTCCAACTGACGTCGAATAGAATAGTAATTATCCTACTGCCTAATGAGAAGGGAGATTAGAGGAGAAGGCAAGAAGAGAAATTTATTAAGGAAACCGATCGTTCTCTAGGTTTTATCAAAAATTAAAACTTTATTAAGGATAGAGGATAACTTCTCATATAATTAAATAGATATTTATATAGACTCCTCACCTTAAGACTCAAATAAGGGTAGAAATTCTAACATATAGACTCCAATTCCTAACTTACAAGAAAGGAAAAAAATTATTAATACATTCACAATCCTCAAAATCCTAAACATACTTAAATCAAAAAATACAAAAAATAAAAGTTATCAAAAATACCTAAAACATAAAAAATATTTTAAATACCAAAGAATAAAAATTATCAAAAAATAATAATAATAATTTTTGGATCCTCCTACATTAGTTTATAGTAAGGATGTTAGACAAATATTTATAGTAATCCAGGACTGTCGCACTCAAAAGCTAAGAAGAGAGTGATATGGTATTATCAAAAGACTAAAGATCATATGCTCAACTATCAGAGATCTGATCACCTAGAGGTGATTGGATATTCAAACTCTAATTTTGTTAGATGCATGGATAGAAGGAGATCGACTTTAGGCTAGATTTTCATGTTTGTTGAAAGGGTTATATCGTATAAAAGTATCAAACACTAGCCACTTCTACTATGGAGGTAGAGCATCCAATCATGGGATTTAGCTGTGAAATTTCATCACAACGTTGTAGATTGTTGATGACATTAACTAACTATTGAGGATCAATTATGATAATAAAGTCATAAAACTTTTTGATAAGAATAACCGTAATTTGTCAAAGTCTAAGCATATCAACATCTAGTTTCTAGCTGTCAAAAAAAGAGTTCAGAGTCGTCAAGTGATGATGGAGTACATCAACACATATTCCATGTTAGCAAATCTACTTACTAAGGGATTGATCCATGTTGTAGATATGGAATCCTTTTTATGAAAGAAGTGTCTATCTAATGGGAGTCTGTATTGATTATGTTACTCTATATTTGTTATTAAAGACAAATTTTTTATTTTGATCATTGCACATACTTAAAGCTCAAAATATTCATGGGTATTTTATTTGTTTTACACTCTAAAATAAAATTATCATGATTTACTATTGTTGTTTAGCATATGGTATTTTTAAATATGATAAGATTTTATTTGGAAACATAAGGTTTAGATCATAATTGGCTATTGTAATTTACCATAGAATATTTATAAATATAATCAAACTTTTTTGGTTATCATTGGGACTAATTGAAAATTGATATGTACTGATTATATTTCATGTAATTTTCATATTACACTTCTACATCTTAATTTATATCGTTAATGATATTGGTATTATGATTACTGTTAGGACTTGTTACAATCATATTATAGTGACTATGACTTCTTTAGTTATCAATGAGGTTAATGAACTAGATTGTTTATAGGAGTATTCTATACCTATAAAGGGATTATTGCTGACATTAATTAAAGTTATACTTGTGTGTTGTATATAAACAACATATAGTCCATGTGGGAGATTGTTAGATTTTTTATCTTCTTTTGGTGGACTTACATGTAATTTGTAACTTGCGAATTCATGTCATTAAAAATCCAAACCCATTAAGTGGCCAAATAAATATTATAGCAAGTTTGAGTTAATGGATATGAGATTTAGATGTGTAGAACCCTTTATCTCGCTTAGTTATTATTGATGGATTGATAACGAATGTAGGTTCTCCATATATAGGATTTGATTCCAGTTAGATCAGGGATCTGATAGATTTCTATGTTCCCATTGCATACAGATCTTGGCATCGTCTCCCTAACTCCTTTAGAAGACCAACCCCTCATTGCTCTCCTTCGGCCGGGACCAAAGGGCTGCTAAGGTGGTAGTTCCACCTTTTTGCTTGTTGCCTCATTGCTCTCCTTCTTCTTCCATAAGGATTGTCGGATAAAGATTACTATACAAAGAATAATGGCAATTCCGGTGGTGCATTAAGATTTTCATAAATTTTAGTTTTTTTATTTATTTTCTACCATGATTTGTGATGTAACTAGATCCTTGTAGTCAAAAGTTTTCCTATATGAGTTTTCATTGTCTAGAATTCATACGACTTAGGAATTTTGTACAATTTCTAACAAATGTATTTATGAAAATCTCATCGTAATCGACTTTGTTTTTTTTCATAATGGATCATAAGAAATTCTCATCATGGAGGTCCCTTGGGATAAAACGCTAGTTCGTATACTTCGAATATAGTTTTCAGGACCTCCAAAGTTGTTCTGGTGAAGCATCGAATGCATTCCCTAAGAGTTTTTCTATCCTTGTTGCTTTAGGCTAAAAAGCTGAGTGACCTCTTGTGGTATTTTTTTTGCTGCCAGTGAAGTGGTGCAGAAAGGTTAAGCTAAAGTCTTCAAAGGTGTGGTTAGTTCCTGGCTTTAATTTGTTGAACCGGTCAAAATTAGGGTGGCTGGGAAGGTTTACAGTTACTCCCGTCTTGATATTAATGCAAGAAAGTTGCATTCTTGAACCATCACATGATCCTCCGAGTCAGAAGAGTCATTCTCCTACCAGAGGAAGCTTGAAGTTGGTCGGGGGCTATTCCACCAAGATCTTTATCGATACATGGATAGCTATAGCTGAGTTCTTCCATAATCCCTTGTTTATTTGGTTTGACCTCTTTTGATCAGGGTCCTCAACTTTACGCTCCTTTATGGCTACCTGGGCATCTTTAGTATTTGGGACATGGATTAATCCTATATCGTCCATCTTTAGAATCTCGCTCGTGATTCTAGGCTTCCAATGGAAGAGGATTAGCAGAGGTCTT
Source organism: Boesenbergia rotunda (assembly GCA_024364735.1). Lineage (NCBI taxonomy): Eukaryota > Viridiplantae > Streptophyta > Magnoliopsida > Zingiberales > Zingiberaceae > Boesenbergia > Boesenbergia rotunda. The sequence goes on along the minus strand of JAGFNQ010009386.1, from coordinate 180,089 downwards.
CCTTTGGAGCACTTCTTCTACTTTCATGGCGATCAATTGGTTCAATTGTTTGGTTGTCAATGGCACAACTATTGCAACCTGATTATCGGGTAGAAGTTCGTTTCATCAGTTGGAAGTGGACTCTAGATATTCGAGATTAACATATTTAACGCGTCAACTCGTTTTTTTCCACATGATGCATGTAGCTGATATCTACAACTATAGTGGAGGGTTGAATCAAATAACAACTGTTCTACATTGGATGATCTAGCTAGGGTTAATGAGGTGGAGTTTCTGCGATGGGGAATGAATGAGAGATATGTCCAACTTGCACATGCTAAAGAAAATATTGGTGGGTTCCAGGTGGTGAACCGGACAAGGGTCCTCTGAGGCTCAAGTTAAGCGAAGGGTAGGGAAAGTTAAATGTATGGAATATACAAGAGTATTAAGGTTTTTTAAATTACCTCGGGAGGATAATAATATTTGATATAGGTGATGAGAGGAGATTGTATTTCTCATGGATAATACGTTGGATAATCTGTCGGAGATATTGGAGTATTTTAACTGAATTGAAATTACATAATCAATTATAATTTATCTGTTGAAATGATCTGAGTAGATAATGTTAGGCTGCTAGAAGGGATGGTTTGACAATGCTTTTGGTTCACACAGTGGGAAGCAAGTGTCGAATCTAAGTTGGGAAATTACCTGACTGTCAAGTGCTGCCAAATCGGAATGAGTTCTTTCGAGTGGAAGCCAAGTGATCCTAAGTAGACGTCTAGCGTGAGTCGAGTGCTCTCGAGTGGACGCTGAGTGGAAGAAGCATTTGGATCGCCAAGTTGGGAAATGAATAAGCCAAGTGCTTCCCTCAGTTGGGAAGTCGGGATGTTGAATGCTTCCTTTAGTCGAAAGCAAGTTGAATGCTTTCTTTAAGTTGGAAGTAATTATTCGAGTTGGGAGGGCCTTACCGAGTAGATCGCATAGTGAAGACACCAAGCGCTTCCCTCAATTGGGAAAGCAGAGTCACCAAGTCTGGAGTCGATCGCCATGGGAGATGTCGAGCGAGACTTGTGCTTAATGCAGTTTCTTTAAAATAGATTCGTCCCACTTCTGACTGTACTTTGATATTTTCTCGAGTTCTCTTCTTTCCGGGATATAGCGATAGATCGTGATCGTAATCAAGTATTGATAGATCACGACGAACTGAGGAAATATCCGATTATTATCACGAATGAATCTACTATGTAGGTGTACGACAGAGAGGAAAAACTGGAGAACGAAAGTGGAAGGATTTGCTTGGGAGAAAGCCTATCTTATATATGTATTTGTTTACATTAACAATGTATGTACAACAATTTAAACTAATAAATTTGTCATGAAATTTCCAATATAAAACTAAAATCTTATCCGCAATGATATCTAGTATTCTTTTTCATCGCTTTTCCATCCACATGTCTAACGTGGTAACGTTTTCCATTGTAAATATTATGCCAAGAGAAGAGTGCCTCCGGCTTTCAATTGTCTTTAAAGATGTTGCTACGTCTTATGTACTTTGGATAAGATGCCGGCGGTAATCTTGTGAATACTAAAGATCAAGAGCCTATTGATTAGCTAAGATATTGGATTTCTGGGCATGGGGGCTTTGTGAGGAGTCAGTCTAAGATGTCGACTTCTATGGGGCTAATCAAAAGTACTGCTGAATTTCGGGATGAGTCAGTCTAAGATGTCGACTTCTATGGGGAACTCCATGAGAGGAGTCGGTTCAACCTAGTTTAGAAGGTACATTCCCAGCTGGTATCAAAATTCAATATCATTTATGGACTCGATCTATTGAGTAATTGGTTGTCTCCCTCCCCTTGGTCCGACTGAGTCCCCAAACGGGGCATGAAGGACAAATTTCTTATAGTATATATGTTTTCACTTTTCCTTTATTGAACACATGAGATTCTTTTTAACACTATATACCGTGGAATTAGAAGAATCGTGCTGAACTTTAATGAATCAGAGAAGCAAAAAATATAAGAGGAAACAAAGAAAAAACAAGACTTTGGAGAACTTTATGCTGCACTGATTTGGATGGAATCTTGTAACACTATTTGTTCATCCCTTTCGCCAGTACTACTGTTGGTACGAACTCTCTGCTAAACCAATAAATAGCATGTTTCCAGTAAGTAACTTCTGTATGTTTTCATAAAAAAAGTTAATTGTTACTTACTCGATGTTGCTCTAGCTGACACTGTAGTTGTGCTCTCTTAACCACTGCTATCAACCTCATGACCACGTAAAAGGGAATTATAATTCCGCATGCTCTAAGGGCGAACACCTGATCAAACTAAGACTATGTTGAGATGAAGCCGAGCAGAGATTTAACTTTGGACTCAACCAAACCCATCTACTCACAGTGAGAATGCCAAAAGCATATTGCCCAGATCCCAACATCATCACAGCAAAGAAATGCCTTGCTAGCAACATAACTGTAAACTGCTCGAGAATCAAAAAATGATCGCAAGCTTTAGTATATTTAAAAGATTGGGTTTCTACTTTCTAGCAACAAAATTCGTTGTTAATGTAAAATATGTTCACCATGATTGCCACAGACCGGCAGACAATGGCACCTCTTTGCGATGAAGTAGAGCACTCTACATAATTATAGCCAGTTCCACCACTGTTTTCATCATTGAAATCATGGCTTTCAGCATCATGACTTAGCCTGGTAATAAATAATTAAAAGCGTTATCATCTGTTGCGTTGGTGTATATTGATAATTATTTATCAGATTTCGGAATATATGGACGTAAAAAAATCCATGAATTGGATTTGATAATCTGGAAAACACAAACAAACGGATTTGATATGCTGTCTTATAGGGTCAGTATCATGCAAGTTGGTGGCTGTGGTCTGTTATCTACTCATCTTTTCAATTACTGCAAGAGTACAAAATCCAGTAGCATTTGGCAACTCATAAGGGCCCATGAAATAAAATGAGTTGAAAGCACAACTACATTACTGTTGATAATGCGTGTTTGTTAAGGAACAAACACATCTTGATAAAAAATTAAAAATAAAGCCTAGGAAGTTGAAGATATATACCTGATGGTCACGACCACATCCACCATTGCCTTCTTTTCTGAAAAGGTGTACCCTGGTTCAAAAACCTGTCAAAAAAGTGTGGTATGGCATTGAGAATTCGGTTCTTATAGTTTATTTGGAAAATATAAGTAACAATATTATGAAGTTTAAGCTTTACGTGATCCATATATAAAAATGAAAATTTGGAAGCTTAAGGCTCCTTAGTCTTCAAATTAACTCTAGCAATCCCGGAGGGAAAGTATGCCGAACAGGATGTGATATAGAATTTAATTGGAAGAGAAATTTAAGTGAAAGAACATAATCAAACCTGACGGCAAATTTCACAAACATTGCTTCCTTTCTCGTCACACCACCGCTGCACGCACTCTCTGTGAGCAAACTGGAACGAGGGCAGCCTCGAATTAGTCTCGCGTAGTCAAATAAGAATTGCAATTCATCCGCAACTGAGAAAGGGAATCAAACAATAAAGATGGGAATTAAACCATGAAAGGAGTTGCCACCTTGAGAGTTCCGGAGCAGGCGCATGGGGATTCCATGCTCGTGGAACTTTCGTCCTCCTCTTCATGACAGATTTTACAGAGATAGGTGGAAGGAGGAGGAGGAGGAGGAGGTGCCTTTTCATTGACCATAAGCAATCTGATTTCTTGCATGACTCCCATTAATTCCGCTCCTCTTCCTCTCAGTTTGCTTCATCGATCCCTCGCCTTCTAACTAGTTAAATAGGGAAAGCAAGTAGGAATGGCAAATTAAGGGGTCGTATACAATACTATCTATCCCTTATGCTGAGAAGGGGTCCAACTCATGGGAAAGGGACACGGTTTCTCCTTCCTCTCCTTTGGCGTACTTGGTAGGCGAAGAAGTTTGACCAATAAACTTTGTTTTATGACAGCAAATATCCATTAAGTGTGTATGTGAATTACGGCAATGTCGCAACCAAAATAATAAAATAAATTACGGCTATATTAAAATACAATAATTATTTTCACTTTCGTAAATATTATTCTAGTTCTTCATCATTGGAGTTTGTTTGATAATTATTGACATGAGTTAGCTAGACAAAATTTCAAATGCCTAATAGTTATGAATTCTGCCGTTACAAATATTTGACAAGACATTTAAATACATAACTCTGAAGTTATATATCTTATTAAAACGAAAGAAGTTGGCTTTTAGATCGTCTGTAAATATTTCTTAATTTATTCTGATAATCAATGAAAAATTTTTATGGGATCGAATCGATCTTCGAAGTTCGATGTTACCTAACCTCATTAATCGTTTTTTATATATACCTTATTAAAGAAGCTAAATGGAGATGAACCTGGACAATAATATCGGTTGAAAATTTTGATATTATTATTATTATTTGCACGAGCATATAAACCTGCAGAAACTTTAAATTTATAAAAGACCTTGCGTATTTTCCTTTAGTCTCACAAATTTATACCGATCGACTTTTTGTTAAAATTCTTTAGTTCGGAGTGTGACAAGTTCCATAGCAGGCTTTAAATTATTTATTTGTCACGAACAGAAGTATTTGTAATGATTATTTATGCCACGAGTAGATAAATAAAAACGCTAATAATGGATTAAGATGATAAATTAGGTAATAGATAAATTTGGAATGGTTCAGTCTTACAAAAAATTTTCATCAGGCGTAAAATTAAATCGGAGAGTACTCGTAATGGACAGTCCAAAACCCTAATGTCCGCGTCTCATTTGAAAAAAAAATTCTTAAAAAATACGCCGTAGCTGGGACGGTATGGTCTTATGAAAATTTTTCATCAACTGTCATAGTAAATCGGAAAGTGTTTGTGATGGACGATTCAGAAGTCCAATGTTTACGCTCCGTTTGAAAAAAAAATTATTATAAAATATGTTTAAGTTGAGGATCGAACATAAAAATATAGGACGATGACAAATTTCTCTGCCACTACGCCATATCTCTGAGGCCACAAATAATGAATTAGAATGGAGTTAAGACCGGATTCGTAGGAGTCCTGATGGATAAAGTGAACCTAAGGTTAGATAAGTAAAAGTCATAATAAATCAAGGGTGAGGCCTTGGCGACTTAATCCTGATGTTGCCAACCTTTTAGTGTAAAATCCTAGATGTAAAGACTTTTATCTTCAAAAGTCCAAGATGTAAAGCTTTTGGGCAACTTAAGTCCCAATGTTGGAATGCAGAAATCCTATTCGACAAGATTAAGTGATATAAGGCATCTGAGAGAGTTTTAAAGGCTTGCCTTTTAGCATAAGAAGTCCCAAAGGCAAAGTCGATTAGCAAGACTAGAAAGTTCTAAAGGTGAGACCTCTTAGCAAATAATTTTGAGAGGGTGCAAGTATCTATCGGTGACCTATACTTTGGATTTTTTTTTTATTAGACTTGACATAGGCAAGGACTCGAAGTTAGAGTTCGTCAGTGTTGATGATCAAATAAATTGAAGAATATATATAGGATACAACTAACAAATAATTGAGACAATTAGATAGTCAACTTAGAGTAGTTTACCAATCAAAATATATTTATATTAGCAAATAATTTTGAGAGGGTGCAAGTATCTATCGGTGACCTATACTTTGGATTTTTTTTTTATTAGACTTGACTTAGGCAAGGACTCAAAGTTAGAGTTCGTCAGTGTATATATATAGGATTCAACTAACAAATAATTGAGACAATTAGATAGTCAACTTAGAGTAGTTTACCAATAAAAATATATTTATATTTGTAGACAGTCAACTCGACAGTCGACTAGCTAGGAAAGTTGCTAGTGAACTAATTGAGCAACAAATAACAAATATCTATCCAAAATAAGAAGTTTATATAATTAAAGGCAAACTAGAGGAGCTTTTAGCAATTGAGCAACTGAATAAAAATGAAAGAAAGTACCATTAAGTGAAAGAAAAAAAAGAACTCTAATCTTATAATTGTTTATTATTATTATTATTTGATAAAGCAGAGACTAACTTGGAGATAATCGGTCCGGCCCCACGAAAAATTTTTCATAAGCCACCTGGGTAAATTAGGAACCGCAGATTAGTCCTGGCCAACGACACATTGTCACAAGTAATTTAAATTTCTCAAGTGTAATGTGTCCTGGAAGATTCAAATTCTTGTTGCCTAGGGAGCCCTGCCCATTGCTAATCATAATTGTCTATTATGATTATATACATTGTATTATCTTATTTTTGTTGGTGCAATCAACCTATAATTTGATTAGGGAGTTTGTTGGTATAATAAGCTCATGGTCAGATTGATCAGATATTATATATTTCAATATTTGAGCAATATATTTGTTGACTATGTCAACAATGTCAAGGTTTATTAGATACTTAATTGTGGAAGAAAATTAAGTGGTCAAAGTCGACTAGATACCTAAAAAATTCAAAAACTCCAACAAGGGTGCTGGCAAACATGAAAGACTAGTAGGTGTTGAAAGTTGTAAAATTTCAAAATAGAGTTTGCATATTAAAACCAAAGTGGGTTAAAATTGATTAGACATTGCAGGATCGAGGAGAATGAAAATAGTACGTAGCAGCGGAAATAAGAATAAGAAAACATAATGATAACACGGGTTGGTTTTACTTGGTTTGGAATCTATGACTATTTCTACTCCAAGGCCTATGATCCTTGATCATTAACTTTAGGCAATCACTAATAATCTTAAATGATTATAAATATGAATATCAAAGTACAAACACAAAAGTAATTATACCAACAACCAAAGTATTGAAGGTTTAAGCATTGTCATTGGAGCAGTGTTTTGGCGTCTTTGAGCTATTTCAGGAACAAGACACAAGAATGAAAGATGTAGAGAATCTTTTGTGAGGCACATAGGAGACAAAGTAGTGGAATTCATAATACCGAGTGTTGAGGTCGAACCCCCTTATAAAGGATCATACGAGCGCCTGTATAACTATCCTGAGTGCCCCCATACTGCTGATTTGACTGCTGATCGTCGAGACATCATCCAAAAATTTATCCTTCTTAGGCCCCTGTATGTCTTCTCGGGAACTTGGATAGTGATGTGGATCGACGAACCCACGTGTGCCACGTCACTCACCCACGACACAGCAATAGGGGTCCTGGGCGTTCAAGTTCCATTCGGGTGCTCGAAGCTCTGAGATCCTAGGTTCAAATCAGGAGCTTGAGCCTCGAATGCTCAGTCTTCTTCAGCTTTCTTCTTTAGCTGCCAAACAATGATCGAAGCACAAATAAATATGAAATGCATTTGTTTTGACAGCTCAGGCTATCCGGTCCTAACTTTTAGGTTACGATCAAAATCCTAGGTCGGACCGATGCCTATTGTTCTCTCTTTTGGGGAATACATCTTCACCTACTCCTCTCAGGAGAAATTATCTTTTTTCAACGCCTGGTTGGACTTTTGCTAACCTCTAATCTTGACTCTGGAACATTCAACATCCGATATATCCTTGAGCTGTTTTGATTCATGTCGGTTGTCCTCGATCAGCCAAGTTTTCTGTCCGATCCTCTAGATCAAGATTTTGGTGCCTAACCCTCAACCAGGAGTTTGATGGGTATGGCTTAGCGGGTTTCTCTAGCGAATACTTGGTCGTCCTTGAGAGAGACCTCTCCATGTCTACGGATTAAAAATTAATCCGAATGGAGACCCGTCTCCCAACGATCATCTCGTCATCGTATCATTCGGTACGAATTACAACTTGGTCAATCACAAAGATCGAGCATTGTAATTCTCCTTACCAAACGATCGCGAAAAAGACGACGAGTGGATCGCCGGTTTTTTTGTTTATTATTGGGATCCAATTAATTAATTATTAAACATGATTAACAAATAATCAAAATGATAATAATTAATTAATATTCACATGAAATGATGAGACTAAAATAAAAGGAGCCAAGGAAGAGTATATACCTCTCTTTACCTTACGATCTTCTACCATATGACCCTCCCCTCTTGGACGTTGTGTGGGCGACAATCTACCAAGAACCGTGGTCACCAAGTCGATCCCTTCTTCTTGCACCAACCAAGCCATAACCAAAGGGTTGCCGCCGACCACTCCAAGAAAGAAGATAATCCAAACGTAAAACTCTACTTTTCCTCTCCTCCACCTACGACGCCCGAGAGTTGCTGTCCACAGCCTCAAGATCCGTGCACCTGAGAGTTGCTGTCCCGCATGCAACTTGGCTGCTGTGATTGGAGTGCAACCTTTCTCCAAGTTGCTACCGAGTGCAGCCTTTCTCAAAATTGGTGCCGAGAGCAACTTTGATTGGAGATGATTGGAGAAGCCAATTCTTCAAGTTGCGCATGCAACTTTGCCCGGAGAAAATTCCAAGTCTTCAAGTTGCGCATGCCACTTTGCCCGGAGAAGACACCAGGACTCAAAGTTGCGCACGCAACTATGCATGGAGAAGAAGGAAATTGTTTCAAGTTGTCGTGTGCAACTTTCCCTTCTCCATGTTGTCTTCTCCAAGTTGCCGTGAGCAACTTTGCCATCTCCATGTTGCCTTCTCCAAGTTGCGCCGCTTCCAGCCGTGAGAGAGAGAGTGAGAGAGAGAGAGGAGGAGAGGAAAAATTTAGGGGGCGTTTGATTTAGGCATTTTCCGTTTTCATTTTCTTATTTTCTAGAAAATGTTGTTTGGTTTGCGTTTTCTAATCTCATTTTCTAAGAAAATGGAAAAATGCCAAAATGTCATTTTCTGATGAAAACAGAAAATGCGGTAGAAAAAGTAGAAAATGGGAAAACGCGGCGTTTTCAACTTTTCATCGTGCCCTGTGGCGAAGTTGAAGATGAGAGCGGCGTGGTCGAGGGAGTGAAACATGGGGAAGATTTGGGTCAAGATGGCGCCGCTGAGGCCGGCGAAGCCCTTGAGGATGCCAACGATCGGACCCCTGCTTTTGGGGAAGTTTTGCACGCAGGAAACCAGAGCGGCGGTGTTGAAGTAGGTCTCGCCATTGGTGCCGACGAAGATGAGAACGCACATCTGTGGAAATGCCTACAAATGATATCTTTTGGGCAAAATGAGATCTTTCAGGTATGAAGACGATGAACTGACCGCCCAGAGAGGCAACGGCGGCGCTCGGCAGGTGACGATGAGCCATACCCAACCCTACGAAGTTCTGGAGGGCGCCGACGAGGAGGGCGGCCCACAGGGGGAGGACCTCACAGAGAGTGTCGCCGAGGAAGCCGATGTTGTCGCCGAGGTCCTTGGCGACGCCGAGGCCGACGATCTGGCGCTGGTTGTAGCCGTGGGCGCTCTTGATCACCAGAGAGAGGCTGCCGAAGAGGTATCCGATGCCGGCGACGGCCTGCACCCACGTCGCCGACACGAAGATGAGCCACCGATTGTTCAACAACGACGCCAGGCTTCCTTAATTAACATATTTTAATACTTATCTATATTAATATATTTTAATACGAAGAAGGAGCTGAGCCATAGGGTAGATGGATATTTTAATATTTATCTATATTAATTATAAAAAGTAATTAATATATTAGGAGGAAGAGTTCAAAATTGAATAATTCAAGAAGTGATTAAAATATAAAATTAATAATTTTTAGACTTTAGTGAATCGATTTCATTCGGAGTCGATAGTAATTTGTACAGTGTCATTCTTACAACGAAATTTTGGTATAATTCATCAAGATTATTTTATTTATAATTTTCAATATTAATATACCAAACGTATTTTCCAGTTTTCTTTTCTAGAAAATAGAGTTACAGTATATCATACCAAACACAGTTCCGTTTTCTAAAAACTAGATCAGAAAATAGAAAACTGAAAATGAAAAATAGAAAATAGAAAAAAGAAAAAATTTTCCAAACCAAACGCCCTCTTAGGGTTTTCTTGTGATCTATTGGATTAATTAATTAACTTGGTTTCATGCCACATGAGGTATATATATAGGGCTACGATAGGGACCATGAGAAGGAGTTGGATCTTAGCCTACTAATGGATCCAAACCCGATCCATTAATGAAGATCTATTCCACTAAAGGATCCTCATTGAATTACCTCACCAACCCCAATATTTACATATGGACTCCACCTATTATGAGTACATCCATCCCCCCGTGTTTAAGATATCGAATGTCCATCGATTAATTTAAATTACTAACAATTATAATTAATCGACTTCTGGCTCCTTGACTAGTACCACTCAACCTTATCATCATGTCGAATCAAATCCACCTACAGGGTTTAACATGATGAACCTTATGAGCTCATCAAGGGGGCGTCATCATCCTGACTCACCAGGACATGAATTCCGTCAATAATCAACGGCACACCATATAATTAATATTATTTCTCGACTTACCGGGCCTATTGATTTAGCAGAATAAATCTCGCCCATTGGTAAAACAAAGAAATAAAATATTAACTATACGTGCCCGTTATTATATCGAGATTTAGAGATTATACTCCATAATAATCCGAGGTCCAATCCAATTATTAAGTCAGTACAAATTGGGTGACCTCTAGTTTTGGTCCTGCTCAATGTACACAAAGCACACTAGTGTAATTCTATGGTCAAAACAAACCACACCTAATTACACTACAACTATCCCGATGGTTTGTCCAACTCCATCTCGATTGTGAGCCTCTACTTATACTAGGCAAGGGACTGCTAACATGATCTTCTGTGTGTCACCACATACCATGTTATCTACAATGCAAAGTATTAGACTTTTATGCATATACTAATATAAATACGCATCAGTATTATTGTGATTCTCTTTCAAAATGTGGATGACCATACAGAAAAGGCAAGACTTTTAGTATATATCCTAACAGAGTTAGTGCCCAGTTGTCCATACCAGGACTTCATTACCCATCCCTCGGCTAGGTCTTAGTGGCCAACCACCGGTCAGGTCTTCGTTGCCTAGCTCTCGGCTATATCTTAGTGTCTAGCTCAATTAGGACTTTCCTGCACACTTAGAGTAACTTGTTAGATCATAATTAACACTTAACTTTGAACCCTTTGGTAATATCAAAATAAGGTTCGATCGGTGCTCCCGGTACCAAAAATCTTCCCCTTTTTGATTTATGGCAACTCAGTTCAATGTTAAATAAAAAGGGCAAGCAATTTAAAGTAGCAATTTTGAAACCAAAGAAATATTACAATTTAAAACACAGAAACATTGACTTGGAAAAACTTTTACAATAAAATATGATTTTGAGTTTTTTTTCTAAATAATTTTCTTGACAAAAATTTTTCTCCCCCTTAATTTCTTATACTCCCCCTGAATATTATTTCAAGAAAGATTAACTTTGACCTTTGTCGGCCCCCCCCTTGACATATATCAAGAACATACCAAGGTGTATAAGAGATTTTCTATGTGAAAATATTCTAAGTAAATTTTTTCTTGATAAGTAAACAAAATGATTACTGTGTGATAAAACTTGAATCGAGGCACCTCAGTTAAGAACTAAGGTGCCTCAGTTCCAATCTGAGGCGCCTCAAGTGAAAGCTGAGGTGCCTCAGTTCTGTTTGTTCGCAGAACCAATTTTGAAGCTGAGGCGCCTCACAAAGCACTTGAGGCGCCTTAGTTGGTCAAAGTCAACATTCACATTGACTTTCCTCCTTTCGTCTGCTTAGGCGATTTCTGATCAACCAGAGTTAGGTTCACTTGAATTCAACTCTGTCCTTCGCCTCGAACGAACTTCCTCCCCGGGTTCTCGCCCCTCGGATGCCGCGCACACCCTTTTGGTTCACCGATGTACTCTTCCATAGTCTTCACATCCCTCTGATGCACCGAACCCGTCGAGTCCCTTCCCTATGTCATCTTTCTCGTCTGCTGCATCTTTTGTTCAACTTTATGCGCCCTTAAGCTCCTGTACACTTAAAAATAGGGATCAAAATACACCAGGACCTAACTTGACATGGTTGATCACATTATAACTAACTCGGGGTACTTACAATATCTCCCTTTTTAATGTGCATAAAGCCAAGTTAAGTTAGGGTTAACCAAACAAGAAAATAATATAGTGACACTAAAACTAATAATGCAATGAAGCATACAAAAAATAATGCAAATAAATTCCAAGTTAGCTTCCCATTAACTTAATCCTCATCACTCTCCCCCTTTGATCACATCAAAATGGGATGACAATAAATATTCTTAAAAAAAATAAATTTTAATAGGAAAAAAATATAGTCTAGAAGATTTTTAATAAATATCATGAATTTTGAAATATTTTTAAAAGTCGATTAATACTTTCAAAAATTTTGATAATTTTTCTGAATGTCCAAAATATAACATATAGAAAAAAACATTGGAGTTATCAAAATTTTTTTAAAGTATTTATAAATGTAAACATACAATTTTTGTATAATAATTCATTAAATATTATTTAACTGTTAGAAAATTTTAAATTTTTTTATCAAAGTGGAATATTAATGAACTCAACAGCATAAAAATTTTCAAATTTAAAATAAACTTTTTGAGATAAAAAAATGATTTTAATTACAAAAACAATTTTTAACAAGAAATAATTTTAAAATTAGATATTGACCTCGAAAAATTATGATAATATTTTGAAATTGTCAAAATGTAACGTTTAGATCATGAAAAATCATTCTATGACAATATTATTCTAATTATTCTTAAAATTAAATTGAAGATTTTTGAAAATAAATTCATGAAAATTCATCAATTATTTGAAAAAAATTCTGAAAAATTAAAGTAAATAGATAAAATTTTTGTGCATCATAGTTAAATTTGAAAATGTATTATATTCAAATATTACTATTCCATTTGTATTTTCTATTAAACAAGAATTATAATAAAATTTATTTAATTATAAAAAAATAATTATCAGTTTAAAATAGATTTAAGTACCTAATATAAACTTTTATTAACCAGGTTAATTAAAAACATAGGTGGAACATAATAGTTGGGTATTTTTTTTTAATTTGGCTATGGTTTGCCAAATATCAATTTAGCCCTCCACTATATCTAACATTTTTAATTGGAGCATGTAAAATGATTGAGCATGAAAAATTCTTTTTCAAGAATTTTATTTGTTCTTTCAAATTCTCATTTTCATTTTTAATTTTGTCAAAATATTCTAGTGGATATGTTGTAGACAATTTAATTTTAAAATCAATATTTTCATTTTTTGTTTTTACATATTTTGATCTTAACTTGCAAAAAGATTCTATTATCAATTTAATATATTGATATAATTGGTCTGGAAGAAATTTACATACCTCACTTACCATATCGTCGATAGATGCTCCCCCTTCATTGATGCTTCCTTCCGAAATATCTCCCCCTTCATCGTTGCTCATCTCGGAGGTTGTTTCGTCGTTCGATAGATATTCAACTATAAGTGCTAGTTGGGTAGTTTCTTCGGTCTCGGACTCTTCTGAAGACAAAGTAGTGTCCATTTAGGAGTCGGATTATGCTTTCTTCGATTCTTCGTGGAGTTCTAGAAGTGTAACGGGATTAGTACGAAAAAACGACAACAAGAACAATAGAGAACACACCAGATTTACGTAGAAAACCCTTGATGGGAAAAACCACGGGCAGATGAAGACAAATCACTATGAACGGTGGAATACAAAGTCGGCGGCTTTGATAAAGTAAAGAGAAGTAGAGAGAAAAGAGAGACAGAGAGAAAGAAAGAAGAGGTAACCAAATAACTTTCTTGATTGATAAAACTTGTCCATGAGATACACAATTTATAGAGATCTTAGGATACTTAGTCAAATAAAAAATTAATAATGAAACTGTTAATTAACAAATTTATAAAGAATATGTTAATTAACATATTAATAAGAAAATATCTAATAATAAATTAACGGATCAAACTGAATTCGGGTCACCAAATTCTAACAATCTCCACCTTGATGCAAATTCCACAAATCTTCAAAAGAACATTCTCCACCTCTTCCACAAAAGCCCCACAGGCAAATCTCAGCATCTAGCACCAACCAAGTCCAAACAATGCTTACACTTGTCTATAGGGAGTACCTCACATCAATGTGTTTTGTCCTCTCATGAAACATCTGATCCTTCGTGAGGAAAATGACACTCTGACTACACAAATGAGTGTAGTAATCTGCAAGTCTTCGCTAAGCTCACTGAAGAGTCCTTTCAACCAAATAGCTTCCTTACAAGCTTCTCATAAGTGATCTTCTTTTATCAATGTCACCTTGTGATGGCAACATCACCTATTACTGTGGATCCCTGCAGAACATATAAATTGGCAGTTCTCCTTAGTCCCTTCATCACAACAAGAGACCCTTTACTGACCTTCACAGCTCCACCTTCACTAATGTACTTGTACCCTTTAGAATCAAGAATACTCAAAGAGATCATATTTCTCTTCAAATCAGGGACGTGCCTCAAATTACCAAGTGTTCAAATGACACCATTAAACATCTTAATTCTGACTGTACCAATACCAATGATTCTGCAGGATGCATTATTGCCCATCAAAATGGCACCACTCGAAACCGTTTCATATGTTGAAAACCAATCCCGATTGGGACACATATGAAACGTACAGCCAGAATCAAGAATATATTCCTCACTCTGCTTTAAATCAGCATTAGATGCAACAAGAAGTTCACCATCATCGTAATTTTCGGCAACATCAGCCTCACCAGACTTCTCTGATTGTTTTCCCCTCGAATTTTCACCTGCCCTTTTATTCTTATTTTGCAGCTTGTAATATTCTGATTTGATGTGACCCTTCTTCTTACAATAATTACAGATCTTATCGCTATTTTTGGATTTCGACCTGCCCCTGATATTACCATCAGAGTCTTCCTCTTGAGTCCTTCCTCGAATAATAAGACCCTCACCTTGAGCCTCAGATCCTTCAACAAGCTGTTTCATTTTCTCTTTTGAAAATAATGAATCATAAACTTCATTCGAAGTAAGAGTATCACGACTATATAAAATGGTATCTCTAAAAGCCGTATATGACGAGGGTAAAGAACACAGTAAGATTAATGCTAAATCTTCATCGTCATATTTGACCTCCAAAGCCTCTAGGTCAGAGACGATTTCCTTAAACACGGTCAAGTGATCTCTTAACGACGTACCTTCTGCCATGCGATGAGAATACAAATGTTGTTTCAGACTCAGTTTGCTCGTAAGACTTTTTCTCATGCACAACTGCTCTAGTTTTAGCCATAGTGCAGTAGCGGATTTCTCCTTCAAAACATCCTATAAAATCTCATTCGATAGGTGAAGGTAGATCTGAGATAGGGCTTTTCGATCCTTACGTTCCTTTTCCTCATTTGTCCATGTCGAGGGCATGTTGTCTATCCCGAACAGTGCGTCGTCCAAGTCCAGATGCGTTAGCACCACTCGCATCATAACTTGCCATAGCGTAAACCTGGTGTTGCGATCCAAAAGCGAAATATCATACTTCATGCTTGCCATTGTCATTAATCCCGATTGAAATCCTCAAAACCAAACTCGCTCTTATACCACTTGTAACGGGATTAGTACGAAAAAACGACAACAAGAACAATAGAGAACACACCAGATTTACGTGGAAAACCCTTGACGGGAAAAACTACGGGTAGAGGAGGAAAAATCACTATGAACGGTGGAATACAAAGTCGGCGGCTCTGATAAAGTAAAGAGAAGTTGAGAGAAAAGAGAGGTAGAGAGAAAGAAAGAAGAGGTAACCAAATACCTTTCTTGATTGATAAAACTTGAGGATACTTAGTCAAATAAAAAATTAATAACGAAACTGTTAATTAACAGATTTATAAAGAATCTGTTAATTAATATATTAATAAGAAAATATCTAATAATAAATTAACGAATCAAACTAAATTTGGGTCACCAAATTCTAACAAGAAGCTTGGTCCAAAGGGCTTTTGTTGATGTGTAGGGGTCGATTCCTTCAAGTTCCTTAGCTGGTAGTATGCTCAAGAGGTGGAAGTTGATCATCCCATTTGCCATGAACTCATTGCGCAACATTTTAGTCCAGCGGCATTCTTCGAGTTCTTTTCTGTTTTTGTCCTTAGGTGCTTCAAAACCAAATTTAATTGTTAAAAGAATACTGAAATCAATTTTGAAAAATACCTCCATGCACCGTTTCCAGAAGGCAAATTTTTTCTTGAACTTCGGTGGGTAGATGCTCGAGTTGAACATAGTCTTGTTGTTTTATTTAGTGGTTAGCCTTTCAAAAGTGATTCTCGCTCTGACACCAATTGTAGGACCATTGGCAAACCTGCTTGAGGGAGGTGAGCTCTACAAGTTAAAATTATATCTTGTCATGCCCTGAGAGAGAGGAGTCGCTGGTCCAATATACTATCGGACAACATCTCCCCTGTATGACGGACAATTCAAAACATTTATACAACACCACGACATATATATATATATATATATATATATATATATATATATATATATATATATATATATATATATATATATATATATATATATATATATATATATATATATATGACATTAGGCATCAAATCAAAATAATTAATGGCCAATCCCAGCCAGAACATATAAAAGTAAATGCATCGCAACAATAAAATCCATAACACTAACCTGACCTGCCCTCGGGCAGGCGTGCAGCAAAACAATATATAAAGTCCAACAGAGGACTCAAAAATATAAACCGTGCATCAAATACAACACAATACAAGTCTACGACGTAAAACAAATATAGACTAAGAAGTATGTTATATAATAGAAAATATAAACACGCAGAAGAACCCAAAGTCAGAGTCGTCGGGACGTATAACTGGCAACTGGGCACTCCTAGCATCCAATCAACCTGAAACCAAAAACAGGATAACGGGTGGTGAGTCCAAGTGGACTCTGCAGGTATAGATATAGATATGCATGATAATATAAATAGTTGTACAAGCTATAATGAAACGACAGGATACATCTCAAGTGGAATATCAGAATATGCATAGCTGAAAGTACCGAATGAATGTACATATCAGAAATCAACCTATCCTGATTATAAAAGGCTCGTATCATAGAGCAAGCGTAGAGTCATCGAACCAAACACATAATATCTCTTGTATGTGCATGTCAAACATATGCATCAAACAAATGCTGCAATCACAATCAAATGGACAATGCATCATATGCACATGATGCAATATCATGGTCACCCCTGACACCAGTCAAGCCACCAAGACATGTCATATGTGTCGGCCGAGTGGGTAGGACTATGACAACTGTATGCACTCTGCCATTATTGCTCTTGAGTGACCGAGTGGACAGGATGCTAGCGGAGGACGACCCTCCTACCCCAAGTCATATGGGCGAGCATCGCTCTCATCCCCTATGGTCACTAGAATGAGAATGGATCCCTACCTGCTACCACACTCAAGAATCACTACCCATGAGCGTCCGAGCAGAGCAGTACGGAGCAACTACACACACCCAATGATATCCACTTACCCATGAGTGGCCATGTGTGTAGAACATGTAACTGACGATGGGCTCAGACCATAAAGAATGCCGATGATCACCAGCATGCAATAGTGCAGGGATGGTGTTGACTCTAACACATGCAACCCCTCCAGGTCATCATACACAACTCAACCTAACATGCACAAGTCGATCACATGTATAATAACCTAACTATCATACATCTAGGTACACATGAAAGTATAACTAAAAATCAATCCATGTAGATATAAAGTGATATGCCACTATATCTACGTACACATGCATACATGAATACTATACATAATCAGATGTCAAATATAGAGACTGTATAGACAGGAAGTCAATTATCTCAAAGATTAAGCTGAAAGTTGTTAGGACCGGTAGGAGAGCTAGAAAGGGGTGATTAGCTCCTATCTGCTTATTGTAGTTATCACCGCGGAAGACTTCAAGCAATGCTAACACTCAAGGATTTACTTGGTATCCACCTCCTTGAGATGACTAATCCAACGATCCGCTCTCCTCACTCTATTATACACTATGAAAGATCTCCTTCTTGAGGTGGAGAAACCTCTTACAAGCTTACAACAAGAATACAACAAGGGGAAGCAAATGCAATAGAAAATCTTACAAGATTTACAACAAACGAGCTCTCCTTGCTTTCCTTGCTTTCTTCAAGCTTGAGATCGCCTCTAGAACCTTGGAAGTGCAGCAACACTATGCCCCAAGGCTTCTCTTGAAATGGCGAGGAAGGAGGAGAAGAACCGTGCGAGCGCTTCACTTCAAACCTGCCTGAAAACCCTATATACCCGACGCCCAGGGTTCCCTAATCGATTGCCCAATCGATTACCACGTCAGACTTAGACATTCAACGACTATTTTTTGAAGTTTAATCAATTAGTCAATCAATTAAGAACAACCTTAATCGATTACTGAATTGATTCAGCACCTCTCTGTGTTCTCGCGCAATACTACGGTAATTGATCGCCCAATTGATTTACTGAACCTCTTAATCGATTGATCAATCGATTAAGAGAAGGCTGAATTGATTGCCCAATCGATCCAGCCACATTCTGTTCTCACAACTTATTTCTCCCAATCTATTACCCAATCGATTCACAGCTTCCTTAATCGATCACCCAATCGATCAAGAAGGCTTCTGTTCATGAGAATCCAAACCTTAATCGATTAACCAATCGATTAAGTCCAACCCTAACTTATGTGCACATGTCTATGGTTCTCTTGCTTAACCTTGGTCAACCGTGACCTGTTAGGACTTCTCTACCAAGTGTCTGATCAACCCTTTGACCAACCTGGATTTCTCCTGCCTAGCTCCCAACTAGGACTTAACCTGATTCCCAACCAGGTTTGCCTAACCCTCGAGTTAGGTCTAGTCTCTCGGTAGACTTCCACCTTGCCAGCGTGCAATCTCCCCGATCCACCTGGACTTCACCTAGTCCCACTAGGTGTGCCTAGTCCCACTAAGTCTTTTCAAGTCAAGTCTCCAGTCAACCTTGACCCACTTGACTCACACGATATTCAAACATCATGCGACATTCAAACATCATTATCAAATATCGAAACATCCAATCTTAAGCTTACCAAGCTTACTAGACATAAACTCACCCAAACCTAGTCAAACTAGGTCAACCCTGACCTAACCAAGATTGCACCAACAATCTCCCCCTTTTTAATATTTGACAATATTTTTGAGAAAGACTAATCCCTATTAGCCTTTCAATCTTCTCCCCCTTTGAAACACATCAAACTCTCCCCGAGAGTGTATATGGTCAAAGGCATGCCCAATGAAAGTCCTATACCTTTCATCTGAACTCATGCCCAAACTTGAGCATTCATCATAATGAAGATTCCCAATCTTCATTCTTCCACTTATCCAAAAATAAAAATTCAAACACATGCTTTTAAGGAAGACCTCCCCCTCAAAACATACTCTAGCCCTCTATCATTGCACCAACAATGATTTTTTAGTTCCTAAAACTTTAGGAAATCTCAACTCGAGGTTATGAGATTCAAAGCTTGAATCAAAATCTCTCTCTAACCCTATAAGTTTCACCAAACAAATTTCCTTTTTGATTTCATAATGAAATTTACCCAAATATACTTATAAAAGTATTCCAAGGGACTAGGGATTGTTAGTTTACTCAAAATTGGGTTAACTGACTGAAAACAGACAGTTTCAGTGGTGCCAATCGATTGGTGTTGGGTCCCAATCGATTAAGCTATGCCTTAATCGATCAGCTGATCAATTATGACTTCCCTTAATCGATCAATGGATCAATTATGCGAGCTTCTGTGCCCGTAGAAAAGGATTAACAATCGATTGACCAATCGATTGATGTTGTCCTAATCGATCACCTGATCGATTGAGAGTTTCTGATTTCTGAAAACAATTTCAGTCTAAATTTCAGAAACTTCTAAATAATTCTACAAAATTTGAAAAATCTTGAAATTTTGTGTAGACATTATTTATGACATATACTATCACGGAAAAATAATTTTATACGAAAATAACTCTCTTTTTCAAAGATTGACACAAAATGGAAACCATTGAAATACTTCAATGTTTCACTCTATTTTGTATCCAATTTATCAATGATGGGATCTATCAAAAGATAGTCTTCACCAAGGTTTTCCAACATAGTTTTGAAATAGGTTTCAAAAATAATTTTCAACCATGTTCCTTGGGCTAAATGCACATGACTTGTACATTAGTTTTCCCAATGATTGGAGTTCATTTATATTCACGTTTTGATGAACCTAAAACTCAATAGGATGCACATAAATCAAGACCTTGAGTGTCACGCCCCCAGAGGCACATGCTTCCTCGAAAATCAAGCAGCATCTCCCCTGTACGGCGGACAATATGGGGCGATTATACATATATCTCACCATAAAAGCTTAGCCACATGCGGCTAGCATCACATATATGGAAGTAAACACAACCACGCAGTTTATATTATAATAAGTGATAATGGGTGGCTCCGCCACCCTAAACATAAAGTGAAACTACAATCCAAAGAGAACACCAAAAGACTCTGATAACGACAAAACCCGATAATGAATAAAATGCAACTACAAGTACTGAAAACAACCAACTAAACCGAATACCGAAAAATAACTCAACTCGACAATAGGGACCGGCAACTGGATCCTCTCCTGGCTCCAAGAAATACTTCTACCTGCTATCTGAAACAACAAAAAGGAAAGCAGGGGTGGTGAATCCGGGCGGACTCTGCGGGTATATGAGTAGACAATAAGCATGACATAATAAAGGACAACTAATAGAGAATCAAAAGAGTACAGTCCATAAGAAATATAGATTCACCTAAACATGCATAACATATCATAAAACGACATAGCATAAAATCCGGATAAGCACTAAGCATGTATAAGACAATACAACAATAGTAAAACCAAGATATACATGCATGTCAATCAAGTGCAACAACCATAGCTCATATAAATGCAACAATCACAGGAAAAATGCATAAACGAAATACGTATGCACATGATGCAATGACATGTGTCACCCCTGACGCCAGTCAAGTCGTCAACACATCCCATCTGTGTGACCGTGTGGGTAGGGCTGTGACAACTGTACGCACTCCAACAACAAATACACATAAGGCGTGGTTGAGTGGACAGGATGCTAGGGAGTCTACACTCCAAACCCCGATACATAGGGGGAGCTATACAGCTACAATATCCCTCTAAAAATAACGGTGAGGGTGAGCCACCAACAACTCATCCCTCTAAAAACAACGGTGAGGGTGTCACTGTTTGGAATAACAGGACAGGTGCTCGCACTCTAATATCTACCACGACAATAAGTGGTTGAGTGAATCGAGCAACAATATGACTAACGACGGCTTAACCAAATGTAAGCCCAACAGTCGTTAGTATGCAACGTGCAAGTATGGTGCATGCTATACGATGCACAAACAACCGAAGAAACAACGATGCAACAAAATCGAACAAGTATACGATGCATCAATACAACCATCCAGAAATCGAAAACCAACGATTATGCACTTACACTACTAGGTGGGGTATTTCTAATGCCAAATAAATCTATCTGTGTTTAATGGACTTCTAAGTGCTCGCGTACAAGCGACACTTTACAGAACAGAAAACCAATAGAGGCCTGTACAGATACGAATTTGGGAACACTCGAAGATCAACGAATAATAAGTCTCAACGGCGATGTTTTAAATAACGACAAAGAACAAGGTCAAGCAACCTATCAGACATAATATATCCATGCTTTTAAGGTGAAGAAAACTATTCGAGTACAAAGGAGAAGTACCCGCCTTTTATAGAAGTTCGTAAACGAAGAGGACCTTCCACGATCAACCTAACGATTCTGAATCAAGGTCCTGTATTATGGATATAATTTAGCCATTTTATAAAATTAAATAAAATAATTAACTAGATGCAACACATAATTAGATCCATTTCCAAAAACTACTTAAGGAACCAAACTAGATACTCATTTCAAAGCAAAAGGCTACAGTTGGTTCAAATCACCAACTATAATCCAATTTCACTACAAAATTTCGGCTTATTATCTAGCTCTCGGAAGATATATCACAAGATCAATGGATCATTTAAAACGTAAGCACTAACTCAAGATCTAAATCACTATATCAACAACTTTACTTTACCACTCCCCAAAGGAATGATAACAATTAAAACTACTGATCTTGTTGAGATAGAGGCTAACCGCAAAGAACAACACAACTAAAAACCTGAACACCATCCCAGATCAATACAGACAGTATCAACACTTACCTCTGATAACACGCAGAAACACTCCACTGCCCAACTCTAACTGATCAGCCACCAACTCGTGTGAGTCAAGCGCGACTTCTTCCTTTGACTAGCCCCTTCAATCCTACAACCACAGAAATTACATCTACACCAGATTCCAAACACCAAATCAAACCCAAACCTAAATGATCACAGAAAACCCTTACCCGATGGATGATCGGCGCAAACAACGGGGCACGAAGATGGTGAAGGAGAAGAAGATCGGCGTGGGCGATGGGCTGTGTAGCAGTGAAGAGGGCCTAGAGTTTGCGGCGCGAGAGAGTCG
This sequence comes from Boesenbergia rotunda, assembly GCA_024364735.1. Classification (NCBI taxonomy): domain Eukaryota; kingdom Viridiplantae; phylum Streptophyta; class Magnoliopsida; order Zingiberales; family Zingiberaceae; genus Boesenbergia; species Boesenbergia rotunda. The sequence continues at coordinate 157,529 of JAGFNQ010009386.1, read as the reverse complement.
GCGTCGGCGTCGGCTCGGAGACGGCGCTCCCGTGGCCTGCTCCGTGTGCTCGAAGAGGGCGGCGTCGGGCTAGGGCTCGGCGAGGAGGAGATGCAGAAGGGGCTTTCGAGCGATAACTGCAGGTTAAAAAAACATGGTGGCGATTTTGCAAATCGCCCCTCCCCTTTCAACAAATTTCGACGAAACCCCTATATTAGGGATTTAAGCGCTTTAGTCCTCCAAACTTTCAGTATTTAACATTCTCCCCCACTAACAAAAATTTGGTCCCCAAATTTTGCTGGGAAACCACAACAGGTACCAATGACTTAGATGTCTTGTAAATACTGACTGCAACACAACTATACACACCACATGTAAGTAGAAGAGGTAGCGAGCTCTGATCGTATCCTCGAGCTCCCAAGTAGCTTCCTCATCAGAGTAGTGCTGCCAACCAACTTTGACTAAATGAACTGTCTTATTCCTCAACTGATGTTCTTTGCGGTCCAGAATCTGCATAGGCACCTCCTCGTAAGCGGCATCTAGCCGAAGTGTGATCGGCACCTCCAATAAAACATGAGTTAGATCTTGCGCTCTACCAACTGAGCTAGACTAGTAACGTCTGCTCCACTCCGCTCCAGAATCTGAAACGGTCCAATGTAGCGTGGAGCTAGCTTACCTCGCTACCCAAACCTCTTCACCCCTTTCGTGGGTAACACTTGTAAAACTACATGATCACTCACAGAGAACTCTAAGGTTCTGCGTCTCTCATGGTCAACCTCAACCATGATTGTGAGTCAATGTTTTATCTACCATATTGGAAACCGTCCAACATCTCTCTAACGGTAGCTACTCAGTTACAAGCAGTGACCTACATGTAGATACCCTATAGCTCTTTAATATCTCAGAAAATCGATCCATCAATCTGCGGTGTCTTCTCTCTGGTGATAGTGTAAACCCGGTCCATCTTTGGAACTGGTGGTGGCATCGTCTGAAGAGGCAGTGACCGAATCATCTGTATTGCTGCTAGCTGCATAGTTTGAGGTGCTGGAGCTTCCACCGTCTGCTGAGTCTGATAACTTGTAGCTTCGACCATCTGCTGAGGCTAGTAAACTGAAGACTAATATGCTAGGTACAACTGATCTACACATAACTAATAACTAAAATAAATTCTAATCATACCACCTACTTGAGTAAATTTTTAAGTAACAACGCTTTACTTCCTAACCTAATCATCATAATTAGGTTAAACTTCTAATTCTAAATATGATTAACCGAACTCAATTCTTCCAAGAATTAAGTTCCCATCAACCCATGTTTACCACAACAAACCTAGTAAAACCTCACCAAGACAGCAAACTACTTTCTTATCATATGTCTGCTTACCATTCTTATTAGTATTGTAACGCCCGCCTTTTTCCCACACCTTATGGTGTGGCGAGGAAGGCGTCGTTACGCTTAACATACATGGACTTAGAGAACATCTTAGTGCAGCGGAATAAATTTTTTTTTCTACACATACTTTTAATCATGCAGCTAACTTGTGAAACATTTATACATGTCTAAACTTGTCATTCATGAATCTAGTGTCATTGAACATAGCATATTATCAACATGCATGGCATCATGATATAATCATTCCATAGCCTATTCATAGTCATCATAAGTAGCACGTAACTTATCCGTAAACATCATAAGTCTTAAGTCATTCATTAGGCATACCCATCATAAACATAGCATAAAATCTAAGAAAGCATGTCAAAACCCAAGACATGCGATACGTATAAATATAAGAATTCTTTGCCATGTCACTGCCACACACACACATGCTCTTGCCTCTCCTGCTGCTTTCCTTAGTAACCTCGTGCTTGATCTGCGGTACGAGGAAAATAAGACTATAAGCACACATGCTTAGTAAGACCCTTTCCTACTCACTAAAACCACACGTCACTTAAACATCAATATATCAAGTATCTGACATAACATAAATATAAAACATAAGCATAGTCATGGCATAAATCATAAGCAGATGACAACTAACATAGCATGATTCTTAACATAACCATAAATCTACAACATACTTAGCATGACATAACTCTTAACATACATGAACGTAAGACATACTTATCATAACATAATTCTTAGCATACATGAACATAAGACATACTTATACATGACATAAGATATAAGCATAAGCATAAACATAAAACATAAGCATAAAACATACTTACCCTGGCGCGATGCATATCATGGATGTATGCATGAGTCAAATGCGTTTACTACATAAGGATGCTTAATTTAAAATCATACTTTTAAATGCTTAGCATAAACATAACATCATTGGGGTCCCCGGCTTGTACCACATACATACATCATAAGCGCGCATCCCTAGTAAATACGAGGTAGCGAGCCCCGACCTACTAGGGTAAGGACAGCATAGTCGGTAGTCCCAGAATCGGGGCGTTCCTAAGGTGCCCATCCCTGTTGCACAGCTTCGGTAGTGCCAGAACCGTGGACAGCTTCGGTAGTCCAGAACCGGGGCGTTCTTAAGGTGCCCATCCCTTGGACCCTTACTTCGGTCTGGTACAAACCCATTTATAAAATAAAATATGCATGCTTCATCATTCATACTTGTCATTCATACTTATCATTCATACTTATTTCATATCATCGTTATGCCTTCATCATTCATACTTATCATTCATACTTATCATTCATACTTAAGGCATAACCATCATCTTCATTCATACTTATCATTCTTTATTCATAAAATAGGACATACATGCATAATCATGTTTCTAGTCATAACCTTATCTTGGTTCATAAAGCTTGCATGATCATGATACATAATAAACCTGCACTTCATACATGATACATTTCATCTAGCATACATAATCCTAGTATTCATCATAAAACATGGATGGTAAGCTACATATAAACATAACACATACTACTAGGGTTCATGGCATTCATCCTGAAACATGCATATACCTTTATAAACCATAAATCTATTATAAGCATTTATCAACTTACATGCATCATTCTATCTATCATAACATACATCCTATATCAATTACATATATTCATGGAATATGATCTAAATTTTTATGAGTAAAGCTTCACATAAAATCTAACATACAAACTCATGTTATACGACACATAAACTAAGATTTTTGTAACATAAAGATCCTTGCCTCATGCTTAACTACTTACTAGCAGCATGGTAACTTAGAACATGCATTTTTGAGACCTTAACCCAAACCAAACCCTAGGTTTGGGTCTTGGCCGAAACTTGAAGAGGGTGTAAATCCATAGAAAATTTTGCCTAGGTCATTAACATTCTATACCTTGCATATCATGCCATAAAAACCATTTGAACCCTTGATTGGACTTAACCCTAAGTCCTAGGCTTAAACTAGGAGTTGGCCGAAACCCTAGAAGGGTAAGAAGCCCATGGAAAAATTCATATAAATCACCCTACTACCCATAAGATGTCATAAAAAAAACATACTAATCATGCTTGGAGAAGTTGGAGTTTACCCTAGCCCCTTTTCCTTGATGTGGCCGAAAACCCTAGGGGGGTTTAGGGTGCTACAAAACTTTCAAAAATCATACTTTTATGTTTAACCTATCATGAATAAACATTTGAAACAAGAAGGAGGTCTTTAACATGATTTTTAGCCCAAAACATGGCTTGGCCGAAATCTTCACAAGTCCTAACTATGGATTTTTCAACATATCATGCCAATAAGAACTTAGATCATGACAAATATCTTAAAAACTATCATACCACAGGTGAGGGGGTCTTACCTTGGGTTATCTTTGGTTTTTAGACCTTAAAAGAGAAGGAAATTGGAAATCCCTTTGACACTTGAACCCTCCTTGTCCTTGTAACCTTGGAAGAGAACCTAGATCTTCCAAAATAGAGCCCTTGGTGGAACTTTTCCTAAGGGGGAGAGCACCTTGAGGTTTCGGCTAGAGCAAGGAGGAAGAAGAAATGAAGAGGAGAAGGGAAATTGTAACTCCCTTACCATCTTTATACCACATTAAAAGGGGCAAGTGAAGAGTCATGGTGTCTCTTCCCTTGATGACTCTTTATTTTTCCCAAGCCTTAACTAAGATCCACTTCATTCCCTCATAGCACTCCCTTGCTAGGTGAATTGGTTAGTGCATGCTTGGTTGTACAAGAGGTCCAAGGTTTAATCCTTGGTGCATGCACTAATTTCCTATTTTATTTTTTATTTTTATTCCCTATTATTTCAAAATTTCCTTAAAAATTCCCCCATAATTATGTGAATATTTCTCATTAAAATTCATTTATTTTTATATTAAATTCTACCTGAAATTCACCAATAATCATGGTACTAGAAAGCCTATGTAAGACCCCTTAGTACTTAATTTCTCAATTTAAATGAGAAAATCATAGATTTCTAGGCTAAGGTTCGTACTGATATTTCTAGATCCTTCGGAAAATTATCTAGACATGCTTAATATTTTAAAGAAAATATTAAGAAAATTTTCCGGGTCGTTACAAGTATCTCAATACAAACAACTTTCACTAGATAGAATATCTTTCGATTCAATTAGATATTTTAATCATTTAACAAAACATTTTTTTTCTTTATATATATTCCCGACCATGCATTCCCCTCTTATCATAGTAACCTACAACAGTACCACAAAAATCAGAAACAACTCTTATTTATTAATTTATTTTTTTTAAATTTATTTTATTTTATTATTATTATTTATTATTATTATTATTGTTATTTATTTAGTTATTTATTTGTCATGTTCCAACACATGTTACATTATCTATTGGCCACTGTGGTTTACTATTTTTTTTTCTTCAGGTAAACTTAATCTAATTATCCTCTTGATGCTATATTAAGTTGATGGTACATTTACCAGAATGATACGTTTCAACTATTTCGTCCGGTACTGTATGAGATTTCAAACTATGGTACCAAGTAGTAATTAGGAAAATTTGTTTGTGCTAGAGAAGTCCAATTGAGTCCTTGATGTAAATTGGGTTCTAACTGAGTTAAAATGGGGTGAATTAAATCACAACGGCTTATATATATTTTCTGATATTTTCTGTGATCCAGGCAGTCCATCTTCTAAAACGATGTAAAGTCATTTAATCCAGGCAAAGTATCGATACCTTATGTAAATTGTTGTTGCTCTTGAGTGTGGAATTGGTTTGAGTTATATAATTCAACTACAGAGACAGATCTAGAGCTTAGGTAGACGAATGAAAGGGAACAAAGACCAACACAAACAAAAAAAAAGAGACAAAGAACAATAGGGGAACACCACCAACTCTTTTCTTGAGAGAAGGCATCGCCATCGTAGAAGTTAGTCTGATCGAATGAAGCTACTATTAAGGAATGAATTTGCTAAACATGTGAAGCACTGCTCAGAAGTTGAAATTAGCATCTTAATTATACCTTGTTTTTCTCCTTGACAGTGAGTACAAAACAACAAATTGTTTTCATGTTGTTATGCCATGTGTTCGTAGAAACAAGAACTTGTTCATGTATTTATATTTTTCTATTAAGTTCTCATTTGGTGTTTAAAACTATATGCGAATTTGGATTAACAAGTTCTTTCAGTCATGATCAACTTTTATGTTATCATGGGATCTTGATCCTATAATGTATGCACATGAGATTAACTTCAATTAACTTTTTCAAGCAAACATGTGATCCCATTAAACTCCAAGGAAGTGGCTATTTTATTTTGAAATTACAGATTTCTTGGATGGCATTTTTATAGCATAAACAAAATTTCTTTCTATGGAATTTAGCCTTTAAAAATTAGTATTCTTGCAAGTTGGCCTGTTTCATTAGAGCATAAATAGATTCACACAGTTTGTAGAGCAAAATCATTCATGTTCTGTATAATGCAGATTAAGATTTCAGTACGTGTGTTCTTTATTCTTACCGTGGAGATCTACTGTGAGTAGTTTGCCAGAAAAATAAAATACTGTAAGTAGAGAAATACTGATTGGACTGAAAGAAGAATCATGGAGATGACAATTTCAGTTATGCGATTCTTCACAGAATAAAGGTACAATTATTCATTATATACCACATAAAATCATTCTATACGACATAAAATCAAAAGATATAGCCTCAGTCTCATACTAATTCGTTTGCATCAACCTGAAACATTTCAAGTACATGTGTTTTTGGAGACACATTTATAATATTTTAGGTAACCTTATGACTTAGGTAACCTTATCAATACCGGATTTTTTTTTCCAAACAATTTATCATGCCAATGGTTAAACTCACTTACCGCAACCCACTTAGATAAGAGAATTGACCCATTAAATTGTCAAGACCAACCTTTGACTCAAACTTCACTACACGAAACTCTATCCATTCGCTATAGGTTAGGAGCCTGCTGCTCTTTCTCCGGTCTTTGAGTCCCAGAGTTCACTAAATTAAGCAGCTAACAAAAGACTAGTTCAGAAAGAAAAGAAGCTCTGAGTGTAGCTCTAGAGATTTTTCTTTAAGTTATTGTAAGGGCAACAACTTATTAATTACATGAATCCGCAACTAGTACTGGGTACAGAAACCTATCACTTAAGGAATGGAGCCTTTCAGATCTTGCGAAGCCGGCAGATATTTGTCATATGCACAATGCCTCAGGAGGTGAAGGATGAAACTGATTTGCAACTAATAATTATAAAACTACTGCAGAATGGGTCTAAGTTATAATTAACTTCTGGTGCTATGCCTTGAATTGGAGCATCTACCGGCAACTCTTAATTAAAAGAAGGTGCTATGCCCACTCCCACGTCATTTTCCTCGTTCTTTTCCTTTCAAAATTAAACGAATATAGATCGAGTCTAGCAAGTCATGGAGTTTATTAGTTACTCAGCTGACTTAAGAGATGTTAGCTCAATCTAGTGATCTACCTCACACCTTAGTGGAAGCTTCTTCAGAATCGTTTGGGGCATTACAGTATTGGATGCTTCAAGCACCATTTGCATGACCTTTGGCACTAGCTCCTTCTTGAAGTACTCCCAAAGGTCTATTAAGTGAAGACCCCTTTCCCCTTCTCACCAAATGTAAGATGCCACCCTTTTTTCACCACGTAACAGGGCTTTTGTAAGTATTAAGCAGCAGGCTTCACCTTCTTCACATTATTATGGGTTGTATATCCAAATATACCTTCAAGATTTTCTAACCAGATATGAGCAGTCCATAGGTCGGAATCTCTCATGGAACAGAGTACACCGATCCTCCTCTATTGACCGAGATGATAAATAGCTAATATTATCCAACTAAGCTAGCAAAAATCTAACCAAAACTATACAAGGTAGTGAATATAAAGACAAGATAATCACTAGAGATATACCTACTTCCTTGTTGCCGGGAGAAGTCCGTCGCCGCCAAATCCCAAAAATACAATCAGACCGAACTATGCCAAGTCAATGACTCCGTAAAAATATAAACAAATCCGTCAAATACAGATTAGCTTCGTAAAACAACTCCGTAAACCCACAGACACCAAAACATTGCAAAACCTCAACAAACTGACGCACCAAAAACAACATCATAAAAATCCATAGATCCCAAAGGAACTCGCAAACCTTGCTCTGATACCAAAAATTGTCATGCCCCCAGAGGCACATGCTTCCTCGAAAATCGGGCAGCATCTCCCCTGTACGGCGGACAATATGGGGCAATTATACATATATCTCACCATAAAAGCTTAGCCACATGCGGCTAGCATCACATATATAGAAGTAAACACAACCACGCAGTTTATATTAGAATAAGTGATAATGGGTGGCTCCGCCACCCTAAACATAAAGTGAAACTACAATCCAAAGAGAACACCAAAAGACTCTGATAACGACAAAACCCGATAATGAATAAAATGCAACTACAAGTACTAAAAACAACCAACTAAACGGAATACCGAAAAATAACTCAACTCGACACTGGGGACTGGCAACTGGATCCTCTCCTGGCTCCAAGAAATACTTCTACCTGCTATCTGAAACAACAAAAAGGAAAGCAAGGTTGGTGAGTCCGGACGGACTCTGCGGGTATATGAGTAGGCAATCAGCATGACATAATAAAGGACAACTAGTAGAGAATCAAAAGAGTACAGTCCATAAGAAATATAGATTCACCTAAACATGTATAACATATCGTAAAACGACATAGCATAAAATCCGGATAAGCACTAAGCATGTATAAGACAATACAACAATAGTAAAACCAAGATATATATGCATGTCAATCAAGTGCAACAATCATAGCTCATATAAATGCAACAATCACAGGAAAAATGCATAAATGAAATACGTATGCACATGATGCAATGACATGTGTCACCCCTGACGCCAGTCAAGCCGTCAACACATCCCATCTGTGTGACCGAGTGGGTAGGGCTGTGATAACTGTACGCACTCCAACAACAAATACCACATAAGGCGTGGTTGAGTGGATAGGATGCTGGGGAGTCTACACTCCAAACCCCGATACATAGGGGGAGCTATACAGCTACAATATCCCTCTAAAAATAACGGTGAGGGTGAGCCACCAACAACTCATCCCTCTAAAAACAACGGTGAGGGTGTCACTGTTTGGCATAACAGGACAGGTGCTCGCACTCTAATATCTACCACGACAACAAGTGGTTGAGTGAATCGAGCAACAATATGACTAACGACGGCTTAACCAAATGTAAGCCCAACAGTCGTTAGTATGCAACGTGCAAGTATGGTGCATGCTATACGATGCACAAACAACCAAAGAAACAACGATGCAACAAAATCCAACAAGTATACGATGCATCAATACAACCATCCAGAAATCGAAAACCAACGATTATGCACCTACACTACTAGGTGGGGTATTTCTAATGCCAAATAAACCTATCTGTGTTTAATGGACTTCTAAGTGCTCGCGTACAAGCGACACTTTACAGAACGGAAAACCAATAGAGGACTGTACAAATACGAATTTGGGAACACTCGAAGATCAACGAATAATAAGTCTCAACAGCGATGTTTTAAATAACGACAAAGAACAAGGTCAAACAACCTATCAGACATAATATAGCCATGCTTTTAAGGTGAAGAAAACTACTCGAGTACAAAGGAGAAGTACCCGCCTTTTATAGAAGTTCGTAAATGAAGAGGACCTTCCACGATCAACCAAACGATTCTGAATCAAGGTCCTGTATTACGGATATAATTTAGCCATTTTATAAAATTAACTAAAATAGTTAACTAGATGCAACACATAATTAGATCCATTTCCAAAAACTTAAGGAACCAAACTAAATACTCATTTCAAAGCAAAAGGCTACAGTTGGTTCAAATCACCAACTATAATCCAATTTCACTACTAAATTCTGGCTTATTATCTAGCTCTCGGAAGATATATCACAAGATCAATGGATCATTTAAAACGTAAGCACTAACTCAAGATCTAAATCACTATATCAACAACTTTACTTTACCACTCCCCAAAGGAATGATAACAATTAAAACTACTGATCTTGTTGAGATAGAGGCTAACCGCAAAGAACAACACAACTAAAAACCTGAACACCATCCCAGATCAATACAGACAGTATCAACACTTACCTCTGATAACACGCAGAAACACTCCACTGCCCAACTCTAACTAATCAGCCACCAACTCGTGTGAGTCAAGCGTGACTTCTTCCTCTGACTAGCCCCTTCAATCCTACAACCACAGAAATTACATCTACACCAGATTCCAAACACCAAATCAAACCCAAACCTAAATGATCACAGAAAACCCTTACCCGATGGATGATCGGCGCAAACAACAGGGCACGAAGATGGTGAAGGAGAAGAAGATCGGCGTGGGCGATGGGCGGTGTAGCAGTGAAGAGGGCCTAGAGTTTGTGGCACGAGAGAGTCGGCGTCGGCTTGGAGACGGCGCTCCCGTGGCCTGCTCCGTGTGCTCGAAGAGGGCGGTATCGGGCTAGGGCTCGGCGAGGAGGAGATGCAGAAGGGGCTTTCGAGCGATAACTGCAGATTAAAAAAATGTGGTGGCGATTTTGCAAATCGCCCCTCCCCTTTCAACCAATTTCGACAAAACCCCTATATTAGGGATTTAAGCGCTTTAGCCCTCCAATCTTTCAGTATTTAACATTGAGTTTCATTCATCACCCTAACATCTCACTTGTTTCTAATGTATCTCAAAATACATGTAAGTCAACTTATGGTGTTGGTGAGATGTGAAAGTCATTTTCTCCCTAAACTAAGGGTTCATGCATTTCTACCTAGGCATTATAAACTTTGATTATCCACCTAGAATGTCAATTAATACCAATGTCCTTAATTTTAATAAAAATTAAATTAAATTATTGTATGATGAAAACTATGACATGCATCATATGAGAATTAAAAAAATATTATAACTAGATGATGCATGTATGTCATGACATGTAATATTTTCATAATAAAATATGAATGATGAATTATGATGTCATGGCATGTGATAGGGAATACAACGCATGACATAGTAGTACAAAAGAAAATACATAGATTTCCTATCTAAGTATCAATAACTCATCGCTAAGCCATTGATAATCCTAATTTTGCCCCAAATTTCCATGACAATGTCGAAACTCCCCAACTTGTCATGTCTTTGGATTCTAATCTAGTTGTGTCAACTTTATTTAGTTCAATCTTTCAAAAATATAGTTTGGCATAATTTTACTCCTCCTACAGTAAACAAATGACTCCTTCATTTTCAAGGGTAGTAACTCCTTGAAAATGCCCCAAAGTGCCAACTGTTGGGTATGGCTTAGCGGGTTTCCTAAGCGAATACTTGGTCGTCCTCGAGAGACCTCTCCATGTCTATGGATTAAAAATTAATCTGAATTAAGACCCGTCTCCCACGATCATCTCATCATCATATTGTTTGATACGAATTACAACTTGGCCAATCACAAAGATCTTGCCTTGTAATTCTCCTAGCCAAACGACCACGGAAGAGACGGCGAGTGGATCGCCGGTTCTTGTGTTTCTGCTCTGGGTCCAATTAATTAATTATTCACCATGATTCGCAATCAAAATAATTAATTAATACACATGAAATGACGAAGCTAATTAACATGGCACAAAAGAACAAAAGTAGCTAAGGGAGAGATTATACCTTCCCTTTTACCTCGTAGCCTTCTACCTTATGTCCCTCCCTTCTTGGACGTCGTGTGGGCAACGAGCTACCGAGAACCGAGATCACCAAGGCATTCCAACCAAGCTCTTCTTCTTGTCTTGGCCGAAACAAGAAACCCTAGAATTAGGGCTTCCCTTGCGCTGGCACACTTCCTCCTCTTCCTTTTCGCCGCCGGCCACCGAAGCCACCCAAGTGCTGTCAGACCAGCTGCTGACCTAGAGAGGATGGAGAAGAAGATGAAGAAGGAGAGAGTTCTCCTTCTTCCTCACCCAACTGGCCGAAACAACACTCCCACCTCCAACCTTGCAGCGTGATAACTTTCATTTTGTTGATTAAATTAGGCCCTCAAATCCATGTTTTGATCCACTATTATATGCTTAAGTTTGCATGTATATAAGGTTTCATGAATTACCTCTATTTTAGCTTAAGATTCATTTCTTTCTACATTTAAGATGTTTTGGCACTTAAATTTAATATCATTTTGCAGGTTTCAAATGATCATGGACCTAGATCATATTGGGTCAAACTTGGGTCAGAATTGGATCCGGATCAAAGGGATCAAGCATTAGATTAACATGGGCTGTCCATTCAAGAGAACGGTTAGACCTAAGTCATCCGCCAACTTCTGGTCGATCCAAGCTCAAGATAGACTTAATCAAGTTCATGGATCAAGATCTGAAAGTTTGGGCAAGTTCAGAGTTGATTCAGCCGTTGGATAAAGCACTAGAGGATCTAGACCGTCCAAGCTAGAGAAGAGAAGATCTGAGCCATCCGCTTCAGATCTGAGTGATCCGAGTTAAGGACAAGTAGATCAGAACCCTTGATCAAGATCTAGGAAGTTTGGGTTCGATCTGACTTGATCCGACCGTTGGATGGGATCGGAGCAATCACAGCTGTCCAAATTCAAAGTCAATTGATTAAAACAGAAATTCCCTCCGCACTTCGTGGTCGTCGCATCTTCGCCACTGTTCTTGCTTGTTCTTGCGATTTCTTCTCCGTTTCTTGGTCCGATCGCGCAGCCACAGCAGTTTTGAGTTTCAATTCAAGTTCCCAAGTCATTGAGATCAACTCCCCCTGCGGAGAGGGTTTCACCAAAGGGACTACATTTCGTTCGATTGCCTCTTGATCGCTCGACTTCGCCGATCGGATCTGCCAAAGAATTTAGAAGGGTTTTCTGAAGGCCTTGGAAAGGTTCTGAGCCTCAAGCTTCAATCGATTCACCGATCAAGAGGATGCTCGGATGAAAAGACAGCTTCAACTTGATTCAGCGCAATCTCACAAGGAGAGCTCGGATCCGGGTGATTTGGCAAGCTAGAGGGTTTCTAGCTAGATCTTGGGTGACAACAAGATAGTTTTTGTATTGAAAATTGATTCTGCTGTTTAGTTTTCGATTCGCATTCGTTTACTGCATTGTTTCAGTTCTGTATCAGTCTGCGATCAGCTACTGATCGGTAGTTGTGATCGATCCAGGAAGCACCTGATCAGACACCAGTCCGATCAGGCTTGTATCTGATCGGTCAGCCGACTGATCAGTAATGTTTCTGCACCACATACTCTGTTTCAGAAGTTAGCATAGTTTCAACTCTTAACGTCTGAATTTGGATAAAGTTTTAGTTTCATTTCTGTAATAGATATCAATTTTATATTTCCAGTTTCTAATTGTTTTGTTCAATTTCCATAGTGTTAAAGTTCAATTCTTGCAATACCTAGTTTAACTCTACTTAGTTTAATCAATTTCATTTCAATTTTTGCTTTCATTCTTACTTGCAAAACAAAACCACCATTTTATCCAGAAAACCCAATTCATTTAACGACAAATAATTTTCAAGCTCGATTCAAACACTCACGACTAGTCCTTGGAAAAAAATACGACCTGAGGCCCCTATACTACATTTCTATTTTGCTAGCAAGGGTTTTCAGTTATAAATTCTAAATTTGAGTCTCATATCGTGACATCTATTCGAGACCCATCAAATTTTTGGCACCGTTGCCGGGGAAAACTAGTTGAGTTTGTTTGATTTAGCTTGTGAGCTTATTTCATATCTTGTGATCCATTTTTGTGCTTATATCTATATTTTGTGATTCATTACATTTGTTTCATTTTTGTGTAGACATTTGCTGTGATTTTTGTATTTGTGTATGACCAGATCTGCAGGTGGTATTCTTGAAAACTTTGATCCTGAAATCGAAAGAACTTTCAAAGCCAGGAGGAATCAAATCAGTGCTTCAGAGGCTAGTGTTATTCTTCCTACTCAGTCTATCTCAGCTTATTCAGTTGATCCTATGGCAGACCACCCGAAAACTATGAAGGAACTAGCATCACCAGATGATGCTTTTCAGTACTCCTGCATTGCCTATCCAGAGCTCACTGGAGATTTTGAGTTAAGATCGGGACTCATCCATCTATTGCCCAAATTTCAAGGACAGTCTGGGGAGGATCCCAACAGACATTTACATGAGTTTCACGTAGTCTGCTCCACCATGAAGCCTCAGGGTATTTCAGAAGAAGATATTAAGCTGAGAGCATTCTCATTTTCCCTGACTGGTGCAGCGAAGGATTGGTTTTACTACCTACCTACTGGGCACGTTTCTAGCTGGATTTCTATGAAGAAAGCATTTTTGGAGAAGTACTTTCTAGCATCCAGGACTGCGATCATCAGAAAGACCATATGTGAAATACAGCAAGTAGTGGGAGAAACTTTGTATGACTACTGGGAAAGGTTCAACAAACTTTGTTCTAGTTGCCCACAACACCAGATTAGTGAGCAGCTACTCATTCAGTATTTTTATGAGGGACTTCTCCGGATGGATCAGATCATGATAGACGCTGCAGCAGGAGGTGCCCTAGTAAATAAAACACCAGATCAAGCTAGGGAGCTAATTTCAAATATGGCAGAGAACTCACAGCAGTTTGGGAGTAGAACTTTGTCCACCAGAGGAGTTAATGAAGTTCAGATGGTATCAAATGAGCAGAAGGAAATCAAGAATTCATTGATGGAGCTCACCTCTCTGGTGAAGCAAATGACTGATGCCCTCAGAATAGGTGTCACGAATGTGGGTCTCAAAATTTAGATGTGTGAAAAGCTAGAAACCTTTTTTACAATCAAAGTATGAAAACGTAGTAAAGGGGCCACAGGTCATATTTTCCTAGGGCTAGTTGATGTTGTGTGATTCTAGCTTGATGTTTATGTGTCGTTTGTGAATTTTGGATTTCGAATGTGATTTGGGTTTGGATTGCAATTAGGAATGAAAATGAAATGAAAAGGGAAGAACTTTAATTAAAAGAACTAAATAAGTGATGGAAACTAAGGAACTTAGCCAAGAGGAATCCTACTCATCTAAAGCAGCTAAATCGAAATTAGAAGGTAAACAAATCTGATTTCCAATTCAAAAGCAACTAAATGCTAATCAAAGGACTAAAAACAGTGATGGCAATTTCCGGAGCAACAAACATAAAACTAATGCTAGCTACAAAATTAGCAATCAATCTTAAAACAAACTCACACAAACTAGCTACAAGTTTCCGAAACCAACAAATGCAAAGAAAACTCAGAAATGGATAAATGCGATACCAATTGAATTCAAACACTATCCTACACCAAAAGACAAGTGAAAAACTGATGCAAGCAGTGCCCAAAATAGCTTGGCACGCAAGGGTGACCTTTGTGCCAAAGCTGAAACTTTTGTGCCAAAACTGATTCTAACAATTTAGCCTTGAAACCTATTGATCAAACTTAGAAAGAACAGCTACAAATGCAGTGATATGCAGGGATAAGAAGAAATTTCAGAAATGGATGCAGCAAATCAGAAATTGAACAGAATTTCAGAATTGAGCTAACTGCAGAAATGAACTTTGAAATTCAGATATGAAATCGATACACACCAGCTGATGTGGAAAATCTGAAATGCAAGTGCTATTTAAAGTTAACTAACTACAAGGTAAATTCAGGAGATAAACTACACTAGCTTGATATGGAATTCAGTAACTAGAGTAGAAAACTGATACACTAGGTGGAAGGAACTGATACACAAGCAGAATCATCAGAAATTGCAGAAATAAAACTTAACTATGAAACAAACTAAACGAATTTTCAATTGCTCACTACCAAACTACCTATCTAATACTTGCAAACTTGAGAACTAAAACCTAATTACAGCTGAAACAATTCAGAAACTTGAGCTACAGTAGTTGATACAAAATTCAAACTAAAGTTGCGGCAGAAATGAAAATTACAGCAAAGTAACTGAAAGTAACTAAAGAAACTACTCCTCGATCCCTGGTACTCCTTGTTCGTCACGCAAGGGTGAGCCTCGGACCCGTAAGCTCAGCAAACCATTGGGAAAACTCCATCTGCGATTAAATACAACTCAGCTTGCTCATTCTGAAATTTCCTTTCGAAATCTTCAATTCAGCTGCGTCTGTGTGCGATGGTGAGTTGATGATGATCCAAGCAATCTAGGGAACCCCTCTAGATAGCTCAGGTGGAAGGAATTGGAGCACAACCGATCCAAAGGTAGCAAATGGACAGAACTGCGGAAACCTCTCAACAGCTCTGTTTCTTGTGCAATTCTAAACTGGAAACTTCACTGATGGTCTTCCCAATGACCTAGCACTTGATCTAAGAAAGGAAATCGAGTGGTCGCGCCACCGAATTGAAGAAAACTTGAAACCAAATGAAGAACACGCGAAGAAGGCAGCTTGTGGCGAAGACGCGACGAGGAAGAAACTGGGCAGATTTTTGATTAAGTACTTGACAACGGACGGCTCAGATTGATTTGAGGAAATCCAACGGCTGATCTTCATCCGATCTGAACCAAACTTTGATGATGTTGATCAAGGGTCAGGATCTGCCTCGTGGTAGCTCCGATCCTCCAGATTTGCAAAGGATGGTCCAGATCAACCTAATCTTTGAATGGACTATCTAGAACCCTCTGAGCTTGATCCAACGGTTGAATGAGCTCTGATTGGGACGAAACCTTTAGATCTTGATCAGAGTGCTTGATCAACCCTAACCCTAGCTTGGATTGCTTCAGATGGTCCCAGATGGCTCAGATCTAGCCGCTTTTGAATCGGACGACCCAGATTAATCCGAAGCTTGATAACTCGATCTGGGTCCACTTTCGACTCAAGTTTGACCCAGTATGCCCTAGGTCCATGATCCTTTCATGTCTACAAAAATAGATCAAACATTCAGTGGCCAAATAATCCAAATATGTAAAGATTTGCAATTAAGTCCAAAATAGTGATAAGTCCTAGAACCTAGGGTAAATTCACAATTAAGCAAGTAAAATATGGGTCAAACTTGGATTTTAGCAACTAAAATAATCAATAAAATGGTACTTATCAATGACTCTAAACAATGTGAGTCAAAATCAAAGTTTCTCAGTACCTCCACCTTCAAGCCAAGTGATGAGGTTATGCAGTATTTGTTCAAGCCAAGACCACAATTCGGATCTATGTCCTAACCTCCAACAAGATGAGACATTAGCTGCATTGACTATTGGACAATTCCAAGCCAAAAATAACCCCTACTCATCTACCTATAACCCGGGTTAGAGGGATCATCCCAACTTGAAGTATGGCAATTCTTTCTATTAGCAAAACCCATCACAACAGCCCTTTCAACAGCCCCAACAGAATTTCCAGCAAGTTCAGCAAGGACAACAACAATTTCAACCATTTCAACAACCTTCCCAACAATTTCAGCAACCCTATCAACCAATTCAGCAATTTCAGCCACCTTTCCAAGGAAATCAGCAAGGGTTTCAAGGAAGTTCGAATTTTTAGCAACAAAATCAGTTTTCACAGCAGTGATTTCAGCCATTCAACCAAGGTTTTCATCCCTCAAATCAGAATTTCCAGCCCACACAATTTCAACCCTCACAACCACAATTGCAACCTCAACCTCAGAATTTTCAGAGTTATAATTCTCAACCATTTCAACCAAGTTCTCAGCAAAATTTTCAGCAATTTTCTCAACCATTTCAACCCTATAATCAGCCCCAACAACCCTACTTTTAAGGTTCACAGCAAGTTCAACAATTTCAACCACCTCAATCATCATTTCAAAGCCAATCAAAGTCTCATGCTAACCAAGAGGGCTATGGAGGGTCTAGTGGAGGAAATGCGCAACAACAAAGGATAGAGGAGATGCTTCAACAACTTTTGCAACAACAAAGAAATGATCCCACCATACAAAACCTTGAAATATAAATTGGACAATTGGCTAGTGGGATGAATCAAATGCAATCTCAAGGATTAAGTCAACTACCTTCGCAAGCTACTCCAAATCCAAAGGGGAACGTTAGTGCTATTACTTTGAGGAGTGGGAAGGTGACTTCAACTCCAAATGGTCCAAGAGCTAATTTTTCTGAAAACAGGACAACAACTTCATTTTCAGCCCTGAAATCACTTCAAAATCAGTTGGTTCCACTCCTAGTTCAAGCCTAACTCCTTCCTCAAGTAATCCTGTGATTTTGGTGGAGAATGAAGGAGAAATCAGTGAAAAAGAGGAGTTTACAGCAGCTACCACTACAAGAAAATTATGATTTCACAACACTTGAAAGACAACATTTTTTTTTAAAAAGCGTTGTCTTTTTTTTTTAACAACGCTTTTAGTGAAAACCGTTGTCTATGTTTTTTTATTTCTTATTAAAGACAACGCTTTCAAATACGCGTTGTCTATTGGCCTTTTTTTTAGATCAAAGACAACGCTTTTCAAAAAGTGTTGTGTTTGAGTATTTTTTTAGTATATAACTTTAGCAAGTTTTGTCTATGTAAAATACAGTGTAAAAAAAATAAAATAAACTTCGGTACTAACCAGTTTTTTTAAGTAATCGTAACACTTCTTCTCCCCAATATACTCGAGCCGAGCCCTAACTATACAACTCATCTTCTCCCGACGACCCGCCGCCCCCTTTTGCCCGACGACGCGCCTCCGTCCCCTCTTCACCGCGCTTGCATCTCCCCCTCCCCTCGACGCACATCTTCAACCACGCGCTCACTAGGTTCCATTGGCGTTTTCATCTTCTTTTCCTTTCAGTTTTCTTCCCTCTCCCACCCTCTTCTTTCCTTTCCTTGCAGCGCCACTAGTTTTCTTCGTCTTTGAGGTTTCCTGGCCATGAGAAGAAAAGGCAAGGTTTCCTGGCCTCGACGCATATCCCTGTTTGGCTGTTCAATGTCTTTTGTTAATTACTTTTAATGCTTGTGATTCTATTTAGGTCCATGCTTGTTAATTACTTTTAAATCTTGTGATTCTATTTAGCTTGTGATTCTAGTTATCAAATGAAATTGATAAGTTAGGTCCATGCTTTCTTCTGACTTTTTTTTTGCATAACAGAAAACATACTTCTGTTATCAGATTGAAGGATTTTCCAAGTTCTCATTGTTATCAGATGATTTTCCACTTTCATTGCCAGCATTTTGATCCTCAGAGATATTTCTAATTTTGATTCGAGTGCCTCCTCATTAGACTTTGAATCTTCCTTTTCTTCAGCATCATTTTTGACACCATCCAAGGCATGTTCGTCAAGGAATTTGACTGCGTCTATAGATTCTTTGTCTGTTGACACTTCACTTTCTTCTTCAGGAAGGGATATGCGTCCATCATGTGTGTTTGCAATGTCTTCAGGAAGGGATATAGATCTCTACACTGTATGTGGTCCTTTTTGCCCAGTTTAATGTTTGAGATTTTGCATAAGTTACAGCCTCTCCTATATTTCAGGTAGTTCAAAGAATTGTTTGTTCTTTACACATAATTTATCTTCTTTTTTGACATACTTATCTGGATTGTCAGGTAGTAGATTTAGTCACTAGCATCACATATACAAGAGGCTTGTGAATTTTCTAACATGTATACATACATTGAATACAGAGTCATGATTTTTCATTCAAAACCATTGACTTTTTTAATTGCATCCTAAAGTCAGCATCATCAACTTTCCCTCAATTTAGGGTTTATATCTGCAATATAACTGTGCTTGCAATGCCAACATGGTATGCTCTGTATATTTTAGATTTTGCAAACAACCTTCCTACTTTTAAATTTCAAGTTTCTGGACCACATACATCATTTTTTTTTGTGAATCTCTCACTACTTTTCTTAGATGAGATAGGCTGATATTTTAGTGTGAGGATACGCTGGATGGAACTCGAGATGTGCTGTCCATGTGCTTGATAAAATTTTCCCAAAGGTAAATGGCAGAACACTATATGTTTGAGATAATTTCCAAAAGGCCTGCTTACAATGTGTGTCAAAAGGTTCTAGGTAATATTAATTCTTTACTTTGTGTTGTCCGTAATACTACTTTACTTTTTTCCCCTTCTCCTCTATGACTTTATCAATGATCAAACTACCTGCTCATACTAGATGCTGCATCAGGAATATGAATTTGACTGTATCAAGGTTCAACCTTATCTGCTTTGCTAACTTCCATTATCCTCTGAATCTTAGCAGCTTGATTAATTGTTTTAGGAGAGCTTTTTTTTTCATGTTACATCTTAGACATTGTATGCTACTATGCTTTAAAAACTCGAGAAGAAATTGATGAGGTGCGGTCCGAGTTGGCGGAATGTATACAAGATTATATTTATGAGTAGGTATGTAATGATGGTTGTCATAATTCTATTTAGATTTAAGTTTATGGAATGATGACCATCATTTTCACATTCATTTAAAGCAAACATATGAATTGTGAAATGTATGTTGTTACATGTTTCATTTTGAGATCCATGTTTCATAAATCCTTTTCTGTTTTATTAGTTACAAGTTTATGCTTGCTATAGTGCTGATTTTTTTTCCTTGCTCAGATGATGTTCATCCAATATTGAAGAAGCCATCAGCAAAGTTCACCACGAATCGAAAAATAAGTACCTTTGACGACTATTTCAGCACGGATCCAATATTTAACTTGCTTATGGATTTTATCGATGTCGTTTATCTCATTCACACAGAATCTCTAACACGAATTTTTATTTTGATGCAGTGTTAAATCATAGTTAAAGAGCTTGAGAAGTTGAGGCCAAAGAAAAGTGTCATAGCTACCGGTGAAGGATGTTTTGATGATGATCTTGTTAAACTTAATATGGATATAAAGTTAATTTGAGGATTGTGTGACCATATATATTTTTTGTTTGGATAATATGAAGTTGTATCTTTTGTTAAATAGTTATATTTTAAAAAGGATTGTGGATGCTTTTATTTTTTATTTGTGGATATTCATATTTACTGTTTGTGGATATTTTTTTTGTATGTTTTGGTAAAATATTTATGTTTTAAAAAACAAATACTTTTTATCTATTTAAAAAACGTGTTATTTGTTAAAAAAGACAACGCTTTTTAAGCATGGTAAAAACTTTGACCTTGTAGTAAATGGCAATGCTTTTTAAGCGTTGTAAAAGCTTTGTCCTAGAAAAAATGACAACGTTTTATAAACCTTGTAAAAGTGTGGTCTTTGTAAAAAACAACAACACTTTTTAATCATTACAAAAGCGTTGTCTTTGCACAAATTGACAACGCTTTTTAAGTGTTGTCTTTGAACAAACTTTTAACAACATTGCTTTTAACAACGCTTTTTAAGTCACATAGACAACGCGAAAAAAGCATTGTTGTTTAGCTTTTTTCTTGTAGTGTACTTCAGTGGAGAAATTAGTCCAAATTTCAGCCCCTCAACTTTCGGCTCAAGAGGAAGAAATGAGAGTTCCTTTGCCCTTTCCTTAGCACAAAACTCAAGCTAAGAAGCAAGTGGAGGAGGAGAAAGCTAAGGAATACAATGAGCTAGTGAAGTTGTTTAGTAACGTGGAGATCAATGTACCCTTGTTGACCATGATAAAACAGATTCCTAAGTATGCAAAATTGCTGAAAGATTTGTGTGTTCACAAGAAGAAGCTTAAGGAGAATGAGTTGGTCAGCTTGGGGAAAAATGTTTCAGCACTTATCCATGCCATCCCTCAGAAGTGTGAAGACCTAGGGGTTTTTACAGTATCTTGTGAGATAGGAAGGACCATGTTTCATGATGCTATGTTGGATTTAGGAGCTTCCATAAATGTGATGCCCAAATCAGTCTTCCAGATGCTTAGTATTGGCCCTCTACAACCTACTGGAGTGGTGATTCAGCTAGCGGACAGGAGTCAGACCTATCCAGCCGGTATTATTGAAGATGTGTTGGTAAAGGTAAAGGAGCTGATATTTCCTGCAGATTTTTACATTCTGGATATGGAGGGAGACTACCTTGCACACAGATCTCCACTCATTTTAGGGAGGTCATTTCTGAAGACTGCGAGAACAAAGATAGATGTTTATGCTGACACACTGTCTATGGAAATTGGAGACACAGTAGTCCAATTCAGCATTTTTGATGCCATGAAGCACCCAAGAGAGGACCACTCTATTATGAGTATTGACATTCTAGAGGAGTTGGATGATGCAGATATACTGGCTAAGGGAGCTTCACTTGATTTTTCTAGAGGAATTGTCAGATCAGAGGAGGCTGAGGTTGTATCTGCTATTGAGGAGGATGATTCAGAGGTTATTTTAGACCTACTTCCAGCTGGAGAGGATTTTCTAGGTGTAGGGGATTGCACAGAGTCCCAAGGATCACCTATTTCTATTGATATTTCAGAGGATTCAGAGTTTAGGTGTGATAGTGTAGGGGATTGCACTGAGCCCCAAGGATCACTCATACCTTCTGAGCAGGCCCAGATTGAACTCAAACCGCTACTAGACCACTTGAAATATGTGTATCTAGGAGAGGAGCAGAATTTTCCAGTTATCATTGCACAACACTTGGAATCAGAGCAGGAAGAGAAATTATTGCAAGTCCAGAGGCATCACAAGAAAGCTATTGGGTGGACTTTATCAGATATACCAGGTATTAGCCCAGCTATCTGCATGCACAGGATATTCTTGGATAAAAATGTTAAACCAGTGAGGCAGCCACAAAGGAGACTTAATCCACTCATTTTGAATGTTGTTAAGAAAGAGGTGACTCGACTTCTACAGGCAGGTATCATTTACCCCATTTCTGATAGTCAGTGGGTTAGTCCCATACAAGTGGTGCCCAAGAAATCTGGAATTACAGTGGTGAAAAATGCAAGTAATGAACTAGTGCCCACCAAAGTCAAAAATTTATGGAGAGTATGCATTGACTACTGGAAGCTTAATCAAGTCACGAGGAAGGATCATTTCCCTTTGCCTTTTATTGACCAGATGCTTGAGAGACTGGCAGGGAAGTCCCATTACTGCTTCTTGGATGGGTACTCAGGCTACTTCCAGATTTGTATCGATCCGGAGGACCAGGAGAAGACTACCTTCACTTGTCCCTTCGGCACTTTTGCCTACAGACGGATGCCATTTGTGTTGATGCAGTCTGACCCTGATTGTCATTTTGGTGTTGACACCAATTTTATTTTAGGTTAATGAGATGATTGGGATTAAGTTCTGGTCGGGGACTGGGCACGGAATGGATGAAACCCTGGCTTGGGAAGCCAGGTCCTAGCTTGAGAAGCTAGGTTGATGAAATCCCGGCTTGGGAAGTCAGGTCCTAGCTTGAGAAGCTAGGTTGGATGAAACCCTAGCTTGGAGGGCCAGGTCCTAGCTTGGAGGGCTAGGTTGGATGAAACCCTGGCTTGGAGGGCCAGGTCCTAGCTTGGGAAGCTAGGTTTGATGAAATCCTAGTGAGTGAAGCCAAGTCCTAGCTTGGGAAGCTAGGTTGAAGTCCCGGTGAGTGAAACTGGGCACGGAGTCTTGGTCCGGGGGACTGAGCACGAGTCAGAGAAGGCTGGGAGCCCATTCTCTTGACTTAGAGTGGATTTGACCTTGCCTGGATCGGCCTGGTGACCGATCAGGGAAGTTGGCACAGTGTTCCCTCGTGGATCAGTCTGGTGACCGATCCAGCTATGTCTGATCGGTCTGGTGACCGATCAGGGAGAATACAGTGACTTTGTTAGGCTACTGATCATCTCCTGATCGGTCTGATGATCGATCAGGGATACTATTCAGATCGTTCTGGTGAACGATCAATTGTCGCGAGCTTCTCACTATAAGCGATCAGGCTGGAGCCTGATCGGTCAGAGAGTGGCCTATTCGGTCACCAGTCTGATCAGGCCATACCCTGATCGGTTTGGTGACCGAATAGGAGGTTTGGACTGCGAAGCTGGAAAATCACTCTGCAATGGGGTGGATCGGTCTGGTGACCAATCCATGACTTGGGATCGGTCTGGTGATCGATCACGAAGAAGTCGCGATTTTTGATTTCTCAGTGGGGACCGATCAGGCTGGAGTCTGATCTGTCTGGTGACCGATCAGGAGTCCCTCTGATCGGTCCGGTGACCGATCAGTAGCTGACAACTTTAATTCAAATCCGCTGTCAGATGTCTGATTGCGTTCTGATTTCCTATTGATTTCGCTCTGATTTTCTCTACTATCACTGATGTAACTTTGATTTCATTTGCTAATCCTCTGTTAAGTGTGAAGATGACAGGGATGGATTCAAACACTCAAGGAGGGTCAATGGGTGTCTTTCCTTTGAGCAGGTTTGTCCGTTTCTTCTTCTCAGGTTACAACGGATGGCGCGGACTGGCAATGGCTGGAAGCTGACGAGCTGACCTAGGCTTGGCTGCAGAGTTCAGTGAGTCCAGATGAGGTCAGGAGTAGCTGAGGTTGTTGCAGACAAGCTGGTGAGCAGCTGGGAGCTGCAGAGGGTCCTGTGACCTGGGTTTTGAGCAGAGACTTAAGAGCTGGTGAGGAAGACGAAGAGGAGGACTCTTGTTTTTGCCACAACTCTTCTGCTCTTGCGACAACTCTGATCTTGAGCAAAAAACTGTGAATCTTGAGCAACATTAAATGATACTTGAGCACTTGGAAGAAACAAGGAGCTTGGCGAGTCCATCAGCAAGAAGACACGAAGAGTAGGGAGTTCTTGCATGAGATCTGTGCTGAGTGGAGCTCGGTGAGGAGTTCGCTTGTGTTCTTGCTGTCCTAAGTGCTCTGTAAGATTCCTTCTCGTGTTTCTCTATATTAATCTTTCATTCTGTTGAAACGCTATGGAGAGGTTACTCCACCGAGAAGGAGGTTGCATTCTATCCGGATTTTCCGGGGCTTGATCTGCCGACGATCAAGGGATCGCCCACCTCACGGGCACGCCAAGGAGTAGGGGCAAGTTATCCCCGAACCTTATAAATCCTCATTGTTTGCGTTTTGTGCTTGTGCTTAGTTTAGGGTTTAGTTTCTGCATCTCTGTTTTTGTATTGCTTCCGCTGTGCTGCGACTAACCCTAAGTGCAGAGTTTCAAAAGTGAAAGAAATTGTGCCTGTCTACATTCACCCCCCCCCTCTCTAGCCATCCAAGCACCAACAAGTGGTATCAGAGCTTGGGGTTCTGTTCAAGCGACTTAACATCCGAGAGTCAACAAGAATGACTTTAAGAGAAGGGTTTAGCACCACTCGACCTCCCTTTTTCGAGGGATCATATTTTCAGTATTAGAGGTCTCGATGGAGTACTACCTCAAGACCGACATTGGGATGTGGTTCTCTGTGAAGGAAGGCTTCACTCCTCCAAGAGATGCGAAGGGAAAAGGGTTGGTGTCCACACGGTGGTCGGCTGAGCAAACACGAAAAGGAGAAGCCGATGCGAAGGCGGTGGTGACTTTGCAATGTGGAATGAACAAAGACCAACTAATCAAGGTTGGTCCCTTTACCAGCGCAAAGGATTTGTGGAATAAACTCATCGAACTCCATGAGGGCACCCAGGATTCGAGAATAGCCAAGAGGGACTTGTTCCTCAATCAACTACAAAATCTCTCCATGAAGGAGAGTGAAACGGTAAGTGAACTTCATAGTAGATTCAAAGAAGTTCTCAACGGTCTCCACTCCATTAACGAAAAGGTCGAGAACCGCGACCTTGTGAGGTATGTGTTAAAAGTTTTTCCAAGGAATGCCTTGTGGGCATCCATGGTGGATGCCTACAAGGTTTCTAAGAACTTATCAATTGTAAAATTAGATGATTTATTTTGTGAAATGGAGCTACACGAGATGGCTAACAAAGGCCTCAAGGAGAAGGGGATTGCTCTAGTTGCAGGGGAAAAGACCAACAAGAAGAAGGAGAAGAAGAAGGAGAAGGAAGTCTCTTCATCTTCATCCGAGTCCGAGTCCGAATCCGAGGAGGATGGCAGCGGATCTTCTTCCTCCGAGATGACCAACTTTGTTAGAAGAATGATGAGGAAGAGCCGGCGCTTCAAGGGTAAAGGTAACCCGAGTGAAGTTAAAATTGATAAGTCTTATGTTACTT
Source organism: Boesenbergia rotunda (assembly GCA_024364735.1). Taxonomy (NCBI): domain Eukaryota; kingdom Viridiplantae; phylum Streptophyta; class Magnoliopsida; order Zingiberales; family Zingiberaceae; genus Boesenbergia; species Boesenbergia rotunda. The sequence goes on along the minus strand of JAGFNQ010009386.1, from coordinate 132,082 downwards.
GTTATGAGTGTAGCAAGAAAGAGCACTTCAAGAAAGACTGCCCTAAACTAAAGAAGAAGGAAGATAAATGAAAGAAGAAGAAAAGGCCTTGAAGGCCACATGGGATGAATCCTCCTCTAGTTCATCCGAAGAAGAGAAGGATGAAAAGAGTACACGCCATGTAGCACTCATGGCTATTGAAGGTGAGGAGAGCAGTGATGAATCCACGGACTCCTCAAACGCGGCTTTATCATCTTCGGATGGTAATGAGGTAATCTCTCCCGAATTGGATAAATATTATAGGACCATTGCATGTTTAACCGAATTGTTAAAGAAGTCAAAAGAAAAGGTTAAATCATTGAAAGTTAAAGTAGAACATTTGAAATCCTCTAAGGATGAGGATATTGACAATTTGCATGTAGAAATGTTAGAAGATGAGAACAAATCGTTGAAGAGTGAGGTTGAGAGACTCAAGAGTGTTCTTGAGAAATTCTCAACTAGCTCAAAGACTTTAGATATGATTCTAAATGCACAAAGGGCTGTCTACAACAAGGCCGGTATTGGTTACCGACCTAAAGAACCATCATTTGTTTTCTTAATATCTAGGACTGATGTGAGACCATTTAAGACTCCTAGGGTTCAAAGGAAAGTGGTCAAGGCATGGGTGCCTAAGTCTTGCATAGTAGGTGCTTTAGGTCCCAAGATTTGGGTACATAAATCTTCTATTTTTCGTATTGTGTAGGTCGTGATTAAGGGGGAGCATCTATCAACTTGGTTCGTTGATAGTGGGTGCTCCAAACATATGACCGGTGATAGATCCTTATTCACTACCCTTCAAAGAAAAAGTAGAGGTAATGTTTCCTTTGGTAACAATAGTAGTCTTAAGGTTGTAGGAATAGGAGACATTCAAATATCCGAATGTCTTAGGATTAAGAATGTCCTTCTAGTCAAGGGGATGACATTTAATCTCCTAAGTGTCAGTCAATTGTGTGATGCGGGTTACACAATTGATTTTTAATCAAGTCAATGTCTAGTTAGACAACATGACACATTTGACACGGTACTAGTAGGCACAAGAGTAGATAATATTTATCAAGTTTCTTTTAAAAGTGCTACTAATGCTTTTGTTAAGTGTTTCATGTCAAGAGAAGATGAGTCCACCCTTTGGCACCGGAGACTAGCATACGTGAACATGAAGAATATCCGAAAATTGGCCAACAAGGGATTAGTTCGTGGCTTACCAAGCATCAAGTATGAAAAGGAAAAGATTTGTGATGCATGTCAAATGGGTAAGCAAACGAAATCTGCACATAAAGGTAAAAGCACTGTAAGTACTTCTACCGCTTTGGATTTACTTCACATAGACTTGTTTGATTGTAGCACTATTATATCCTTGAATGGTAGTAGATACTGTTTTGTGATCATTGATGATTTTACTAGATATACATGGACATATTTTCTAAAATATAAGGGTCAAACCTTAGATGTTTTTATTTCATTTTGTAGAAGAGTTGAAAATGAAAAATCATCAACAATTAAAATAATTAGGAGTGATCATGGAGGCGAATTTCAAAATCAAAGATTTTTAGAGTTTTGTCAGGAGAGAGGGTATAGACACGAGTTCTCTACTCCTAGAACACCACAACAAAATGGTGTTGTAGAGAGGAAGAACCGTGTCTTACAAGAGGCTGCACGAAGTATGCTCAATGAGTACTCCTTACCGAGTTACTTATGGGCTGAAGCTGTGAACACAGCCTGCTACGTGGAAAATCGAGTCTTCATACATAGATTTCTAGGGAAGACTCCTCATGAACTCTAGTTTGGAAAACCACCTACAGTTAAACATCCTAGGGTGTTTGGGTGTAAGGTGTTTATTCTAAACACCAAGGACCACCTTGGAAAGTTCACAGCAAAAGCTGATGAAGGGATACTGGTCGGGTACTCCCTCGTCAGCAAAGCTTACCGAGTCTATAACAAGAAGTTTAGATTGGTTGAAGAGTCTTCTGATGTTGTTTTCGAGGAAATTCCAAAAGCAAATGGTCAATCAGAAGATGTAGATAGAGTTCAATTCGAACTTAGGAAACTAAGTTTGGATGGGAGTCCAAGTGTTGTAGATGGTGGTGATGAGTCTGATGTGTTGGTGCAGGAAGCACCATATCGAACCTGGTTTTGATATTGGCAAAGGATTCAAAGTTAAGTTTATTTGTGATCTAACGTTGTTTACTGAGTGTGCAGAAAAAGCCCTAGCGAAGGACTGCTAGGCACCTGGCGAAGGACTGCCAGTATCCAAGCCCTAGCGAAGGACTGCTAGGCACCTGGCGAAGGACTGCCAGTATCCAAGCCCTAGCGAAGGACTGCTAGGCAACTGGCGAAGGACTGCCAGCATCCAAGCCCTAGCGAAGGACTGCTAGGCAACTGGCGAAGGACTGCCAGTATCCAAATCCCTAGCGAAGGACTGCTAGGTAACTGGTGAAGGACTGCCAGTATCTAAAACCCTAGCGAAGGACTGCTAGGTAACTGGCGAAGGACTGCCAGTATCCAAAGCCCTAGCGAAGGACTGCTAGGCTCCAGGCGAAGGACAGCCTGGGACTAAAGCCCTAGCGAAGGAATGCTAGGCACCGGGCGAAGGGCAGCTCGGCATCCAAGACCTGACAAAGGACCGTCAGGCAAAAGTCCAACCAGAGGAACGGTTGGCATCAGGTAAATTCTCCCGAGAGGAGTAGGTGAGGACGCTTTCCCCGTCGAGGGAACAGTAGGCGTCGGTTCGACCTAGGGCTCCATTTTGGAGACCAAAGTCAGAACCAAGACAGCTAAGGCTTTATAAATAAATATTTTATTGTTGCATTGTGTTTTGGACTAACCCTGGATGCAGGACCGAAGGAACGTGTGTCTGCAGCTCAGAAAGCCTCAAAGGAGAGAGGCAATGGCTGAGTAGGGCGCCCGGAGTGTCTCGGGCGCCCCCAAGGTGCATACAAAACAAGTCAATGAAAAAAGGGTTCGAACAGCTGCTGGGCGGGGCGCCCCCGCTGCTCCTGGGCGCCCCCAGCGTCCCGGGCCCCCATGTGCATGCCTCGGACCAGAAGCCTTCGAAGCCAGAAGATAAGATTTGACCCGGTCAACCCTGGCGCCCCGAGCGCTCCGGGCACCCCGATCAAAGCGGATCCCGAAGATAAGGGGATCAGATGCTGACCGAGATTGAACCAGATCGAAGGACACGTGGGGGGCGCCCCCGACGTCCCGGGCGCCCCCTGGCCCTATATAAAGGGCCCTCGACCAAGGCTTCCAAGAATCAATTCTTTCAACGCCTCAAAGCTCTTCTACGCTCGTGCCTTGCTCCGGAAACACTCCAACTCGAGCCGACGACGTCCCGCTGCCCCGAAAAAGTCAATACACTCCGGACGTCGGTAACGAAGAGTGCAATTCTTTATTATTATTTTCGTGCACTTACATTGTAACCAAATTCTGTAACTATTATTGCGCTTCATATAGAATTGCCCAAAGTAAACGGTCAACGACCGTGGGCCTTGGAGTAGGAGTCGACACAGGCTCCGAACCAAGTAAAATCGACTGTGTCTCTGTGTTGTGTTTATTTTTACTTCCGCTGTGCAATTGCTCTTTACGAAATTCCGAACGATTTCCGATATTCACCCCCCCTCTATCGGTTTTCTCGATCCAACATGATGATGCTGAGCCTAGACAACCCATAGATCAGCTGGATCCCGAGGCTGAGCCTGTGTCTAGTGACACCATCCAAGAAGCACCACCAACACCAAGGCAAACTAGGTTAGCCTCTAGTCATCCCCAAGACCAAATTGTAGGAGACATTCACCATGGGGTTAGGACTAGATTATTCTTTAGGAATGAGGCTAATGAAGTTGCCCTAATTTCCGAAATTGAACCTAGAAAAATTGACGAAGCATTAAATGATCTCGATTGGATCATTGCCATGCAAGACGAACTAGGTCAATTCGAGAGAAGCCAAGTATGGGACTTAGTCCCTAGACCTAAGAAGACCACCATTATTGGAACCAAATGGGTCTTCAAAAATAAGTTGAACCATAAGGGAGAAATCGTAAGAAACAAGGCACGCTTAGTAGCCAAGGGCTACAGTCAAGTTGAAGGCCTTGATTACGATGAGACCTATGCTCCCGTGGCACGATTAGAGTCCATCCGATTGATGCTCGCATTTGCAGCACATCGTGGTTTCAAGCTCTACCAAATGGATGTCAAATCGGCCTTTCTAAATGGTTTCATAAGAGAAGAGGTCTATGTCGAACAACCTCCGGAGTTTGAGAGTTCCGAATTTCCAAACCACGTGTTCAAGCTCAAGAAGGCGCTCTACGGCCTTAAACAAGCTCCCCAAGCTTGGTATGAGTGGTTGTCGATATTTCTCATAGAAAAAGGTTTTGTGAGAGGACAAATAGACCCTATACTATTTCTATGAAGAGATGGTGACAATATATTTGTAGCCCAGGTATATGCCGATGACATAATTTGTGGCTCAAACAACAAGGGCTATTTAAATGAATTTATTGGACTCATGGAGAGTGAATTTGAGATGAGTCTAGTGGGAGAGTTGACTTTCTTCCTTGGACTTGAAATCAAGCAAACTCGAGATGGGATTCATGTGCACCAATCAAAATACACTCAGGAGATGCTCCAAAAATTTAACATGAGTGATTCTAAAGAGGTAACCACTCCCATGGCTACAAACACACGTTTAAACAATGATGAGAGTGGTAAACCTATTGACTTAACTCAATATCGGAGCATAATAGGAAGTTTGCTATACCTCACAGCTAGTCGATCTGATATACTTTTTGCTGTGGGTATGTGCGCTAGGTATCAAGTCTGTGCCAAGGAATCTCATTTAATTGCTGTCAAGAGAATTCTGAGATACCTCAAGGGCACAATTGGAGTTGGTCTTTGGTACCCCCGTACCGAGTCATTTGACCTAATTGCCTACACCGATTCTGACTATGCTGGTTGCAAGTTGGATCGGAAGAGCACGAGTGGGGGTTACCAATTTTTAGGTTCATCATTAGTTAGTTGGTCAAGTCGAAAGCAACATTGTGTTGCTCTCTCCATGACCGAGGCAGAATATATCGCCATGGGAGAGAGTGTATCGCAATTGTTGTGGATGATTCATACACTAGAGGACTATGGATTAACCTACAAGGGTGTGCAAGTGTTGTGTGACAACATTAGCACAATAAACCTAACAAAGAATCCAGTCCATCACTCTAGAACCAAGCATATTGAAGTGCGTCACCACTTCATTAGAGATCATGTTGCTAGAGGAGATATTGTACTCTCACATGTAGAGTCTAAATCGAACCTAGCGGACATTTTCACTAAACCACTCCCCGAGAATGAGTTTAGTTTCTTACGAAGGGAGTTGGGAATGTGTCGTGCTTCATAGGATTAAAAGCATTCAAAACCCTTCACGATCATTTTAAATTGTTGGGTACAATTATTGGGCAACATGGGGACATCTTACACAAACTATAAGGTTTAACAAAATATTTTTGTTTGCTAGAAATGGGGTTAGATGTTAGGATCAACCTAATTACTCAAAATGTTAATGCATCCCTTGAGAAATTAGGTTGACAAGATAATGATCATTATGTTGACCAAGTATGGGGAAAGTCAATGCATAATATATGTGTATTTGTCTCCATGATCATACTTGGACATTCCAATCAAGGAAACTTGATTGGTGACTTATTTTGATACAAACTTGGTTAAACATTGAATGGATGTTTGTGATTGAATTTGACTTCACTTGGGTGGAGCAAATTGATTTGTTAAATCCATAAAGACCTTTGATCCTTGTTCAGGGATCAATTATATTCAAGAGAACACCTCCAAGATCGAAAATCTTCCATCTGATCGTATTAGAACTCGAAGGGAAGTCTGAAACTAAAGTTTCTGATCGTATCAGAAAAATTCCTGATACCTGATCGGTCACTGGACCGATCAGGAGGTGACCTGATCGGTCACCGGACCGATCAGGAGTAGGTCTGATCGGTCCAAAGGACCGATCAAGATGAATTACGATAACCCACTGAAACCCCTCTGTGTTGGCCTGGATCGGTCCACTGACCGATTTGGCCCCCTGTGGTGATCGGTCCACTGACCGATCAGAAGGGTCACAGAAAACCTCACAAACTCACTGTTCACTCCCTGATCGATCGGCAGACCGATCAGGGGCTTGCCTGATAGGTCACTCGACCGATCAGGACCAAGCCAGACCGATCAGGCTGGAGCCTGATCGGTCTGGGCGTTCCTGGATCGAACGGTGATCCGTTCGATCACATTAAATCTTGGTTGGTGATCGGTCCACCAACCCGATTAATCACGTATCTACCTTATTCCCGAACCCTAGCGCCGAAACTCTCTTCTTGCGCGTGAGATCATCCTTGTCCTGTGCGTGAGTTCTTCTTCCTGTGTTTCTTCTTCCTACGTGTGGCTTCTTGCGATCTTCTCCCTGCTGTGCGTGAGATTGTTTTCCTTCTGCGCTGCTCGGAGTTCCTCTTTTGCTCCTGTCTTCTTTCTTGCAAAGCGCCACTTGTGTGTGCTATCTCTGCGCAACTCAGCCGCGTGATTACTCTCAACCAACCCGATCTCCGACATGGCACCAAAGTGAGCTTTTTTGCTTTCAATTTTAACTTGATGATTACTCCATAAATCATGTTCTTTTTCAACCATAATGTTTCATTTTGTGGTTCATGTTGGTGTTTACCGTGACCTTGCCTATGCCGTGAACGTATTCTTAATCTCACTGAACTTCATTGATTTATTCACTTGATTATTGATGAAACCCTCTTTACATGATCAAATTTGTGTGTGCCATGGTTATCAACTTATGTCGTGATCTTAACCCTGGATTGATCAAATTATTTATCATGATCTTAATCTTGATTCATTATTTTAAACTTGTATCGTAATCTTACCAATGTTCAACTTACTTATCTTGATCCAATCTGTTGCCATGATCTCTATCCAACATTAGAAAATCCTCCAAAGGTAAAGAACCGACTGAGGGTACCTCCCGATCCGGGCCTCCCTCTTCTGCTAGACCCCAACCTCCTCTTGATGACCGATTTCAAAATGCTCATTTTGAATTTTTCTTTCACAGTCGAACCTTCAAACTCCTACCTTGTCGAACTGTTGACCGAGAGTTTGTTTACGAACACTGTCCTTCAGTACGCCAGATTATTGAGTTCTACGAGCTAGGATCCATTCTCTTCCTTGAGCGGCCAATAAATTTTGATTTAGTCTCCGAATTTTATAACAACATGGTCAGTGGAGAGGGTACGGGGTATAGGACCCGAGTGGCCAGTATCGACCTCGATTTTGATCTATCAGCGTTCACTGACTTTCTCGCTTGTCGTCGTTCAGATAATGATTTTCCGCTTTACCCTTATCTTCCAAATCCTCTACCAGTTCCTTTCGATGGAGTCACTCCTGACTCTATCCACGAGTACTTTTTCGGCCATCCCAGGCCGAGGGGTCCCGGTGAGCCTGTCGGTGATTTTCCCACATTTGCCGCTCTCAATCTTTCCCCCATTGATTATGTCTTGTTTAAAATTATCACTAACTATCTGATACCTATTACTTCGAAGCCCTTAGCAGAAATTCACTCATTCCACTACTTGATGCTCTACGGGATGCATCGGCAGTTAGACTTTGACATCATAGCGACCATCTATTTCTCCATCATCACCTACAGTCAGATCGACCGTCAGACGGTTTACATGCCATTTGGACATATCATTACTGCCTGGCTTCATTCGGTCGGTATCGACGTGTCACAGGGCAGGATTGTGCCGATGGTTCGGTAGGACTGCCAACTTGGCCGACGCGCGTTGGCCCAGTCTGGCATTATCGTCGGACCATAGGGGCTGAGGTGGAAGGATAGGAGAGGTCTGGGGGGAATTACCTAGGGCGGCCCATGTTCAGATACTCGCAGCTCCGGTTTTTCATCAGGAGCCGCCCGCTGCTGCAGAGGGCCACTATGAGCCGGATCCGGATCTTCGTTGGCAGATTGCGGAGCTGGAGTAGACAATCGAGCATGGTCTTCATATGACAGAGCTCTGGCGACAGGAGGTTCGCTCTGAGTTTCAATCTTTCGACCGCAGACTGCTCACGATCGAGTCCGACGTTTCTGGGGTCCGCTCCCAGCAGGAGGCGTGGTACGAGGAGTGGCGCGCTTGGACTACTGGTCATCCGTACTAGCCTTCATCTTCTGGAGCTGCGCCCTCTAGCAGCACTGCACCAGGGAGCATCATACCTATTGTTGATGATACATCTGACGACGACCCCCCCCCCCCCCCCCCCCCCCCCCCCCCCCCCCCCCCCGAGGATTGATGATTCTGATGTTGACGATTATGACTTGATGATGTATTTGACTGTTATGACTTGTGATCTGATTGTCATTACTTGGTGTTGTTATTGACTATGATTTGATGTTGTGTTATGCATCTGACTATATGGTGATTTCCATGTATGACTTGGTACTCTATGCTTATTACTAGTTCTTGTTTTATTCCTATTTCTTGATTCATATGCTGCATGTGATTGCTATATCCTGCTCTATCTTTATCACATGGTTTCATATGCTTTCAAAATTCAAACATATCCTATTTGTTTTTGGAGAACCCCTAGGTTTGAGGGGGAGTATGTTTAAACTTAACAACTAGTCTACACCCATTTCGGTGTTTGACAAAGGGGGAGAGTGTGGTTGGTTAAGTTTAGGACTATTACGAGTTTAACTGTTGTAGGAGGAGGATCCTGATTCTCCTACGATTCTGAAAGTTGAGACAATTGATTTCAAAATTCCTAAACTTAAAATCAGGTAGTCAAACAACAAAAAGGGGGAGATTGTTAATGCAGTCTGACCCTGATTGTTGTTTTGGTGTTGCCACCGATTTTAGTTTAGGTTAATGAGATGATTGGGATTAAGTCCTGGTCGGGGACTGGGCACGGAATGGATGAAACCCTAGCTTGGGAAGCCAGGTCCTAGCTTGAGAAGCTAGGTTGATGAAATCCCGGCTTGGGAAGCCAGGTCCTAGCTTGAGAAGCTAGGTTGGATGAAACCCTAGCTTGGAGGGCCAGGTCCTAGCTTGGAGGGCTAGGTTGGATGAAACCATGGCTTGGAGGGCCAGGTCCTAGCTTGGGAAGCTAGGTTTGATGAAATCCTGGTGAGTGAAGCCAGGTCCTAGCTTGGGAAGCTAGGTTGAAGTCCCGGTGAGTGAAACTGGGAACGGAGTCTTGGTCCGGGGGACTGAGCATGAGTCAGAGAAGGCTGGGAGCCCGTTCTCTTGACTTAGAGTGGATTTGACCTTGCCTGGGTCGGTCTGGTGACCGATCAGGGAAGTTGGCACGGTGTTCCCTCGTGGATCGGTCTGGTGACCGATCAGGGAGGATACAGTGATTTTGTTAGGCTATTGATCGTCTCCTGATCGGTCTGGTGACCGATCAGTGATACTATTCAGATCATTCTGGTGAACGATCAATTGTCGCGAGCTTCTCACTATAACCGATCAGGCTGGAGGCTGATCGGTTGGAGAGTGGCCTGATCGGTCTGGTGACTGATCAGGAGGTTTGAACTGCGAAGCTGGAAAATCACTCTGCAATGGGGTGGATCGGTCTGGTGACCAATTCATGACTTGGGATCGGTCTGGTGATCGATCATGAAGAAGTCACGATTTCCGATTTCTCAGTGAGGACCGATTAGGCTGGACCCTGATCGGTCTGGACCCATCCTGATCGGTCTGGTGACCAATCAGGAGTCCCTCTGATCGCTCCGGTGACCGATCAGTAGCTGACAGCTTTAATTCAAATCCGCTGTCAGACGTCTGATTGCATTCTGATTTCCTACTGATTTCGCTCTGATTTTCTCCGCTATCACTGATGTAACTTTAATTTCATTTGCTAATCCTCTGTTAAATGTGCAGATGACAGGGATGGATTCAAACACTCAAGGAGGGTCAATGGGAGTCTTTCCTTTGAGCAGGTTTGCCCGTTTCTTCTTCTTAGGTTACAACGGATGGCGCGAGCTGGCAACGGCTGGAAGCTGACGAGCTGACCTGGGCTTGGCTGGAGAGTTCAGTGAGTCCAGATGAGGTCAGGAGTAGCTGAGGTTGTTGCAGACAAGCTGGTGAGCAGCTGGGAGCTGCAGAGGCGCCTGTGACCTGGGTTTTGAGCAGATACTTAAGAGCTGGTGGGGAAGACGAAGAGGAGGACTCTTGTTTTTGCCACAACTCTTCTGCTCTTGCGACAACTCTGATCTTGAGCAAGCAACTGTGAATCTTGAGCAACATTCGGATACTTGAGCACTTGGAAGAAACAAGGAGCTTGGCGAGTCCATCAGCAAGAAGACACGAAGAGCAGGGAGTTCTTGCGTGAGATCTGTGCTGAGTGGAGCTCGGTGAGGAGTTCGCTTGTGTTCTTGCTGTCCTAAGTGCTCTGTAAGATTCCTTCTCGTGTTTCTCTGTACTTAATCTTTCATTCTGTTGAAACGCTGTGGAGAGGTTACTCTACCGAGAAAGAGGTTGCATTCTATCTGTATTTTTCGGGGCTTGATCTGCCGACGATTAAGGGATTGCCCACCTCACGGGCAGCCAAGGAGTAGGGGCAAGTTATCCCTGAACATTGTAAATCCTCTTTGTTAGCGTTTTGTGCTTGTGCTTAGTTTAGGGTTTAGTTTCTGCATCTCTGTTTTTGTATTGCTTCCGCTGTGCTGCGACTAACCCTAAGTGCAGAGTTTCAAAAGTGAAAGAAATTGTGTCTGGCTACATTCACCCCCCCTCTCTAGCCATCCAAGCACCAACAATTTGGACTCTGCAACGCTCCAGGAACGTTTCAGCGATGCATGATAAGTATATTTGGTGAGTTGTTAGAGCACTGTATGGAGATTTTTATGTATGATTTTTCAGTTTTTGGCACATCATTTGATTCATGTTTAGATAACTTGTCTAGGGTTTTGCACAGATGCATTGAGACTAACCTTGTACTTAATTTTGAAAAATGCTACTTTATGGTAGAGCATGGTATTGTATTAGGTCACATAGTCTTTAGGAGAGGTATTGAGGAAGATCTTGCAAAAATTAGTGTTATATCTGCTTTATCTTACCCCGTATGCGTACGGGATGTTCGTGCCTTTCTTGGACATGCAGGTTTCCACCGCAGATTCATTAGAGATTTCAGCGATATTGCTCGGCCCTTGACAAAACTTTTACAAAAAGATGTTGATTTTTGTTTTGATGATAAGTGCAAAGAAGCTTTTCACAGACTCAGGGAGGCTCTTACCTCAGCTCCTATTATTAAATCACCTGACTAGAATTTACCATTTGAACTAATGTGTGATGCATCTAATTTTGCAGTGGGAGTTGTTCTAGCACAGAGGGTGGATGGAGCACCACATGTCATATGTTATGCCTCCAAGACCCTAGATGCCGCCCAAGCAAATTACACCACCACTGAAAAGGAGCTTCTTGCCATTGTTTTTGCTTTAGACCGTTTTAGATCTTATTTATTGTGCTCACATGTCATTGTTTTTTCTGATCATGCAGCTTTAAAGTACCTATTGAAGAAGCTAGATGCTAAGCCTAGGCTAATCAGATGGATGCTTCTACTCCAGGAATTTGATTTGGAAATCAGAGATAGAAGTGGCAAAGAAAACTTGGTTGCAGATCACCTGAGCAGAATTGAAGGAGATGGATCCACTACCACCATTGATGATGACTTTAGAGATGAGCATCTCCTTGCAGTACATGGTGAGTCACCTTGGTATGCAGACCTTGTTAATTTTTTAGCAGCTTATGTTTTTCCTACACACTTTTCTAAAGCTCAAAAAAATAAATTTAAAAGTGATGCTAAATTCTATGTGTGGGATGACCCGTATTTATGGAAATTTTGCAATAAGCAAATAATTAGGAGATGCATACCTGACAATGAATTTTATTCAGTCCTTACTTTTTGCCATTCATTAGCATGTGGGGGACACTTTAGACCACAAAGAACAGCTAGGAAAGTGTTAGAATGTGATTTGTACTGGCCCACCTTGTTTCATGATGCATACTTGTTTTATAAAAATTGTGATAGATGTCAGCGAACTGGGAACATAGGAGCTAGAAATGAGATGCTCCAACAGACTATGTTATTTTGTGAGATTTTGATGTTTGGGGAATAGATTTTATGGGACCTTTTCCTGCATCCTGTGGTTATTTGTACATTTTACTTGCTGTAGATTATGTTTCTAAATGGGTGGAGGTCATTCCCTCCAGGACTGATGACTCTTCTGTTGTTGTTAGTTTTGTCAGGTCACATATATTTTGCAGGTTTGAAATTCCCAGGGATATAATAAGTGACCAAGGATCTCACTTTTGCAACAAACACATGAATGCCTTGCTTAGTAAATATGGGGTTGTACACAAGGTTTCTACTTCCTATCATCCCCAAACAAATGGCCAAGCCGAAATCTCAAATAGAGAAATCAAAGCAATTTTGGAAAAGACCGTTGGGCCCAATAGGAAAGATTGGAGCAAGAGGCTAGATGATGCACTTTGGGCTTATAGAACGGCATTCAAGACACCAATTGGCATGTCTCCTACCGGTTAGTGTATGGAAAAGCTTGTCATCTTCCCATGGAGATAGAACACAAGGCATATTGGGCGGTGAAGGCTTGTAACTATGATGTTACCAAGGTGGGAGAAGAGAGAAAACTTCAACTTCAAGAACTTGAGGAGATTAGACTAGAGGCATTTGAGAACTCAAGGATCTACAAGGAAAAGACTAAGAACTTCCATGACAAACACATAGTGAGGAAAGAATTTCAAATTGGTGACAAGGTCTTATTGTACAAGTCAAGGCTCAAGTTGATTAAGGGTAAGTTGAGGTCAAGGTGAGAAGGTCCATTTATTGTAACTAATATTTTGCCCTATGGTGTTGTTGAAATTAAAGATGAGGCTAATAGTTTTGTGTGGAAAGTCAATGGTCACCGGCTCAAGAAGTACTATGAAGAATTAAAGGAGCTAGAGGTGGATGGAGTGAACATCAAAGATGCTATCTACCCAACTTAAAGGGGAGTTTTCTTTTCCTTGCGTTTTATTTCATTGTAAATACCATTTGCTTGTTTTTAAATAATTCAATCTTTCTTTTCTAATGAGTTTTTGTTAATAAATGTTTAGGAAGTGTTGATTGAATAAATAGTGATTGTAGACACCATTTTACCCTTTTGACACCTTATTTTTGCATGACTAGGAATAAATGTATCCCTCTAGGTTATCTCTATATCATTTTAGAGTCTTTTGAAAACAAATTAAATTTGGTTGTCAAGACTTACAATTTGAGTTAATGGATGAAATTTCTTGGTTGCTTGAGTACTACTTGGTTATGGACTCTAGATTGATGAGTTGAGATGAATTCTTTTTACCTAGTGAGAATTTAGCTTTATTGTTGAGATACACACATGTAATTGTACTCTAGAACTTGCTTAGGTTCTTTCAAAACCATATTTCTATGATTGGACCACATTTATAAAGGTTAATCACTTTGTCTTCACTTTTTCATATAATTGTTGCAACATATCTTGTTGATTCATGCCTTGTTCTTTCCCCTTTCCCTATTTTTCTGCTCATTACCATATTTCTCTATAGACTTGGTTACTTGTGATTTTTCTTGATGTTACTTTGCCCGAGACGGACAAAAGTTTAAGTGTAGAGGAGGTGGCTAGAGCTTTGAAAGGAATTTTGGTGAGAAGTGATGTATTTTAAAGTTTATTATCTGTTTTATTGGTTTTAAGATGGATTGATTTTATGAATTCTGAGTATTTGAAGGGACTAAAGGAATGGAAGAGCATGAGGAACGAAATGCAAAAAACAAAAAATAAAAGAAGAAAATGAAGAGGTGTGCCAATTTGATGAGTGGTGTATCAAAGATGAGTTGTGAGTATTGGAAAGTTAAGATCATTTTTGGAACAACTTGATTTCTGAATGTTGTTTGGTGTTACAACTCTATGAGGATAGTTTAGAAAGGAATGGGGGCTTACAAAGGTTAGTAACTAGTGAAACTTTTCAAGTCTACTAAAAGCTTCCATTTAGACATGGAATTGGCAAGTGGAATTGCCTTTAAAAGTTCAAATTGTTGCCATGATTGAAGTGGAGATGAGGGAGTAAGATTTAGTCGTGGTATGTAGTTGAAGCTGCAGAGAAAAAAAAGAGAAAACACAACAAGCAGCTGAATAAAAAACAGAAAGCAAAAAAAAAAGAAGAAAAGATGAGTAAAGAAAAGAAAGATGAAAACATGAAAGTTCAAAAGTTGGATAGATTTCTGGACTTGAAGTCGTTAATAAGAAGCTAGATGGGTTAGAATTTAGTGATGATTGGAAGAAAGGAGAAATTCAGGCAAAAGGCAGTTTTAGAATTATGAAATTTGGGCTATTGATCATCCCCTGATCGGTCACCAGTCCGATCAGGGAGATCCAGTCCGATCAGTAGAACGATCAGACAATGTCTGATCGGTCTCTGGACCGATCAGTGAAGCTAGCACAGTACAGAACACTTCTTCAAAATTGAAACTCCTCCAAATCAGCTCATACTCATTTCCCTTGGCTCAGAATTCATAAGAAGCTACCACAAAAGGGCAAAAAGCATTGAAATAATTTTGAGTATCCAAGTTTTCTATTTCTTCCTTACTTTCCCATAATTTTTCTTCATGCTATATTTCTTTATCCTATTACTTTTCTTAGCATATAATATTTCTCTATTTTCTTTATCATGAGTCTTTGGTATCAGAATTCATGGAAAATTTTCTTTCATTCTATTCATTTCATATTTCTTTAAGGTGTGCTAATAAACCTTTGTAGATGTGGATCCAAGTCAAGAATGAAGGTGGAGAGTAGATAATGAGCAAGCTTATGGTAGTTCAAGAAACATGTTGTGTTTGAGTGAGCTCCACTTTCATTGAAATGTAGAACTTAGGAAGAGAGCCACTAAAAATCCCTCTGGAAGGTTTTGTGTGTTGATTTCATCTCAATGAGTCATGAAGGAGGAAGTAAGCTAAGTTGTTGATTTAAGGACAAGATACTAGTCTATTGAGCTTAGATTTTTGAGAATTGACAACCGTAGGTAATTTCTTTTCAATTGCTTCTTACTATGATTGAGAATAATCTAGGGGGATACATCTTTAGTTGCTAGTAGCTTGTGCGAGATGCCCAAGAATAAGTGTGGGGGAGTTGATAACTTTCATTTTGTTGATTAAATTAGGCCCTCAAATCCATGTTTTGATCCACTATTATATGCTTAAGTTTGCATGTATATAAGGTTTCATGAATTACCTCTATTTTAGCTTAAGATTCATTTCTTTTTACATTTAAGATGTTTTGGCACTTAAATTTAATATCATTTTGCAGGTTTCAAATGATCATGGACTTGGATCATATTGGGTCAAACTTGGGTCAGAATTGGATCCGGATCAAAGGGATCAAGCATCGAATTAACATGGGCCGTCCATTCAAGAGAACGGTTAGATCTAAGTCATCTGCCAACTTCTGGTCGATCCAAGCTCAAGATAGACTTAATCAAGTTCATGGATCAAGATCTGAAAGTTTGGGCAAGTTCAGAGTTGATTCAGCCATTGGATCAAGCACTAGAGGATCTAGACCGTCCAAGCTAGAGAAGAGAAGATCTGAGCCATCCGCTTCAGATCTAAGTGATCCGAGTTAAGGACAAGTAGATCAGAACCCTTGATCAACATCTGGGAAGTTTGGGTTCGATCTGACTTGATCCAACCGTTGGATGGGATCGGAGCAATCACAGCCGTCCAAATTCAAAGTCAATTGATTAAAAAAGAAATTCCCTCCGCGCTTCGGGGTCGTCGCGTATTCACCACTGTTCTTGCTTGTTCTTGCAATTTCTTCTCCGTTTCTAGGTCCGATCGCGCGACCACAGCAGTTTTGAGTTTCAATTCAAGTTCCCAAGTCATTGAGATCAACTCCCCGAGAGGATTTTGATGGATTCTCATCGTTGAAAAGCCCTGCGGAGAGAGTTTCGCCAAAGGGACTACATTCCGTTCGATTGCCTCTTGATCGCTCGACTTCGCCGATCGGATCTGCCAAAGAATTCAAAAGGGTTTTCTGAAGGCCTTGGAAAGGTTCTGAGCCTCAATCATCAATCGATTCACCGATCAAGAGGATGCTCGGATGAAAAGACAGCTTTGACTTGATTCAGCGCAATCTCACAAGGAGAGCTTGGATCCGGGTAATTTGGCAAGCTAGAGGGTTTCTAGCTAGATCTTGGGGGACAACAAGATAGTTTTTGTATTGAAAATTCATTCTGCTGTTTAGTTTTTTATTCACATTCGTTTATTGCATTGTTTCAATTCTGTATCAGTCTACGATCAGCTACTAATCGGTCGTTGTGACCGATCCAGGTGTTGGTGCAAGTTGCATCAATGATGTTCTCCTCTAAGTGTTTTAATGTTTGACAATTTACTTAAGTCAGTGATACAGTGAAGAGACAAAGGGGAGCAAAGGAGGAGTAACCTAAGTGGAAGAAAAGTCCTAGTTAACCTAGGCACTAAGACCTGGTGACTGAAGCTGGGCACTAAGACCTGCTCGGAAGGTGGGCATTATGTCCTGATCGAGGATTGGGCACTAAGTCCTGGCAAAGGGCTGGGCACCGAAGACCTGCTCGGAAGGTGGGCACTAAGTCCTGGTCGAAGACTGGGCAAGAAGACCTGGCCGAGGGTTGGGCACCGAAGTCCTGGTTCGGGGAATTGGGCACGAAGACCTGGCTGAAGGTTGGGCACCTAAGTCCTGGACCTAGGGTTTGGGCACGAAGTCTTGGTTCGAGGGACTGAGCAACTTAGCTGAGCGATGACTAAGAATAGAAGTAGAGACGGGTCAGGGTTCGGGCGTCTCGAGGTCCAGAAGTATCGGAAGCTAAGCAAAAGTCCACCCGAAGGACTGGGTGGCAACCGTCTCCTGAAAGGAGTAGGTGAAAGGCGCATTCTCGGGGGTGGGAATTTGTGTCGGTTCGACCTAGGGTATCATGGAAATCCGAAGTCAGAACCAAGTCCGTAAAGTTAAGGATGTGTGTATATTTGCTTTGTATATGTGTATCTTGCAGGTACCAAGATTGGAAGACAAAGCAGGCAAAAAAATAGGGCTGGAGGCTTTGAAGCTAGGTGCCCCCATCAGTGGGGGTGCCCCCATTGATGGGGGCGCCCAAACCACAGAAGGAAAAGCAGTGTATAGTGTTGAAGGCAGAATAGGCTTCCAGCGGGGCGCCCGGGAGGTCCGGGGCGCCCGGGTTCAAAGCTGTTTTGCTGCTGTGAGTTCGAAGCAGGAGATTAGCTTTGACTGGGTTCAAGCTAGGCACCCGGGAGGTCCGGGGCGCCCTGGTCAAAGGTTTTATCAGCTGCGGCGAGGTCGGCGCAGGGATAAGGTTTGACCGAGTTTATCGGGGCGCCCCCAACATCCAGCTGCTTCAAACACAACTGCGAAGTGCTATTCTGATCATTCTGACCGACGACAACACGCTAAAGACGAGGCTCTACTACCGGGAGGCTCCAGGAGGAAGTGCGCGGCACTTCAGAGGTCCAGATTGGCCGAGTTTCAGATTCTTGTTCGGTTTGCTTTTATTTGTTCCGTACTTAACTTTCAATATTGTTGCATGTAACTATACACTGTAAGACGAGTTTTCTCCGCCTCCTAAAATTCCGGAAAGGAGACCAATAGTGGACTCACGCCGAGTACATAGGCCTTGGACGTACTGACCCTGGGGGGTTGGGAACCAAGTAAATAAATCCCGCTATGTCCTTGTGTATTGTTTTTCTTTTTCTGTTTTACTTTTCCGCTGTGCTACTATCTCTGATCTAAGAACGTTCCAAGTTTTCTATGAAGTTTCCGCGAAAGATTTTCACGGTCGATATTCACCCCCCTCTATCGACGACACCGGTCCTACAATTGGTATCAGAGCTAGGCCGCTCTTCACCGGACTAACCGCCGACGGAGCAACGACGCCAGGAGTTGAGGGGGAGCCCAGGGGTGAATCAGGTACAATTTTTTTTAATGTCCATTTTTAAGTTCAATATTATTTGTTTCTTGTGCAGGGAGAGAGAGCACTATAAAAATCAGTGTCCTACTCGTAAGACTCGGCCTACACCACCTGTGGCAAAGGAGGCACCAACGCCAAGAGTCCGGAAAAACAAGGATCACGTACAATGCTTCAAGTGCTGAAAATACGGACACTACAAGAACAAATGTCCGACAAAGGTACGTAAAACTTACGTTCCGAAAAGTTTCACAATTCCTGCACTATCTCATGATAATTTAATTAATTTTTCTGATAAATTAGATTTACTGAATAGTAAAATTAATATTTTGCATGTCAAATTAGAAAGTGCAGATATGACTAAAATATCAGAAATTAATTATTTAATTCAGAACATTAATTCAGTAATCTCTAGAATAAATTATCATAACTTTAATTCTGATAATTTTAAACTTAATTCTGATAATTTTGATTCGGATAAATTAAATCCTAAGGATAAATCCGAATTCAAATTTGAAAATCCAAAGGATAAATCCGAATTCAAATTTGAAAATCCTAAGGATAATTCTAAATTTGAAAATTCTTTAGATAATTATAAATTCAAACTTGAAAATCCGTTGTATAACTCTAAATTCAAATTTGAAAATTCTACAGATAACTCTGAAGTTAGTAAAGTTAATTCTGAAGATAATCCTGAAATTATTTTTGAGGATAAAAATGATTTTATTAAAAATCTTGAGGATAATTTTGAAGATGAAATTCTCCTAGATAATAACTTAATTATAGATAATTTTGAAAATTATTACAAAACTTTAACTAGTGACCCAAATTACTCCTCCTACTTTGAGGATACTAAAAGATGTAATTTTGAGGATATGGAGGATATGGAACTATCTATGATAAAGGTCATAGTAAATAAAGTTCACAAAGGTTCAAACAAATCCGAATTTTTAGAAAAACATGAAAATATAGATAAAGAAGAGTCAGAAATTTTCGAAATAATGAAAATTCTGAACTTGAACCCACAACTATTAATCAATCATTTCAATCTTAATTATTCAAATCTTAATTAAATACAAATTAAATCTTAATTAAATTAAATTAAATTCAAATTAAATTCAAATTAAATCATAATTAAATTAAATTAAATTCAAATTAAATCTAAATTAAATAAAAGTCAAATTAAATCTAAATTAAATTAAATTCAAATTAAATCTTAATTAAATTAAATTAAATTCAAATTAAATCTTAATTAAATTAAAATCAAATTAAATCTTAATTAAATTAAAATCAAATTAAATCTTAATTAAATTAAATTAAATTCAAATTAAATCTAAATTAAATTAAATTCAAATTAAATCTTAATTAAATTAAAGTAAATTCAAATTAAATCTTAATTAAATTAAATTAAATTCAAATTAAATCTTAATTAAATTAAATTAAATTCAAATTAAATCTCAATTAAATTAAATTCAAATTAAATTAAATCTTAATTAAATTAAATTCAAATTAAATTAAATCTTAATTAAATTAAATTCAAATTAAATATTAATTTAATCAAATTAATTCAATTAATTCTTAATTAACTTGAATCCAACTAAATCTTTAAAAAGCTAAAATAAAATTTTACCCAAACTGTAACAATTAAAATTAATAATGTTTTTATCGAATTCATGCTTGTCTGATTGATTATACATATTATACATTTTTCAAAAGTGTATCTTTTTAAAAATTGTTTGACTCACTCAATTAAACACAAGCCTCTTAGGACAACACTAAAGTTTCTTAAGACACTTAGATAGAGTCAAACGATGTTGGGTACAGGGGGAGTGTTTTCACTCTTTTAAAATTCATTTTTAAAAGACTTTTCGAAAACTGCGCATTAATTTCTATCACATATGTTTTCAAAAAGGCTTATACTTAAAAAATTATCTTCTTGTGGTTTCAAAATCTATCTTCCTAAAAATTGGTGTTCATTTGATTTTGATAAACCCTAAAGACACAGAGGAAGGTCCACTTCATGATCTAAAAGGACTCCTAGGATGTGTCAGATTTAGGGGGAGTCTGAGTCAAACTTCTGACAAGTTTTAAATTATTTATGTTAAAAATTATTAAATTATTCTTTTGGTTTGAATCAAACCTTAAGACTCAGAGGAAGAATACTTGTGGTCAACAAGCTTCCCAGGACTGAGTCAAGTTTAGGGGGAGGTCAAATTAAAAGAATTATTTAATAACATGTTTTCATATCTTCAAAATCTTGCTAAAAATCTAAGTCTTTCAAAATACTATTATTTTATTTTTCAGAATTTGTGTGACTTATGAAGTTATTTTTGAAATAATATTTACTTAGGTTGGAGAATTTCCAGGACACTTAGGAAATGTCCTTGTAGTCAACAAGGTTTCTTAGGATAGTGTCAGACTGGAAGATAAACCTAGTCAAGTAAAATATTATGTTTTCAAAAGTACTTATATTTTTTCAAAGCCTAATCTTTTTCAAAAAGTACTTAGTTTCTCAAAAATTCAATATATTTTTCATAAGTACTTGTATTTTTAAAAATATCATTTCTCAAAGCTCATAACATTCTTTCAAAAGTACTAGCTTTTCTCAAAAAATTACTTGTAGTTTTCAAAAACTCAATATATCTCAAAAGCACTTGCATTCTTGAAATCTCTTTTCTAAATTCCTTAAAGAAAATTTTCTCAGATCAAACATTTTTCTTACAATACAAAATAATTTTCAGAATTGCACAATACTTTTTTAAAATGAATCTGTTCTGGAAATTTAAGTACTTAGTATTACTATGCTTTCAAAATTTTATACTAAGTATTTTCAAAATGTTGTTATTGTTGGTGCAAGAATTCTTGATTTTTTTTGATGTATGACAAAGGGGGAGAGATGTGCCTTAAGTTAGAAATAAATGTTTTTTTATAAATGAAAGTTAGAATTTTTCGTAGAGGATCAAAAATGGATTTTTAAAAAACTTAGATCATTTTTATTTTGATCCCAAGGATAGTAAGTTAGACCTTTAAACCAATCTAACTTAAGTTATTGTCAAACATCAAAAAGGGAGAGATTGTTGGTGCAAGTTCATCAATGATGTTCTCCTCTAAGTGTTTTAATGTTTGACAATTTACTTAAGTCAGTGATACAGTGAACAGACAAAGGGGAGCAAAGGAGGAGTAACCTAAGTGGAAGAAAAGTCCTAGTTAACCTAGGCACTAAGACCTGGTGAGTGAAGCTGGGCAGTAAGACCAGCTCGGAAGGTGGGCACTAAGTCTTGATCGAGGATTGAGCACTAAGTCCTGGCAAAGGGCTGGGCACCGAAGATCTACTCGGAAGGTGGGCACTAAGTCCTGGTCGAGGACTGGGCAAGAAGACCTGGCCGAGGGTTGGGCACCGAAGTCCTGGTTCGGGGAATTGGGCACGAAGATCTAGCCGAAGGTTGGGCACCTAAGTCCTGGACCTAGGGTTTGGGCACGAAGTCTTGGTCCGAGGGACTGAGCAACTTAGCTGAGCGATGACTAAGGACAGAAGTAGAGACGGGTCAGGGTTCAGGCGTCTCGAGGTCCGAAAGTATCGGAAGCTAAGCAAAAGTCCACCCGAAGGACTGGGTGGCAACCGTCTCCTAAAAGGAGTAGGTGAAAGGCGCGTTCTCAGGGGTGGGAACTTGCGTCGGTTCGACCTAGGGTATCATGGAAATTCGAAGTCAGAACCAAGTCCATAAAGTTAAGGATGTGTGTATATTTGCTTTGTATATGTGTATCTTGCAGGTACCAAGATTGGAAGACAAAGCAGGCAAAAAAACAGGGCTGGAGGCTTTGAAGCTAGGCGCCCCCATCAGTGGGGGTGCCCCCATGCATCCAGGGCGCCCCCATTGATGGGGGTGCCCAAACCAAAGAAGGAAAAGCAGTGTATAGTGTTGAAGGCAGAATAGGCTTCAAGCGGGGCGCCCGGGTTCAAAGCTGTTTTGCTGCTGCGAGTTCGAAGCAGGAGATTAGCTTTGACTGGGTTCAAGCTAGGTGCCCGGGAGGTCCGGGGCACCCTGGTCAAAGGTTTTATCAGCTGCGGCAAGGTCGGCGCAGGGATAAGGTTTGACCGAGTTTATCGGGGCACCCCCAACGTCCAGGCCGCCCGTAGGAAGCCTATAAAAGGGGCTTCGACCCATCTGCTTCAAACACAACTGCGAAGTGCTATTCTTATCATTCTGACCGACGACAACATGCTAAAGTCGAGGCTCTACGACCGGGAGGCTCTAGGAGGAAGTGCGCGGCACTTCGGAGGTCCAGATCGACCGAGTTTCAGATTCTTGTTCGGTTTGCTTTTATTTGTTCCGTACTTAACTTTCAATATTGTTGCTTGTAACTATACACTGTAAGACGAGTTTTCTCCGCCTCCTAAAATTCCAGAAAGGAGACCAATAGTGGATTCACGCCGAGTACATAGGCCTTGGACGTACTGACCCTGGGGGGTTGGGAACCAAGTAAATAAATCCCGCTATGTCCTTGTGTATTGTTTTTCTTTTTCTGTTTTACTTTTCTGCTGTGCTACTATCTCTGATCTAAGAACGTTCCATGTTTTCTATAAAGTTTCCGCGAAAGATTTTCATGGTCGATATTCACCCCCCCTCTATCGACGGCACCGGTCCTACACCAGGAAGCACCTGATCGTATACCAGTCCGATCTGGCTTGTATCTGATCAGTCAACTGACCGATCAGTAAAGTTTCTACACCACATACTCTGTTTCAGATGTTAGCATAGTTTCAACTCTTAACGTCTGAATTTGGATAAAGTTTTAGTTTCTTATCTGCAATAGATATCAATTTTATATTTCCAGTTTCTAATTGTTTTGTTCAATTTCCATAGTGTTAAAGTCCAATTCTTGTAATACCTAGTTTAACTCTACTTAGTTTAATCAATTTCATTTCAATTTTTGCTTTCATTCTTACTTGCAAAACAAAACCACCATTTTATCTAGAAAACCCAATTCATTTAACGACAAATAACTTTCAAGCTCGATTCAAACACTCACGACTAGTCCTTGGAAAAAAAATACGACCTGAGGCCCCTATACTACATTTTTATTTTGCTAGCAAGGGTTTTCAGTTATAAATTCTAAATTTGAGTCTCATATTGTGACATCTATTTGAGACCCATCAAATTTTTGGCGCCGTTGCCGGGGAAAACTAGTTGAGTTTGTTTGATTTAGCTTGTGAGCTTATTTCATATCTTGTGATCCGTTTTTGTACTTATCTCTATATTTTGTGATTCATTACATTTGTTTCATTTTTGTGTATACATTTGCTGCGATTTTTGTATTTGTGTATGACCAGATCTGCAGGTGGTATTCTTGAAAACTTTGATCCTGAAATCGAAAGAACTTTCAGAGCCAGGAGGAATCAAATCAGTGCTTCAAAGGCTAGTGCTATTCTTCCTACTCAATCTATCTCAGCTTATTCAGTTGATCCTATGGAAGACCACTAGAAAACTATGAAGGAACTAGCAGCACCAGATGATGCTTTTCAGTACTCCTGCATTGCCTATCCAGACCTCACTGGAGATTTTGAGTTAAGATCGGGACTCATCCATCTATTGCCCAAATTTCAAGGACAGTCTGGGGAGGATCCCAACAGATATTTACATGAGTTTCACGTAGTCTGCTCCACCATGAAGGCTCAGGGTATTTCAGAAGAAGATATTAAGCTGAGAGCATTCCCATTTTCCCTGACTGGAGCAGCGAAGGATTGGTTTTACTACCTACCTACTGGGCACGTTTCTAGCTGGATTTCTATGAAGAAAGCATTTTTGGAGAAGTACTTTCCAGCATCCAGGACTGCGATCATCAGAAAGACCATATGTGGAATACAGCAAGTAGTGGGAGAAACTTTGTATGACTACTGGGAAAGGTTCAACAAACTTTGTTCTAGTTGCCCACAACACCAGATTAGTGAGCAGCTACTCATTCAGTATTTTTATGAGGGACTTCTACAGATGGATCGGATCATGATAGACGCTGCAGCAGGAGGTGCCCTAGTAAATAAAACACCAGATCAAGCTAGGAAGCTAATTTCAAATATGGCAGAGAACTCACAGCAGTTTGGAAGTAGAGCTTTGTCCACCAGAGGAGTTAATGAAGTTCAGATGGTATCAAATGAGCAGAAGGAAATCAAGAATTCATTGATGGAGCTCACCTCTCTGGTGAAGCAAATGACTCTAAACAATGTGAGTCAAAATCAGAGTTTTCAGTACCTCCACCTTCAAGCCAAGTGATGATGTTATTTCCCAACTTACCGGGCTAATCAATCTAACAGAATAGATCTCTCCCATTGGTAAATCAAAGAAATAATAATTAATCATATGTGTCTGTCATTATATCAGGATTTAGGGATCGTACTTCATAATAAAGTCTGAGATCCAATCCAATTATCAAGTCAGTACAAATTGAATTATCTCTGGTTTTGGTCCTGCTCAATGTACTCAATGCACACTAGTGTAATTCTATGGTCAAGACCAACCACACCTAATTACACTACAACCATCCCGATGGTTTGTCCAATTCCATCTCAGCTGTGAGCCTCTACTTATACTAAGCAAGGAACTGATAACATGATCTTCCATGTGACACCACACACCATGCTATCTACAATTCAAAGTAAAGGACTTTTATGCATGTACTAATATAAACAAGCACCTAGTGTTGTTGTGATTCTCTTTTCAAAATAAAGATGATCTTATATATAAAAGAGCAAATCTTTTAGTATACACATCTATCAATCTCCCACTTATACTCAAAGACTTTGTTGTTCTCTCACTGCCATACATCTGACTCCCATATCCTTCACATGCCGGTCAAAAGCACTAGCTGGAAGAGCTTTAGTGAAAGGATCCTCTAGGTTGTCCTCTGATGCAATCTTGGCGACAACCACTTCTCCTCGCTTTACGATTTCTCGTATCATGTGGTACTTGCGCTCCATGTGTTTATTCGACTTATGGGCTCATGGTTCCTTCGAGTTTGCAACTGCACCACTATTATCACAAAAGATTATGATAGATCTGGGCAAACCAGGAATTACATCCAAGTCCATGATGAAGTTCCTAAGCCATACTACTTCCTTGGCTGCCTCTGAGACTGCCACATACTCAGCTTCCATGGTGGAGTCCGCCACGCATTTTTGCTTGACACTCCTCCATACTATGGCTCCACCTCCTAAAGTAAACACAAACCTTGAGGTAGATTTACTCTTGTCCTTATTAGATCAACAACCCTTTCCTAGACAAAGCCTTTTAAAGAAACATCATTTTCAAATTACTTTTTAAGAAACTCTGGTCTAACAAGCTTAGGATTTGGAGAGGTAGCTTCAGCTAGTTTCACCGGACTAAATAGACCAAGTAGGGTATGCCTTACCCTACTTGACTCCTTAGACAGGCTTCCCTAACGTACTATTATCTCACCTCCTCCTAAGACTATGTTGTTCAAGTTTCAAGTAAGTCTTGTCCTTAACTAACCATTCCTAAGTCCAAGCAAAATAATATTGCGAAAAAGGAAATAATCAAGCATCAAGTAGTAATTCAAGAAGAGATCATCTAAGTAAAATAATAATTGGAGAAAATTTCTGGATTTTCCAAGTCAGCAAGATTATAAATTAGTTTTTCTAGCATATCAACTTTAATTTTCAGAGCCTCATGTTCTTGTCTTAATTTTCTAAAATTTGTCTTAATTAATCTACA
Organism: Boesenbergia rotunda; assembly: GCA_024364735.1. Taxonomy (NCBI): domain Eukaryota; kingdom Viridiplantae; phylum Streptophyta; class Magnoliopsida; order Zingiberales; family Zingiberaceae; genus Boesenbergia; species Boesenbergia rotunda. The sequence continues at coordinate 106,314 of JAGFNQ010009386.1, read as the reverse complement.
TGATTTAATTAAGTTACTTGAGTATGTGTCCATATTTGAATTTAACCAAGAGTGATTAGGTAAGATATTAGTATTTAATGTAAACACTGGATTTTCATATAATGTAAATTTACCTCTCTTGGTTGGTTGTCTTGTATCCTTGGGGCTTCCTTTTATGCATCCATCTTTGTAATACCCAAACTTCTGGTACTTGAAGCATCGAATGCGACTCTTGTCCTTTCGTGCTCCTGGAACTGGTTCCTTTGTCGTAGATGGTGAAGAACGACTCTTACGAGTAGGACATTGATTTTTATAGAGCCCACTCTCCCTGCATTTATAACACATTATATGACTTTTAAAATTTGAATTTACAATTTTACCTTTTGATTCCACGTTGGGAATCTCCCCCTTGATTTTTGTCATCTTGGTTCTAGGCTTATCTTCTGATTCTGGTTTGAATTCGATTTCGAAGTCGGGCTCAGATTCTGTCTCGTTTACTTGTTCTTGTGCCGAGAGTGCAAGATAGCTTACTTGATTTTCTTCCTCTTCTTCGTCTGATTCTTCCGATGATTCGGATAGCACCCCTTCGAAGAGCTCGATGTCGGAGTTCTCTTGGTGTCAGTTGATTAGCTTCTCCCAAATCTCTTAAGGACATTTGAATGATCCGACTATTTTGAGTTGTTCTTTGGTTAGGCCACATTGTAGGATTGCAGTCGCCTTTGCATCTGTCTCAATCTTGTTGAGTGTTGGTTAATCCAGTTTGTCTCATGCGATTGATGATCCATCTTCTGTGGGGAACGTGAATCCCATTTGGACTATCATCCATATGTCCATATGAGCCTTCAGGTGAGATTCCATTTGATCTTTCCAATATCTGAAGTTCTCGCGATAGAAAAGTGGTGGACGGGCACTGTTCCATTCTTGATTGGCCATGGAATTTAATCTGAAAAACTATAACAACAAAGAAAGAACTTTGTTCCAAGACCGAGTCTTGGATTAGCAGTGCGGTAGTAAAAATAATAATAAAAAAAATTGAGTGGTATTGCACCAACCTCGATGAACGAAAAAGTTACGAACAAAAAAAAATATTTTAAAAGGAAATCCGAAAATTGCTCAATCGTTGGTTACATCAGATTTGAGCCACCCTCTCTAATATCACTTGTGGGATCATTCAGAATCGATAGAGGGGGGGGGTGAATATCGATAAAAACTTTTCGGATATAAAAAAAATATTATGCAGCGGAAATTTAAAACAATGCTAACACAATTTCTTTTACTTGGTTCGGAGTCTAGAACGACTCCTACTCCATGGGCCACGGCCCTTGACTGTTTACGTTGGGCAATTCTATATTTCAAAAAAATGTTACAATAATTTAAGCACGAATACAAAATTGAATTTAAGCAATTTAAAAACAAATACCGACGACCGAAAAGGAATCGAAGATCGGAGCACTGGGTCGTCATTGGCACTTAAAACTTGAGCACGGAGAAATCAGAGTTGAGCGCTTGAGTATTTGCGTTGAAAGAATTATTGTCTGGAAGAAAGGGGGTGAACCCCATTTATATACAGTCGTCCAGGGCACCCCTGTTGATTAGGGCGCCTGACACGTGTGCCTATCTGCGCGCATCCTCATCTGCAGACTTGACCAATGCTTATCCCTTCATCTAGGGCACCTGGGAATACTGGGGCGCCTGTATGCTCACGGGCGCCTCCCTTGCTGATGTGGAGGAACGACTTCGCAGACCACTGGAAACACCCTTCTGGGTAGGGGTGAGTATTCGGTTAAAAATGAACCGAACCGAACCGAATTTACCGAAAATTGAATAAACCAATTTTTTTTCAAAAAAAAAACTGAACCGACCGAATTTGTTGATAAAAATCGAGAAAACCGAACCGAAAAAAATCGGTTAATTCCGAATTAACTGATTTGACCGAAATTTTAAAATTTTATTTGATTTTAATAAAAAAATAAGATTTTATTTTATTTAATTATATTTTAAATAAAAATTAATTAAATTAATATTCTTATTCGGTTAATTCGGTTTAACCGAATTACAAAATTCAAAACCGAAAATCGAACCGAATTAACCAAAAATCGAACCGAATTTAAAAAAACCGAATTAACCGAACCGAATTTCAAAATTCGGTCGGTTCGGTTCGGTTAATTCGGTTTTTTCGAATTTTTGCTCACCCCTACTTCTGGGGCACCTGTATCCATACAAGCGCCTGTATGCTCAAGCGCTTGAGCCCTCTCAGGCGCCTAGGATGCAAAGAACTCCATCCTTTGTTCCTGCAACCAGGGTTATTTCCAAAACTCAAATAATAGATAAATTAAGTATAGTTAACAGCCTACACTGTCTGTGGGATCGGTTTGAATCGATAGAGGGGGGGGGGGTGAATATCGATCAATAAATTTTCGGAAAAACTAAGAGTAAGTGCGCAGCGGAAAAGCAAAATAATCGCCAACACGTTTGTTTTTACTTGGTTCGGAGTCGTAGTCGGCTCCTACTCCAAGGCCCACGATCCTTGACCGTTTACGACAGGCAATTCTATATTGCATAAAACTATTACAACTTGAGTACAAATATAGAAATTAAAATACAACAATTTAATCGAAAGTTATACCGACGACCGGAAGATTGGAGTGTCGTAGCCGCGGGTCGTCGTTGGCGCTTGAATCTTGAGCATGGAGCGTTTCGGAGCAGAGCGCTTATTTAGAATGCGTTGAAAGAAGTTATTTTGAAGCCAAGGGGGTGAACACCTATTTATACTCATAGCTGGGCCGCCAGTGTTGAAGGGGGTGCCTGACACGTGGCCCTCACTGCGCGAAACTCAATCCACAGACTTGGCCATCGCATATCCCCTCAATCAGGGCGCCTGAGCTGACTGGGGCGCCTGTGTTAACACAGGCGCCTCATATGCAGTTCTGAGGCTTTGCTTCGAAGTGGCTTGGAATAACCCTTTATCTGGGGCGCCTGTCTCGACATAGGCGCCTAGTCAAATAGGGCACCTCATACCATTGAGGCGCCTGGGAGTAGAAACCTTCATCCCTTCGTTCTTGCAACCAGGGTTAGTTCCAAAACACAAGTAACATATAAATAATATAGATTTAAGCATGATTTACAGCCTGAGCTATCTTGGTTCTGACTTTGGGCTTCCCAAATGGAACCCTAGGTCGAACCGACGCCTAATGTTCCCTCCTACGGGGAACGTGTCCTCACCTACTCCTCTCAGGAGATTTTACCTATTTGCCAACCGGCTCCTCCGGTTGGACTTTTGCCAAATCCCTTGGATCAGGTCTTCATGTCCTATCCGTGACCAGGACTTATTGCCCAGCTTCACTCACTAGGTCTTCGGTGCCCAGTCCACGACCAGGACTTATTGCCCAACCTTTTGTCAGGACTTAGGTACCCAACCCGCGGCCAGGACTCAGTGCCCAATTCTTTGAACCAGGACTTCGTGCCTAGTGTACCTAGGACTTTTCCTGCACACATGATTAAGATTGTCAGGTCACAACAAAACCTTAACTTCTGAACCCTTTGCTATTATCAAAACACAGGTTTGACGTTGGTGCTTCCGGCACCAACAATCTCCCCCTTTTTTTATTTATGGCAACACGGTTCAAAAAGTTAAGTTAAGAAGCATTTAAAGCAAGCTTATCTTTAAGAAATACTTAAAAATATAAGCTCCCCCTAAAACAGTTCTCCCCTTGAAATTTTCAATGATATGCAGTTTTGAAGAACTTCTAAATGTTTTGAATTTTGACTAAGTGTTTTGTAAACAGAGCAAAGTATTTTGGTTTTGTCTAAGTGATTTTGAAAATCCAGCAAAGCATTTGCACAAAAACCTTTTACACTTAGATAATTTTTCTTTTGAAAGGTTTCACAAGCTCAAAAAAACTTTTACTTCAAAAAGGCTTTAAACCAATTTTTGCAAAGAAAAAAATTTTTAGCCAAAAAAAATTTCACTTGAGAAAGAATTTTCTTTTAAAGAGTTTCGACTTTTACACACTTAGAAAAATTTGCTTGGAAAATATTTTATGCCTTTCGAGAATTTTTTGAAAAATATTTGTTTACTAAGAAAAGCTTTTTGCACACTTAGAATAATTTGCATGGAAAATATTTTGTGCATTTTGAAAAACATTTTTACTTAAAAGAAACCTAAGAAATTTTGCTTAGAGAGATAAAGTTTTTGCAAAAAAAATCCTGTTCGCTAAGAAAAATTTTCACTTAGAAATACTTTGCTAGAAAAGAATTCAAAAAGTTTTTGCTCAGGCAAATTTTGTTTCCTACGAAAAATTTTCACTTAGAAATTTTTGAAAGCACTTAGAAATTCTTCTTTACTTTTTGAAAGAGAGATAAATATTTTGAAAATGAATCATTTGAAAATTTGAAAAAAAATTTACTCCTTTTTTTCTCTCTCCCCCTTTGCCATATATCAAAAAAATAGATAACAACCATTGCAAGTCAATTTCAAATTAGAGCTAGTTAAAAGAAATTGTAAATCCGTATTGAATCAACTCTAGTGAACTCAATCAAGAAAAAGGACCAAATCAATTAATCTAAACTTGTTCAGGTCCTGTCTAACCTAGTTAGCTACTTCCTAACTGTTATAAAACAGTAGTTTTTACTAGGTTAGTCAAGTTAGGTGCTTTGATCAAGTTAGATTTGCTAAGCTTGAACACTTAACTTGATTGCTGTTCCATTTGTATTTATCACCCCAATTACTGCAGATGCACTAACTTAAAGCATCTTGAATCAAGGAATAGACCTAAGTATCTCAACCCAGTCTAGGTTATCAGTCAGAGTACCTTAAGATGCTTGTGAGATGTTGGCTTCTAAATCTATAGGTGCATGCAGTTCTAGGGTTAAGGCCTAAGCTAAGTCCATTTGCGCAAAAACACTAGTTTTAAAGGGGGTAAGTTTTTTTTTAAAAAAATCTAAGTCGGAAAATCATTTTAAATTTCAACAACTTGATAAAAGAAATGATTTTTCAAAATATATTAAATGCTAATTTTCGAAAAAAATGAAAATAGAAAAGATTTTTAAAAAAATATAGAACAATCCTGCCTTCTTAGTAAGCTAAACTCAAATTCAGGTAAGGGTTTGGTAAAAATGTCAGCTAAATTGGATTTTGAGTCCACATGCATAAGTACTATTTCACCCCTGGCTACATGATCCCTTACAAAATGATGTTTGACTTCAATATGTTTGGTTCGGGAGTGCTGAATTGGATTCTTAGTCAAATTGATTGAACTAATGTTGTCAATAAAAACTTTAGTTTGGGTGTAGTCTAGCTGGAAATCCTTAAGAGTGTGCATCATCCATAAAAGTTGTGTCACACACTCTCCTATGGTAACATATTCTGCTTCAGTTGTGGACAAAGCTACGCAGTGTTGCTTTCTACTACACCAGCTGACTAGACTAGTTCCTAACAATTGACAAATTCCACTTGTACTCTTTCTATCTAGTTTACAACCGGCATAGTCAGAGTCAGAATATCTTGATAATTCAAAAGTGGAAGTCCTAGGATACCAAATACCTACATTTAGGGTACCCTTAATGTACCTTAGAATTCTCTTTAGGGCTGCTAAGTGGGATTCCTTAGCACAGGTTTGGTATCTAGCACATATTCCTACAGAAAACAAAATATCAGGTCTACTAGTAGTTAAGTATAGTATGCTACCAATCATACTCCGGTATAATTTTAAGTCAATTGGTTTACCCTCAGGGTCATTATCAATTTTGACATTAGTAGCCATAGGAATACTTAAGCTTTTAGAATTATCCATTTTGAATTTCATTATTAATTCTTTAGCATATTTGGATTGATAAACATAATTATCATCCCTAGTTTGTTTAATTTGTAGCCCTAAGAAAAAGTTGAGCTCACCTACTAAGCTCATTTCAAATTCGCTCTTCATGATTTTGACAAATTCTTTTAGAAAATTAGAATTAGTAGATCCAAATATTATATCATCAACGTATATTTGTGTAATAAATATATCTTTTTCTAAGGTTTTAACAAATAATGTGGAGTCAATTTGATCTTGGTTAAATTCCTTAGAAATTAAATAGGTTAATAATCATTCATATCATGCCCTAGGTGCTTGTTTCAACCCATAAAGCACTTTCCTAAGCTTAAATACATATTCAAGTTTTTCTAAGTCCTCAAATCCTGGGGGTTGCCCTACACATACTTCTTCTTTTATAAACCCATTGAGAAAAGCAGACTTGACATCCTTTTGGTATAGTTTAAACCCTCTATGGACTGCAAAAGCTAATAACATTCTAATTGATTCAAGTCTGGCTACTGGGGCATAGGTTTCATCATAATCTAACCCTTCAACTTGACTAAACCCTTTAGCTACTAAGCAGGCTTTGTTTCTCACAATTTCCCCTTGATCATTTAGTTTGTTTCTAAACACCCACTTATGATTGAGTCTGGGTTTCTTTGTTCTTCTAGAACTAGCTTCAGCCTCAGGTCCGGTTGGACGGGTTAGTTCAGTGTTTGGTTCAACTACTTGGGTTGGTTCAGTTATTGGTTTAGTTGATATCTCAGTAGTTGGTTCAAGTGATAGTTCATTCAATGGTTCAATCAGTGGTTCAATTGATGGTTCAATTAATGATTCACTGTCTTCTTTATCAAGATTTAATTGGTTTAGATTTTGATTGTCAAATTTTGGTCCAACCTCTTTGTCAAAGATTAAATTGGTAGTTTCCTCAATTTTGTGGGTTTGTTTATTATAAATCCTATAAGCTCTATTAGTTGTTGAATATCCTAAGAAAGTCCCTAGGGTTGACTTTGATTGGAACTTACCTAGGTAATCTTTAGTATTCAAAATATGAACTTTGCACCCAAAAACCCTTAAATAGTGTAAATTAGGTAATCTGTGATAATAGAGTTCATAGGGTGTCTTATTGTGCCTTATATTAATTAATACCATATTTTGAATATAACATGTAGTATTTACCACTTCTACCCAAAATTGATTAGCTAGGTTATATTCGTTGAGCATGGTCCTAGCGGCTTCCTGAAGGGTTCTATTCTTTCTCTCAACTATCCCATTTTGTTGGGGGTTCTAGGACAGGAAAACTCATGGATATACCCATTAATTTTACAAAACTCCTCAAATTTTTTATTTTCAAACTCTCCCCCATGATCACTCCAAAGTCTTTTAATTTTAGTATCATTTTGATTTTCAATTATTTTGCATAAGTCATTCAATAAATTAAATGTTTTATCTGTTGGACCGGTGCCGTCGATAGAGGGGGGGGTGAATATCGACCGTAAATCTTTCGTGGAAACTTCCGATCGTATACTTACGAATATTTGTTCTAAACAGAGCGTTAGTAGTATAGTGGAAAATAAAATAGTAAAGTAAAGAACGACACAAATTGCACACAGAATTTTACTTGGTTCCCGACCCCCCAGGGTCAGTACATCCAAGGCCTAAGCACGAGAATGCCCGTCCACTAATGGTCTCCTTTCTGGACTTTCCGGAGGCAGAGAAACCCGTCTTACAGTGCAAGATATACAATCACAAATGTTAAATAACTTAAGTTGTAGCGACCCACCTTCTCTACCTTAGACGATCCGCTACATTATCTACTTCTTGACTCTAATGCACGACTAAGAATGCGGAACTTCTTTTTTTTTCTTTTAAATCCATCTAGGGATGATATTCTAACTCTAATAGTCATGCATGATACAATGGCACGCTTCTTTTCATCTGTAGCACTTCTCTGCATTGGTACCAGTCGACTGCGATCTAACCAGTCGACTGGTATCGGCCACAGGAAGTTTCTGGGCGCGGCACCAGTCGACTGGCCTCTTGGCAGTCGACTGATGCATCGAACAGAAGCTACTGTTCGATAGGGAAGTCGACTGATACTGAACCAGTCGACTGGCACGCCTGAAAATCTGAAATTCAGATTCGAAACCTTGTCTCAATGGTCCACCAAACTTATAGTTTCAAGCCATACAAAGACACAACACCATTTCTATACTCTATACTAGTTTCCTAAACATTTTAGCCAATACAAACAACTTCATAAACTTGAAATTAGGACTTTTGCGGAAGTAATTAAGCTATGAAAATCTATATGAACTTTAAACTAGAGTTTTGTACCAAACTTCACTCCTATGCATTCATAACACCAAAACACATGTTCTAAACATTTCTAAAGCATTGTGGAATGTGTATACAACTTTTCTAAGCATGTTTAAGCAATAAAACTTGATTCAAAGGGAAACTACCAATATCTTGGCACATGCATCAATTAGCTCCATCAAGTATCAATATTCAAAACTACTCACACTCATACTCATCCAAGGCAATCATAAGGATATGTATGCTAAATAAAATGACATGGAATCTTTACTCATGGTTTTATGACATGCAAAATATCTAAAACGCAAATACTTGGATCAATGCTATATGATCTAACTTAAACTAAGACTTTATAATAAATGCACTATAAGTCCTTCATTCATCTTGTCCCAAGGACCTCTCCAAGGTCAGCCACCACACACACGTCACTCAGCACCGCCTTGTCGCCTTCCTTCAGAATTGCTTGCCTTTACCTTTACCTTTACCTGCAGTAAGAGGAAATGCAACTAGTAAGCAAAAAGCTTAGTAAGTACTATCTAGCTCACAAAATCTCGAAAATGTGCAAACATGCTTTTTAAACAATGTGAAATCACATGAGATACTTTTATGCTTCAAAGAAAACTAAACCATGTATACTCAAGCATTAGTAAGTCTCGACTTACTTGTTCTTGGCTTAACTTGAACTTTAGCAATTCTTTAACTTTAAATCTTTCTTTAACTTTTAGAAAACTTCTTTAAACTTTAGAAAACTTTGCTAAAGCATATACTTGAAAATAATATCTCACTTGGATCCACTTAAGACGTAAGTACCATCTTATGCGCGTTCCATAAAAGGTTGGGGTAGCGAGCCACCAATCCTAATAGAGCAGACCTTGGTCTACCAGGGCCAAGACCTTGGAATTGGACACCTGGATTTCTTTAACGACGCCCTTGGACGCCGGGTACTGGCCTTAGAAAATAAAATATCTTTTCTTTCTTTTCTTTCTTATCTTTAAATGCCTTGGCATTTTAACGAGCCCCTTGTGTGCCAAAATCCCTAAGTCTTGACTTTTGGGGATTTCTTAAGGCCTTGGCCTTTTCTTTTCTTATCTTTATCTTCTCTTTTCTTTTCTCATAACTTTTCTTAGACCCTAACCTCATATAGGGTACTTAATTAACTTATACAAGCATATAATGAACTAAGATCACATGCAAAATCTTAAACAAAAAGGAAATATCTCTTCTAAAACTTTCGAGGGAAAATTCTTGCGGGAAAACCGCCTCTTACTGCAGGTGAGCAGTACTTACCTTGGTATCTTGGACTTACAACCAAAATTGACGTCTAGGGCTCGGGAGAAACTTGAGATCTTGATGAACCGTTCGCGCCTACGCGTTCCTCTCGTCGAGACGAACGAAACGCTCCGCACCCCTTGGTTTTTCCTTGGCCGGCCACCGGAGGAGAGCCCTAGGGCTTGGTGTGTTTTTGCCCAAGGGAGGAGAGAGGGACGGCGTGAGGGTTTGGGTGAAGAAAATAAAACTTCTCTCCTTAATTATCTATTTATACTTATGGGGGCGAATTTACCTAATTATACCTTATCTATTGTTTCGCTCAATCTATTTCAACAAAACAACCCAGCGTAGTTGGTCCGCCCGCTCGTCTCTCACAGCGTAGGTGAAGGGTTCGAATCCCACCTACGCGATTTTCTATTTTTAACCCTTTTTGCCACTTTCGGTTACGGAAAAATTCTATAAAAATATCCATAAATTTGGAATAAATTCTAAGATATTTCTAAAATTAGTTTCGAGAATTTTCGGGCGTTACAATCCCCCATACCTTATAAAAAGTTCGTCCTCGAACTTAGAATAATTCTGGATATCTTTCTCTCATGCTGTCTTCACGTTCCCAAGTAGCCTCCTCATGCTATTGATTCTGCCAGATGACCTTCACTAGTGGCACTTCTTTGTTTCTTAATCTTTTAACTGCTTTGTCCACTATCTGTGTCGGTCTGCTCTCATAGCTAAGATCTTCCTGAATCTGTACTGACTGAGGCTGAATCACTTGGCTAGGGTCGTGAATACACTTCTTTAGCATAGAGACATGAAAGGTACTATGGATAACTGACATATCCTCTGGCAAGTCCAACTCATAGGCTACCTTCCCAACTCTCTTTACAATCTTGTAGGGTCCTATGTAGCGAGGACTCAGCTTGCCCTTTTTGCCAAATCTCATCACTCCCTTCATAGGAGCGACCTTGAGGAATACTGAATCTCCAACTTGGAATTCCAGTGGCCTACGGCGTGTGTCAGCATAACTTTTCTGTCTACTCTGGGCAGTCTCAATCCTCTGGTGGATCGTCTGGATTGCCTGAGTGGTCTCATCTATAAGCTCAGTCTGGCTGCCTAGTCCTGACTCCATCTCTTTCTTCTCACTAGCTTCTTGCCAGCATATGGGTGATCTGCATTTCCTACCATATAATGCTTCATACGGCGCCATTTTGATAGTGGCCTGATAGCTATTGTTGTAGGCAAACTCAGCTAAGCACAGAAATTTGCACCAACTACCCTTAAAGTCCAACGCACAAGCCCTTAGCATGTCTTCTAAAATCTGATTTACTCTCTCTGTTTGTCCATCTGTCTGGGGATGGAAAGCTGTGCTGAACTGGAGTCTGGTGCCTAGGGCGTCCTGAACACACCTCCAAAAATGGGAGATGAACCGCCCGTCTCTGTCAGAAATGATAGACTTCGGGACTCCATGAAGCCGGATCACTTCCTTCACATATAACTGCGCCAAATGCTCTACTGAGTGCGACACCTTGATGGCTAGAAAGTGGGCAGACTTGGTCAATCTGTCTACTATCGCCCAAATTGCATCGTGTCCATGGGTGGTTCTTGGAAGACCTGTGATAAAGTCCATGGATATTTCTTCCCACTTCCACTCTGGAATGGGAAGAGGCTGCAGAACTCCTCCTGGTCTCTGGTGCTCTGCTTTGACTCTCTGGCAGGTCAAGCAGGTACTGATATATCTGGCCACGTCTCGCTTGAGTCCAGACCACCAGAATCTTTTCTTCAAATCTTGGTACATCTTGGTAGAACCTGGATGCATAGAGTACGGGGTGCTGTGGGCTTCTTCTAAAATATTCTTTCTTAGTTCCTCATCATTGGGGACGCAAAGGCGGTCTCCAAGATAGAGGATGCCACTATCTGATACTCGAAACTCTGAATTTTCTGCCTCTTGGATCTCCTGCTTGATCTTTTGGATCTCTGGGTCTTGACTTTGCTTTCTTTGTATATCCACAAGCAGGGTTGACTCTAGAGTCAATGCAGAAAGTTGCCCAATTATTACCTCGACTCCAAAATCCTTTATTTCTTTCTGAAGTGGTAGAGACAGTGATGATAGGGACATCAGTGCTGCACAGGATTTTCTGCTCAGTGCATCTGCCACTTTATTAGCTTTACCTGGGTGGTAGAGGATTTCACAGTCATAATCTTTGACCAACTCTAGCGACCTGCGCTGCCTCATATTCAGATCCTTCTGAGTGAAGAAGTACTTCAAACTCTGATGGTCTGTGAAGATTCTGCACTGCACTCCATACAGGTAGTGTCTCCAGAGCTTCAGTGCAAAAACCACAGCTGCTAGCTCAAGGTCGTGGGTAGGGTAATTCTTTTCATAGTCCTTGAGCTGTCTGGAGGCATATGCTATTACCTTTCCGTCTTGCATGAGGACAGCTCCAAGGCCCATCTTGGATGCATCACTGTAGATGTCGAAGGCCTTGTCACTTTCTGGAACAGTCAGGATGGGAGCACTGGTCAGTCTCTTCTTCAGCTCTAGAAAACTGTGCTCGCATTTATCTGACCATTCAAACTTCTTGTTCTTTCTGGTCAAGGCTGTGAGTGAAGAGGCTATTCTGGAAAAGTCCTCCATAAATTTTCTGTAATATCCTGCCAGGCCTAAGAAACTTCTGATTTCACTGGCATTCTTGGGTCTACACCAGTTGCTGACTGCTTCTATCTTGGCTGGATCAACTTGAATGCCTTCTTTGGATACAATGTGACCTAGGAAGGTCACATGATCTAGCCAAAACTCACACTTTGAGAATTTTACATAGAGCTTCTCCTGCTGAAGGATCTGCAGCACTATCCTCAAGTGTGTAGCATGGTCCTCTGGAGTCTGTGAATATATGAGAATATCATCAATAAATACAATGACGAATTTATCGAGATACTCCCTGAAGATGTGGTTCATCAGCTCCATGAAGACTGCTGGAGCATTGGTTACTCCAAAAGGCATCACTACAAATTCGTAGTGACCGTATCTTGTCCTGAAGGTCGTCCTGGGGATGTCACTTTCTTTAACCCTTAGCTGATGATACCCAGAACGCAGATCTATCTTCGAGAACACTGTAGCCCCTTTGAGTTGATCAAATAAATCATCTATTCTGGGGAGGGGGTACTTGTTCTTGATGGTTACCTTGTTCAAGGCTCTGTAGTCTATGCACAGGCGCATAGACCCATCCTTCTTCTTGACGAAAAGTACAGGAGCTCCCTAGGGTGAATGACTCGGGCGGATGAAGCCCTTGTCTAGTAGCTCCTGAAGTTGCTCTAGTAATTCTTTCAGCTCTGCAGGAGACATACGATATGGGGCTTTTGAGACCGGACCGGTACCTGGCACCAGCTCAATCTCAAATTCCACCTCCCTGTTGGGCGGTAGTCCAGGTAGTTCTTCTGGGAACACTTCTGGATATTCGCAAACTACCCGTACATCCTCCTGCTTGAGTTCTTTCTTTGCTTCTGAGTCCACTATGTGTGCAAGAAAACCAGCACACCCTTGCTCTAGCATCTGGTGGGCTGCCAAGGCTGAGAGGAATTTCTGAGTCTTCCTCTTTGGGGCTCCTTGAAACTCGAATGGTGGTTCTCCTTCTGGGCTGAAAACCACCTTCCTTCTACGGTAGTCCACTGAAGCGCTGTACATACTCAAGAAATCCATCCCTAAAATGACATCATAATCCTTCATCTCAAGGACTATCAAGTCACTATAGAGCTCTCGGTTGGAAATCCAGATTGGTACTGCCCTTAGCCTCTGAGTAGAGGCCATTACTTCCCCTGACGGTAAGGTTGTTAAGAACTTCATCGTTCAACCTTTCTGGTGGCCTTTATACTGTTTAAGTAGTGCTCAGTGATCAAAGCACCACTTATTAGTTCTTCGGAGGTTTGTGGCCTCTTAACACTGCTAGCCCTACTATTCTTTCCAACGTTTTGAACCATGCTTAAGCATCCCATGGTTTACTTGTGCCGGGGAAATTCCCTGGCTTCAGTTTCTTCTACTGAATGAGGTATGCTTCTTGCCTTACTCTCCCCCCCCCTTTGCCGGGACTACTGATGTAACCGACAGGTCTTCGGTCATAACTGGTGCCACTACATTCGCCACCGGCAGGGTAATAGGAGCGGCCTGCTGGTTAGCCATCATGATGGCAATAAGTTTTCCGTTGCTCTGCTACTTGCCTTTGTAACCGAGCCACCTCCTCTAAGAGATTTGGTGGTGGTACTGACTCTGTTACCTCTAGCCCTCTAGGAACTTGCTCCTCGTTTTGGGCCTTTCTAGGGCGTCCTCAAATGTATAACTTAACACTTAACGGTAATGTTCTCAAACTTGCTTTAGGATACAACAATACCTTGGTCTTGTTTCTTATCTCATTTCTTAGTCCTATAGCTCGTTCTTGGGCTTAGTAAGACCTTGGTCTTACTCAGAACTTTTATCGGACACCTTACATGCCGAAATCCTCCAAACCTTGTGTTTGGGAAAATCAAGACCTTGGTCTGGCTATACTAAGATCACAACATGAAGGACGTCCTCCACTCCTGCTGTGGGTGGTGTAGGGGGCACTGGGTGCTGATTTGCCATCAGTGTGGCGATGGTCTTCTGTTGCTCTGAAATCTGAGCTTGCATTTGAGCAATGACTGCCATCAGGTTTGGCTGTTCTGTGCCAGGCTCATTGTTATCTTGAACTGGGGTTCCGTTCCTTGCATTAGGAGCTCGGCCTCTTCTTGCCATCTAATAATGCATAAGGGAACAAGAAATCACTACTACCTCTCTAGGTATAAACTTGTCTTCCTACTTAGTAGCCTAATATCCATTCTAGGGATTAAACATGATTCCGTGACCCTAAGGTATTAAACATGCTTCCTTGTTCTATGCACATGTGAGTAAGTACTTAAGCATTTCTCTATACTGCAATGAAATAAAGGAGCAATAGAAAAACTGAAACTTAAAGCTTTCTTACTTGAAGACGGCAAGGTTGATGCTGATGTGTGTGTGATGCTGGAGAATGGGAACTGCTCTGATACCACCTGTAGCGACCCACCTTCTCTATCTTAGACGGTCCGCTACTTTATCTACTTCTTGACTCTAATGCACGACTAAGAATGCGGAACTTCTTTTTTTTTCTTTTAAATCCATCTAGGGATGATATTCTAACTCTAATAGTCATGCATGATACAATGGCACGCTTCTTTTCATCTGTAGCACTTCTCTGCATTGGTACCAGTCGACTGCGATCTAACCAGTCGACTGGTATCGGCCACAGGAAGTTTCTGGGCGCGGCACCAGTCGACTGGCCTCTTGGCAGTCGATTGATGCATCGAACAGAAGCTACTGTTCGATAGGGCAGTCGACTGATACTGAACCAGTCGACTGGCACGCCTGAAAATCTGAAATTCAGATTCGAAACCTTGTCTCAATGGTCCACCAAACTTATAGTTTCAAGCCATACAAAGACACAACACTATTTCTATACTCTATACTAGTTTCCTAAACATTTTAGCCAATCCAAACAACTTCATAAACTTGAAATTAGGACTTTTGCGGAAGTAATTAAGCTATGAAAATCTATATGAACTTTAAACCAGAGTTTTGTACCAAACTTCACTCCTATCCATTCATAACACCAAAACACATGTTCTAAACATTTCTAAAGCATTGTGGAATGTGTATGCAACTTTTCTAAGCATGTTTAAGCAATAAAACTTGATTCAAAGGGAAACTACCAATATCTTGGCACATGCATCAATTAGCTCCATCAAGTATCAATATTCAAAACTACTCACACTCATACTCATCCAAGGCAATCATAAGGATATGTATGCTAAATAAAATGACATGGAATCTTTACTCATGGTTTTATGACATGCAAAATATCTAAAACGCAAATACTTGGATCAATGCTATATGATCTAACTTAAACTAAGACTTTATAATAAATGCACTATAAGTCCTTCATTCATCTTGTCCCAAGGACCTCTCCAAGGTCAGCCACCACACACACGTCACTCAGCACCGCCTTGTCGCCTTCCTTCAGAATTGCTTGCCTTTACCTTTACCTGCAGTAAAAGGAAATGCAACTGGTAAGCAAAAAGCTTAGTAAGTACTATCTAGCTCACAAAATCTCGAAAATGTGCAAACATGCTTTTTAAACAATGTGAAATCACATGAGATACTTTTATGCTTCAAAGAAAACTAAACCATGTATACTCAAGCATTAGTAAGTCTCGACTTACTTGTTCTTGGCTTAACTTGAACTTTAGCAATTCTTTAACTTTAAATCTTTCTTTAACTTTTAGAAAACTTCTTTAAACTTTAGAAAACTTTGCTAAAGCATATACTTGAAAATAATATCTCACTTGGATCCACTTAAGACGTAAGTACCATCTTATGCGCGTTCCATAAAAGGTTGGGGTAGCGAGCCACCAATCCTAATAGAGCAGACCTTGGTCTACCAGGGCCAAGACCTTGGAATTGGACACCTGGATTTCTTTAACGACGCCCTTGGACGCCGGGTACTGGTCTTAGAAAATAAAATAGCTTTTCTTTCTTTTCTTTCTTATCTTTAAATGCCTTGGCATTTTAACGAGCCCCTTGTGTGCCCAAATCCCTAAGTCTTGACTTTTGGGGATTTCTTAAGGCCTTGGCCTTTTCTTTTCTTATCTTTATCTTCTCTTTTCTTTTCTCATAACTTTTCTTAGACCCTAACCTCATATAGGGTACTTAATTAACTTATACAAGCATATAATGAACTAAGATCACATGCAAAATCTTAAACAAAAAGGAAATATCTCTTCTAAAACTTTCGAGGGAAAATTCTTGCGGGAAAACCGCCTCTTACTGCAGGTGAGCAGTACTTACCTTGGTATCTTGGACTTACAACCAAAATTGACGTCTAGGGCTCGGGAGAAACTTGAGATCTTGATGAACCGTTCGCGCCTACGCGTTCCTCTCGTCGAGACGAACGAAACGCTCCGCACCCCTTGGTTTTTCCTTGGCCGGCCACCGGAGGAGAGCCCTAGGGCTTGGTGTGTTTTCGCCCAAGGGAGGAGAGAGGGACGACGTGAGGGTTTGGGTGAAGAAAATAAAACTTCTCTCCTTAATTATCTATTTATACTTATGGGGGCGAATTTACCTAATTATACCTTATCTATTGTTTCGCTCAATCTATTTTAACAAAACAACCCAGCGCAGTTGGTCCGCCTGCTCGTCTCTCACAGCGTAGGTGAAGGGTTCGAATCCCACCTACGCGATTTTCTATTTTTAACCCTTTTTTCCACCTTCGGTTATGGAAAAATTCTATAAAAATATCCATAAATTTGGAATAAATTCTAAGATATTTCTAAAATTAGTTTCGAGAATTTTCGGGCGTTACATAAGTACTGAAATGTAAATCAAATCGAACAACAAGAATCGAAGACTCGGCCGATCTGGACCTCCGAAGTGCTGCGCACTTCCTCCTGTAGCCTCCTGGTCACAGAGCTTCGTCATTAGCACTTTGTCGTCACTTGGGAAGCTTAGAATGGTTTCAGAAGTTGTGTGCTGAGTTGAGGGGTCGAAGCCCCTTTTATAGCCTTGTCTAGGGCGCCTGTGTTGAATGGGGTGCCTCATATAGCTTGGTCAAAGCTTATCTCCGCGCCAAACTCGCCACAGTCGATAAAACTCTTGACCAGGGTACCCTGGACCTTTGAGGTTCCTCATAAAGCTTGGTCAAAGCTTATCTCCGCATCGAACTCGCAGCAGCAGATACAACTTTCAACCAGGGCGCCTGTGACATATGGGGCGCCTGAATGAAGAGCCTGGTTTGCCTCCATTCATTGAGGCGCCCTAGTTGATGGCGGCGCCTAGCAGCATAGTTTCCAACCGCGTTGTGTGTTTGTTTGCCTGCTTTGTCTGCCTTTTTAGGTACCTGCAAGATACATAAATACAAGCAAAACACATTTATATCCTTAACCTTAAGGGTTTGGTTCTAACTTCGGATTTCTGCGAAACCCTAGGTTGAACTGACGCAAGTTCCCACCCTTGGGAACGCCCCTTTCACCTACTCCTTTCAGGAGAGTTTTGCCAACCAGTCCATTCGGTTGGACTTTTGCTTAGCCGTTGAGACTCTCGGATCTCGAGACGTCCGAACCTCGACCCGTCTCTACTTATGTCCTTAGTCATCGCTCAGCTAAGTTGCTTAATCCCTCGGACCAAGACTTTGTTCCCAAACCATAGGTCCAGGACTTCAGTGCCCAGCCCTCGGCCAGGACTTAGTGCCCAATTCCTCGAACCAGGTCTTCGGTGCCCAACCCTCGGCCAGGACTTAGTGCCCAATTCCTTGAACCAGGTCTTTGTGCTCAACCCTTGGTCAGGACTTAGTGCTCAATCCATGATCAGGACTTAGTGCCCAATTCTTCGAACCGGGACTTCGTGCCTAGGATAACTAGGACTTTGGTTCACTTTGGTACACCTTTCTTGACTAACCCTTCCCTTGTTCAATGTATCACTGACTTAAGCATATTGTCAAACATTGAAACACTTAGAGGAGGACATCACTGATGCATCTTGCACCAACATCATCCTTCGTTTTCAAAAACCTAACCGAGGTAAACCTAGAGTAATCGTCGATGATTACTAAGCAATACTGATTCCCGCTTAGTGACTTGGCTCCATGTGAATCAAATAGGTCAAGGAGTAGGAGCTCAAGTGTGGTTTGAGTTAAGTCTGATTGGGTTGGTTTATGAGTTGACTTAGTTTGTTTGTCTTGTTTACATGAGTTACAAATTGTATTTTCAAAATTCTTGATTTTAGGTACACCTTTAATTAAACCAAGTTGAGTAATATTCGAAATTAGTTTGGTATTAGTGTGACCTAGTCTCCTATGCCAAAGGTTAGATTCTTCTAATTGAGTCAGAAAGAATTTTGGTACTAAGGGTAGATTAATGGTGTAAACGTTGTTTTTCCTACTACCCTTAAGTGTTACTCTGAGTCTTGTAGATTTCTAATAAGGCAGTCAGAGTTGGTGAAGGTAACAACATAACCAGTATCACAGAGTTGACTAATGCTAAGCAAATTGAATTTGAAATTTTCAACCAATAGCACTTTCTTAATAATGAAATCAGAATTAAGTTCAATATTACCTGACTCAATTACTTTGAGTGTAGCATTGTTGCCACATGCTACTGAGCCTAGGTTCTTGAACTTGATTTTGGTGAATTTCAAGTCCGGAGCATCCACTATCCAACATCTACTGGTCCAAATATTTATGTTTCTACACATAAAGTATGTATTGATTTAGATCTATTAGAGGTAGAGATAGCTTAAATTGAATTTCACTACATAGTCTGTCTCACCCACATCTAAAGTTATGAAACATGTTGGCCTTATGGGTTTTGTGAGATAGGTTTTCAATATAAATGTTTAATTTTTGAAAGACAGTTAATTTTGAAAACGTTGAATTAATTTAGAAAAAAAATTGTAGAGTTAAGATTATTGATTTTGAAAAGATGTTAAGTCTAGGATTTAATTTAAAATTTGTGTTAGATTCAAATTTATCAAGTAGTAAATTGAATTTGATTTTTGATAATCGGCTTCCAGGTCTTGGCGAGGCACAAAGGTCTTCTTTGGCCGTAGCCTTATTGGAGCAACAACCCTTTCCTCGACAAAGCCTTTTACCGAAAAATCATTTTCAAATTACTTCTTGAAAAATTTTGGTCTAACTAGTTTAGGTTTTGGATCGGTAGCTTCGGCTAGTTCCACCAGACTAAACCGACCAAGTAGGGTACGCCTTACCTTACTTGACCTTATTAGAAAGGCTTCCCTAACGTACTATGTTGTTCAAGTTTAAAATAGATCTTTTGTCCTTAAACTATTCCTAAGTCTAACCATAATAGAGAAATTGCAGAAAATAAATAAACAAGCAAGCAGACAATTAAAAAAAATCATCTACTTATAAAGATGGGTTTTAGAATGGCTCCTTCTGGACTGAAGCCTCGATAAGGATTAGGCAAGATGTGAATCTTGTCCTTGGGGATACAATACTGGTTTGGTCGAGCTTGTTTATTCAAACACTGCTTAGGGACCTATGCTTGAACTCGGGTTCTAGGTTGGTTTAACACGGAATAATACGAGCATTGTTTCAATTTGGTTCGATAACCTAGTCCGGATCGATTGAGAACGAACTTCTATTTTCCAAGAATCATGTAAAGACCCTTGGAACCCGAAGTGAATCATTCTAGGGCAACCCTGAGTTCCTTCACTTGAGTTTTCAAGGAGGAATTCTCTTGCTCAAGTTTTTGAACTTGAGTTGAGTTTCCTTCTTGAACTGGCTCGGTCAAGGAACTCGAGTTGACTTCCTCTTTCAGGACTTTTACTTCCTGTGGGAGGGTTTCAACCAGGATGTTGGCTTTCGCCAATTTTTTTGACAAGTAAGAAATTAAATTGTATAATTCAGATTCTGAATAACCTCTTACCGTGATTTGTCCGTCCTCCAAGATTGTGAGTTTTCCGGTGTTGACGTCTTCGTCTGGTTCCGATTTTGTCCGGAGTTGACGTCTTCTGAGGTGGTCAGGGTGAGTAGGTTCGCGTGCGGAGCTTCTTCTTCTTTTTCGGAGGATGACTCGTCCCAGGTAGCTTGAAGAGCCTTCTTCCTCCGTGCCTTCTTGTGTTCCTTTAGGTTGGGGCACTCTGATTTGAAGTGTCCCTTCTTGTTGCACTCGTAATAGGTGATGTTGCCTTTGCTCTTCTAGCTCGTTGAGGGTTCAGATGGATCTTCCTTCTTTCGACTTGACTTCTTCTTGTTCGTTTGATGCTTAAGTTTCTTGTAGTAGTCGCGAGCTAGCCGGACCAATTTGGGACGATCCCCTTCACTATCGTCAGATTCCGAGTCTGAGTCGGACTCGGGTACTTGTTGAACCTTCTTTTTCTGAGTTCTTCCCTGAGTTTTACCTGCAACAAATGCAATACCATTCTCGACCAATGTTGTGTTAGTCTGTTCGTGTAATTCTAACTCAGAAAACAGTTCATCTAATTTTATTTCGGATAAATTCCTGGAAACCTTGTAGGCATCCACCATAGACGCCCACGGTGTGTTTCTCGGGAATGAATTTAAGGTATACCATATTAGGACACGGTTTTCAACCTTGTGACCTATAGTGTGCAGCCCGTTCATCAGCTCCTGAATCCTTGCATGGAGCTGTGCTTTCGATTCTCCGTCGTGCATCTTTATCGTATAGAGTCTGTTGAGCAACAGTTCCCTTTTGCTGATTCGGGTGTCAGATGTACCTTCGTGTAGCTCAATCAGCTTGTTCCAGAGCTCCTTCGCGCTGCAGAAGGGTCCTACACGGTTCAACTCCTCTTTTGTCAGGCCGCATTGCAAGGTTTGGGTAGATTTTGTGTCGGCCTCGATTTTCTTCTTTAGTGGGTCATCCCACTCAGTATAGTGTTGCACCACACCTTGTGCATTTTTAGGTATCTCCAGTCCGGACTGGATGATAATCCACATATCCACCTGCATTTTCATGTGGACCTCCATTCTACTCTTCCAGTAGGAGAAATCTTCTTCACTGAAGAGAGGTGGTCTGACGGTGTTGTATCCCTCTTGCATGGCCATTAGATAAAACTGAAAAAAAATTAAAAGAAAAACTCATCCCAAGACTAAGTCTTGGATTAGTAGTGCGGGAAATATAGTAATAAAAAAATTGAGTGGTGTTGCACCAATCTCGATTAACAAGAAAAATACGAGCGAAATGAAATATTAAAATTTGAAAATATGAAAAAATTGCTCAACTGGTGGTTGCACCAAGTTTGAGCCACCCGCTTTGATACCACTTGTGGGATCAGTTTGAATCGATAGAGGGGGGGGTGAATATCGATCGATAAATTTTCGAAAAAACTAAGAGTAATTGCATAGCGGAAAAGCAAAACAATCGCTAACACGTTTGTTTTTACTTGGTTCGAAGTCGCAGTCGACTCCTACTCCAAGGCCCATGATCCTTGACCGTTTACGACAGGCAATTCTATATTGCATAAAAATGTTACAACTTGAGTACAAATATAGAATTTAAAATATAGCAATTTAACCAAAAGTTATACAGACGATCGGATGATTGGAGTGTCGTAGCCGCGGGTTGTCGTTGGCGCTTGAATCTTGAGCACGAAGCATTTCAGAGCAGAGCACTTATTTAGAATGCCTTGAAAGAAGTTATTTTGAAACCAAGGGGGTGAACCCCTATTTAAACTCATAGCTGGGGTGCCTGTGTTGAAGGGGGCACCTGACACGTGGCCCTCACTGTGCGAAACTCAATCCACTCATATGCAATTCTGAGGCTTTGCTTCGAAGTGGCTTGGAATAACCCTTTGTCTGGGGCGCCTGTCTCAACACAGGCGCCTAGTCAAACAGGGCGCCTCACACCATTGAGGCGCCTGGGAGAAAAAACCTTCATCCCTTCGTTCCTGCAACTAGTGTTAGTTCCAAAACACATGTAACATATAAATAATATAGATTTAAGCATGATTTATAGCCTGAGTTATCTTGGTTCTGACTTTGGCCTTCCCAAATGGAACCCTAGGTCGAACCGATGCCTAATGTTCCCTCCTACAGGGAACGCGTCCTCACCTACTCCTCTTAGGAGATTTTACCTGTTTGCCAACCGGCTCCTCCGGTTGGACTTTTGCCCAATCCCTTGGATCAGGTCTTCATGCCCAGTCCGCGACCAGGACTTATTGCCTAGCTTCACTCACCAGGACTTTGGTGCCCAGCCCTCGGCCAGGACTTATTGCCCAGCTTCACTCACCAGGTCTTCGGTGCCCAGCCCTCGACCAGGACTTAATGCCCAACCTTTTGTCAGGACTTAGGTGCCCAGCCCGCGGCCAGGACTTAGTGCCCAATTCTTGGAACCAGGACTTCGTGCCTAGTGTACCTAGGACTTTTCCTACGCACTTGATTAAGATTGTCAGATCACAACAAAACCTTAACTTCTGAACCCTTTGCCATTATCCAAACACAGGTTTGACTTTGGTGCTTCCGACACCAATACTGTCTTGGTTCTGACTTTGGGCTTCCCAAATGGAACCCTAGGTCGAACCAACGCCTAATGCTCCCTCTTCCGGGGAACGCGTCCTCGCCTACTCCTCTCCGAAGAATTACCTTTTGCCAACCGGCTCCTCTGATTGGACTTTTGTCCGATCTTCCAGATCATGTCTTTGTGCCCAATCCATGACCAGGACTTATTGCCCAACCCTCGATCAAGTCTTCGGTGCCCAACCCTCGGCTAGGACTTGTTGCCCAATTCCTTGAATCAGGACTTCGTGCCCAGTCCACGACCAGGTCTTATTGCCCAACCCTCGGTCAGGTCTTCGGTGTCCAGCCCTCGGCCATGACTTATTGCCCAATTCCATGAACCAGGACTTCGTGCCTAGATTACCTAGGATTTTTCCTACACACTTAACAGATTCATTAGATCTCAATATAACCTTAAATTATGAACCCTTTGCCATTATCAAAACCCAGGTTTGAGCTTGGTGCTTCCAGCACCAACATTATGCACTAAAAGGAACTAGGGCGCCTGAGCCAAGATAAGGTTTGACTACGTAGTGGATAGAATTGTCACCCGAGATGCTGCGACTAGGGCGCCTGAAAGGCCTTTCATGCGCCTGAATGAGTATTATATAAAGGGGTCGAGAGCAGCACTTCAGTACATCAATTCACTCTCTGTGATCATTTTGTTCTCCTGTGTGCTGCGTGATCAAAGCTTCAACAATGCCAAAACGTCGTCCGAGTCTACGAGCGAAGGTCTTTAATCCATTTTCAAAGAGTCAGTATATTTGTTTTTAGTATATTTTGCACACTTATCTTGTAATTTGTACATTCATTCGATTATTAGTGATTGCCCAATGCAAACGATCATGGATCGTGGGCCTTGCAGTAGGAGCCGGTCAAGACTCCGAAGCAAGTAAAAATAACTTGTGTTAGCATGCTGTGTTTTGTTTTCCGCTACGTACTCGATCCAAAAAATATTTTTAAGCGATATTCACCCCCCTCTATCGCTCTACTTCGATCCTACAGATCTAAGTCCTCAACCCCTAGAGGTTGACTTACATAAACTTCCTCTTTTGTAAATCTATTTAAAAATACAGACTTAACATCCATTTGATACAACTTGAATCCCTTATAGGCTACATATGCTAGAATCATCCTAATTAATTGTAGTCTAGCTATAGGTACATAGGTTTCACCATAATCCAATTCTTCAATTTGACTAAATCCTTTAGCCACTAAGCGGGCTTTATTTCATACTATTTCTCCTTTGTCATCCAACTTATTTCTGAAAACTCACTTAGCATCTATCACAGTCTTACCTTCTGATTTTGGTACTAAGTCCTAGACTTGGTTTCTTTCAAACTGAGCTAATTCCTCCTACATAGCTATAATCCAGTCTGGGTCTAGTAATGCTTCTTCTATTGTCTTGGCTTCAATAATAGAAATCAGGGTAACTGGACTTAAGTTTCTAAAGGATGACCGTGTTCTAACACCTAAGGTTGGGTCACCTAAGATTTGATTAGTTGGATGATTTGACCTGGTCCTAGAAGATAGTTCAAGTTGTTCAGGTTCAAGTTCAGTTGTTAGAGTTGGTTCAATTACTGGTTCAACTTCTTCTAGATCTTGATCTGAAGTTTTTAGGCTTGGTTGAACATTTGGTGAATTGATAGGGTTAGGCAACTTAGTTGATGTTCTTACAATTTCTTCATCAAATATTACATTTGTGGTTTCTTCAATTTTAAGGGTATATTTATTATAGACACTATATGCCCTACTTGTGGTTAAGTATCCTACAAAGATTCCTGAGGTTGATTTTGATTAAAATTTTCCTAAGTAATCTTTAGTATTTAAGATATCTACTTTACACCCAAAAACCTTTAGATAATGTAAGTTAGGTATTCTATGGTAATAGATTTCATAAGGCATTTTATTATGTCTTTTATTAATTGGAACCCCTATTTTGAATGTGAGAAGCTATGTTTGTCACCTATGCCCAAAATTGATTAGATAAATTATATTCATTGAGCATGGTCCTGCAGCTTCTTAAAGGGTTCTATTTTTCCTTTCAACTATCCCATTTTGTTGGGGGGTTCTAGGGCATGAAAATTCATGGACATATCCATTAATTTTACATAATTCATTAAATTTTTGGGTTTCAAATTCTCCCCCATGGTCACTTCTAATTTTTTGGATTTTTGTATCTTTTTGATTTTCAAGTATTTTACATAAATTGTTAAATGTTTCAAATGTTTCATCTTTGGTTTTCAAAAACTTAACCTAGGTAAATTTAGAATAATCATCGATAATTACTAAGCAGTATTGATTTCCGCTTAGTGACTTGACTCTATGACAATCAAATATGTCTAGGTGTATGAGCTCAAGTGTAGCTTGAGTTAAGTCTGACTGGACAGGTTTGTGAGTTGACTTTGTTTGTTTTCCATGTTGACATGGGTTACAGATTGAATTTTTAAAGTTTCTAAGTTTAGGGATACCCTTAACTAGTAAGTTTTGGATTTGTTTCGAAATTAATTTCGTGTGAGTGTGACCTAATCATTTATGCTATAAATTAGTTTCTTCTAGTTGGGTTAGAAAACATCTAGGTGTGAATGGCAGATTAATAGTATAAACATTATTTTTCCTAATTCCCTTAACGATTATTTCAGGATCTTGTATGCTCCTAATAAGGTAGTCTGAGTTAGTGAAGGAAACTACATATCCAATATCACATAGTTGACTAATGCTAGGTAAGTTAAACTTAAAATTATCAACCAATAGCACCTTCTTAATAATGAAATCGGAGTTTAGTTTAATATTACCTGAACCAATTACCTTAAGTGTGGCATTGTTGCCAAATGCCACTGAACCTAAATTCTTGTACTTGATTTTGGTGAACTTTAATTTATCTCCAGTCATATGTGTAACACCCGCTTTTTTTTTCTTTTTTTCTTTCCATAAAGCGGCGTTACGTTAACATGGATAGGGCAGGTGGACATCATAATGCAGCGGAAAAACTTTAAACTTACACCTACCTGTACCTACTACCATTCCTAACATGATGACATGGGAACTTGGCATATTAACTTCATACTTAGCATCATATCATGTCATACTTAGCATCAGGTCATAGAGTCACATAAGTCATCATTCAAGCACATAAGCAGCAAAGGTAAAGTTCTAGCATAAGACGAGTAAACATATTGTCTTCTTGGCCAAGTCACTACCACACACATGCATTCTTGCCCTCCTGCTGCTTCCTTACTGTCCCCTTGTGTGATCTGTGGTATCAGAAAATAAGACTATAAGCACACAGGCTTAGTAAGACTCTTTCCTACTCACTAAAACCATTCATCACTTAATAATGAGCACATGAAACATTAACATACTTGGTGCTCTACTTAGAACATAAGCATCTAGGATCACTTAGCATATATTTGACAGGACATGAACATAAACATAATAAACATTCTTAGCATGGCATGATACATAGCATAAACCTAAACATAAATAAACATTCCTAGCATGATATGATACATGGCATAAACATAAACATAATAAACATTCTTAGCATGGCATGATACATGACATAAACCTAAACATAAGCATAAATCGTTTACATAAGCATAAGACATTACTATCATGGCAGAATGCATAACATGAATGAATGCAAGAGTCTAATGCATATACATAAGGATGCTTAACTTTTAAAATCATACTTTTCAATACTTAAACATAATCATAACATCATTGGGGGTCCCCGGCTTGTACCACATACATACATCATAAGCGCGCATCCCTAAGTAAATACGAGGTAGCGAGCCCCGACCTACTAGGGTAAGGACAGCATAGTCGGTAGTCCCAAAACCGGGGCGTTCTTAAGGTGCCCATCCCTGTTGCACAACTTCGGTAGTGCCAGAACCGTGGACAGCATAGTCGGTAGTCCAGAACCGGGGCGTTCTTAAGGTGCCCATCCCTTGGACCCATACTTCGGTCCGGTACAAGCTCATTCATAAAGTAAAATACTTCACATGCTTCATCATTCACACATCATGGCATGCATCTTTATTCATAAACATAGCATGCATCTTCGTTTATAAACATGGCATGAATCTTCATTCATAAAACATGGCATGCATCTTCATTCATAAAACATGACATGCATCTTTATTCATAAAACATGACATACATCTTTATTCATAAAACATGGCATGCATCTTCATTCATAAAACATGGCATGCATCTTTATCCATAAAACATGGCATGCTTACATAAAACATCATTCCTATTCCTAGTGCTTGCATGATCATGACATCAAAGGTAAGCATTGCATTATATCCATTGCACATAATATATTTACATAGACCATTTTCCTAATCCATGGAGCTTGCATGGTCATAATACATAAGGTAAGCATTGCATTTCATCCATAAGCATGGTATCTCTCACAAGCATGCATAGGTAGAACTTCCATAAACATGCTACCTACTATCCAAGTGCATGGCATAGAACATAAGACATTCATGAATAACCCTATTAAGCATGGCATAAACATACACGCATGAAACATGGTACTTAAGGTTAGGGTTATTGGTAACATAATTTCTACCACATGCTTGAACCTTTATATATATATATATATACTTCATAATAAGCCATAAACCATCATTCTTCAAACCCTAACTCCTCCCATACCCTATTTATCTTGCTTGGCCGAAACTTACAAGGGGGAGTTCCATCCTTCAAATGACATGTAAGGTAGCATAAGGAAAAAGGAACAACCATACATTACCCATAAGACCATAAGAAGCCATTAGGGCTCATAATTAGGGTTCACCCTAACTTTTAGCCCTATTTTTCTTGCTTGGCCGAAACATGCTTGGACCATGGGTGCATGAATAAATTCATAAAATTTCCAATTAATCATCTAACACCTTCCATACCATACCATACCATAGGAGTCATTGGACCCCTTACTTGAAGTAAGCCCTAACTTCTTGCCCTAGAACCCTTCTTGGCCGAAACCTTAGGGTCACAAGACCTTGTGAAAATTCACATAAATCCCTTCTACCTCCCCTTGTATCATAAGGGTACACAAGGTACATAATTGAAGGGTTAAATCCAATCCTAGCCATGGAATCCTTATGATGGTCCCAAACCCTAAAGGGTCTTAGGGTACTCCAAAAATTTCCAAAAATTATATTTATTCTATAAACATCATGAGAACACATTAGAAAGCATGATCAAGATTTTTAACATCATCATGGACCCAAAAACCCTAGTGGCCGAAAGTCATAGGGTTAGGGTTCATGGCTCTTTTCTTAATTGTGAAAATTTCATAGAGGCGGCTAAAATTGATTTTGTTGGTTGTGATTCATTACTTGGTATACCCTATGTAGAGACTGAGGCTGATTGTTTAGAAAAATTCATAGAGGTACCCCAGATTGATTTCATTGGCTATGATGCAATTCTTGATAAATCATATGTGGATAATAATTGTGAAAAACTCATGGAGGTACCTAAGATAGATTTCATTGGATGTGATGCATATCTTGATTCATTTTATGTAGAGGTTGTTTATATTTCATTCCTTTCTTACCCTGCATGCGTGCGGGAGGTATTTTCTTTACATGGTTTTGCAGGATCCCGTAGGCTTCTTGAATGGGTACTCAAACTTAATAGCCTACAACCTTCCGGAAGGACTTCTAAAGAGCGTGCAGTGGGAGGGGTCGAGTTCACTTTGACTTGTACCTATTTACCTCAAGAATGGATTTTGAACATTAATCGTCTTTGACCCCCGGAACATACCTGTGCTAAGTTGATGAGGGAGAAATCTGCGCACTATGAGATTGATCATGGGAGGATAGTTCTCCCAAGATGGATGCTCCGTGCTCTCTATCCTACTTGAAGGGGAGTTATTTTCTTCTTACACTCCTATTTCATTGTAAATATCATTTTCATGTTTTCAAGTAGTAATTTTTCTTTTCAAATGAGTTCTTGCTAATAATGCTTAGGTAGTGTAGGATGAATAAAAGTCATTGTAAATACCAGTTAGTCTTCTTGGCATCTTATTTCTTGCATGATTAGGAATAAATGTATCCATCTAGATTTTCTTATATCATTTTAGAGTCCCTTGAAAGCAAATTAAATTTAGTTGTTAAAACTTAGGATTTGAGCCAATGGATGAAAATTCTTGGATGTTTGAGTACTTCTTAGTTATGGACTCTAGATTGATGACTTGAGATGAATTCTTTTTACCTAGTGAGGACTTGGCCTAATATTTGTGATACACACATGTGATTGTACTCTAGAACTTGCTTAGGTTCTTTCGAAACTATATTTCTATGATTGGACCACATTTATAGAGGTGAATCACTTTGTTTCCTTTCTCATATCATTTTTGCAGTTTTGCTTGTTTATCTACTTTGTATTCCATTTTCCTTCCCTAATCATTCATGTTTATCATAGTATTTTCATTGGACTTGGGTGCCTTAATGTTTCTTGTTGTTACTTTGCCCGAGACGGACAAAAGTTTAAGTGTGGGGGAGGATGCAAGCATTCTATCTTGTAGTGAGGTCAATGTGAAGAGTTTGCCAACATACAAGTGAATTGTGCCAAGTCTAATTCCAAATGAAGCTTTGAGTTCTCTAATTCTATGTTATGCAGGAAGAGAAAAAAAAACTGAAATGAAAGCTGTAAGTTTACAGAGAAAAAAATGGAATGTGGACAATTGAAGCAATTGGCAACCAACAAGCAAAGATGCGCTAATTTAAAGGAGTTTTGTATCAAGAATGAGTTGCAAGCATACCCATCATCTCAGTTGCAAGCATACCCATCAGCTCAGTTGCAAGAAAAAGAAAATTTTGTGTGATTTGAAAAGTGAAGCAAAAGGAAAAAAAAAGTTAGAGAGCAAAGACATATCATTATGTTCAAATTATGGATAAGAAACAAGCTCCATTGGACCAAGTATCAAGTAGGAACAAAAGGATGATTTCATTCCATATTATCAAGTTGAAAAGTTTTGAAAGGCTACACATTTCAGATTGCGCAAGTTGGAGCTTGCCATTGAAAGGCATTGAAGAGAAAAGAAAAAGAACATAGCTGCAAAAACAGAGCAGCTGAAAAAAAATAGAAGAAAGAAAAGAAAAGAAAAGGAAAGAAAAAGGAAAAAAAAATATATGAAGTGGCAGGAGATGAGGTAGAGTTCTGAGTTGAAAGATGAGAACAAGGAGTTAGAGGAATCTGAGATGGGGTACTGATTGAAAAGAAGAGAAGTTTCAGTAGAAGTCAGCTTCAAAATTCTACAAATCAGCTTCTATTGGAGGCCTGACCGATCAGGAGCTATCCAGTCCGATCCCCAGTCCGATCAGGCAATGTCTGATCGGACCAGTGACCGATCAGCAGAATTGGCACAGAGTTCAGCACTGTTTCTTGAGGATTCTCACCCGGATTAGTTGATCCCCTTACTCCCCTTGGCTCAGAATTCATTAGAGGACACCAGAAGAGGGCAAAGTGCATTAGAAACATTTTTGGGTGCCCAAGTCTTCTACTTTCTCTACTTTTTCCGTATCTTCTTATCATGCTATATTTCTTTTCTATGTTCCTTTCATATCACATTTCTTTACTTCCATTATTATAATTCTTTAGCATCAAAGTTCATTAAACTTCTATCTCATTTCTATCATTTCATAAATCTTCTAAACTTGTTTGAATAAGCTTTTGTAGATGTGGATCCAAATCAAGAATGATAGTGGAGAGTAGATAATAAGCAAGCCTATGGTAGTGCAAGAACCATGTTGTGTTTGAGTGAACTCCACTTCATCAAAAATGTAGAATTTAGGAGGAGAGCCACCAACATTTGCCTTGAGAGGATTTGAGTGTTGAATTCATCTCAATGAGTCAAGAAGGACGAAGTATGCTAAGTTGTTGATTTACAGGATACTAGTCCATTGAGTTTAGATTTTTGAGAATTGACAACCCTAGGTAATTTCCTTTCAATTGTTTCTAACTATGATTGAGAATAATCTAGGGGGATACATCCTTAGTTTACTAGTTGGCTTGTGCGAGACGCCCAAGAGTAAGTGTGGGGGAATTGATAACTACCATTTTGTTGATAAATTTAGGCTCTCAAATCCATGTTTTGATCCACTTTTATATGCTTAAGTTTGCATTTATATTTGGTTTCATGTATTTCCTCTATTTTGGCTTTTGATTCAAATCTTTCTATATTTGAGATATTTTGGCATTAATTTTGAATCTAATTTTGTAGGCTTCAAATGACCATGGACCTAGATCAGATTGGACCAAACTTGAGCCAGAATTGGATCCGGATCAAGGTGATCAAGCATCGGATTAATATGAGCCGTCTGATCAATGAACGGCTAGATCTGAGCCATCGGTCAACTTCTGATCAATCTGAATTCAAGATAAAGCCAATCATGACAACAGATCAAGATCTAAAAATTTCATCTAAATTAGAAGCAATCTGACCGTTGGATCAAGCTCAAGATGTTCTAGACCATCCAAGCAAGAGAAGGGATGATTTGAGCCATCCACCACAGATCTGGTTGATCCGAGCTAAGGACAGGTAAATCAGGACCATTGATCAAGATTTGGGGAGTTTGGTTCAGATCGGAGAAGATCCAACCATTGGATGAGTCCGAAACAATCACAACCGTTCAATTTCAAAAGGAATTAGTTTAATTGGGAATTCCCTCCGCTGGTCGGGGGGTCGTCGTCGTGTTGCTGCAGATCGCAAGTGTTCTTCGTTCTTCTTCGTTTCTTCATCAATTTGTTCATCGTTTTCTTCCTTAGATCGCGCGGCCACATCAGATCTACTTCTTCTCAAGTTTCAGATCATCAAGGTAAGGTTTCCTTGTCAGTTTTGCTAATCGATTTCGTTTTTGAAAGTTTAGGTGAGGGTCTCGCCGATGCTGCTGATTCCATTGATCGATCCTCGTTGACTGCTGGTATCCGTCGTCCGGAGCTGTCGAAGCAACGTAGAGGGGTTCTCGAAGGTGTTCTAATAGTTTCGGAGCTCGATCGCCGGCCAGCCAATCGAGGAGGAAGAGATTGGGAGCAGATTCCAGTCACTGATCGGACCACTTGATCGGACAGTGGGTTCTCTGATCGGTCCCGTGACCGATCAGAAGAGGACCTGATCGGTCGGTTGACCGATCAGGGAGCACAGAGCAGGGCAAACTGATTCAGGGAATTTGTCTTCGATGGCTTTTGAGCCAAGAGGGTTTCTAGCTCAATCTTTGTGTGACGGCAAAGGGAAGACTTGATTAGAAACTTATTTGATGTTTAAGTTTAGATAATTTCGATTCCAAGCATTTATTTTCTTCACATTGCTTAGTTGTTCCAACTACATTTCAAGTCATGTTCTTAAGCATTGTCTTGCTTAGTTTTAATTCCTTGCAATTCGTTTCCTGCAATTAATTCTCTGCAATTTATTTCCTTCATTGAAGTTTAGTTTTTAAGTTTTAGTCCATTGCTTTTGAATTTAGTTGCCCAATTGTGAATTAGGTTAAGCATAGTTCTTGCAATTGCCTATTCATACCATGCTTTAGTTAAGTTAATTTTATTCCTTATTGTCATTTCCTCTTATCGCAAAAACCCCCATTTTATCTAGAAAACCCAAAACATCAAACGACAAATAACTTGCAAGCTTGAGTTAAACATTCATTCAACTAGTCCTTGGAAAAATACGACCTGAGGCCCCTCTACTACATTTTAACTTTGTTAGCCAAGGGTTTTCAGTTTTATAAATATCTAAATTTGAGTGCTCATCGTGACACTTGTATTGGAGACCTATCACTGCCCAAGGAAACTCCTCACTCCCTTCACATTTATTAGGGGAGGCAACCTCTATATAACTTCAACTTTTGCATTATCAACCTCAATGCCCTATTCAGAAATCATATGTCTCAAAACTATTCCTTCTCTGACATTTAAATGACATTTCTCCCAATTTAAAACCAAGTTAACATTCCTCATATCTTTGCGAATCTTTAGAAAGTTTGCCAAGCGTGAATCAAAACTAGTACCATATACATAAAAATCGTCCATAAAAACTTCTATTATATTTTAATAAAGTCTAAGAAATGGCCATCATACATCATTGGAATGTATCTGGGGTATTAAAAGGTCAAAAGCCATTCTCTTAAAAGCAAGTGTGTCATATGGACAAGTGAATGTAGTCTTTTCCTGATCACTCAGTTGAATTAGAATTTGGTAAAAAATTGAATATCCATCTAAGTAACAATAATGTCAGTGTTTGTCCAAGTGCTCTAACATTTGATCAATAAAAGGTAAAGGGAACTAGTCTTTTCTAGTTTCCTTGTTTAATTTTCTATAATCAATGCCCATTCGTCATCTTGTGACCGTTCAAGTGGAAATCAGGTCATTATTTGTACTTTATGTAGGATCGTTTAGTATCAAGATTGGGGGGGGGGGGGGGGTGAATCTCATTCATTCGAATTATCTCTTTTCTTTTACGTAAAATCAAATCATAGTAATGTAGCGGAGAAAATAAAACACAAATCCAAAGACGCCTTTCTTTTACTTGATTTAGAGCCTTCGTCTACTCCTACTCCAAGGCCCGCAGTTCTTGACTACTTTTGTTGGGCAATCCATTAAATCACTTTCATCGAAAACCTTTCGAAGAAAGCAAATGCGTACAATAATAGGATGATACTAACAATCTACTATCCCCTATAGAATGAATATAAGTGCACAAAGTAAAACCTTACTTCAACACAACTTAGTAAACCGTTGCGTAGGTTTTTCGAAAGCTTTCTAATAGAGTAGCAGTGCACATGTCTTGCTGTAGCTGTAGGAGAGAAATTAAGTGAATAGCAGAATTAATACTTGGCTTGGACCTCGAGACCATCTTTTATAACCATCGTTTGGTTGACTAATAAATGATTCAGTCGATTGATCCGTTCGATGGACTGATAATATAATGCATTAACTAAACCCCTACTCCTGCCTTGTTTATATTGCTCGGCTAACACTGTAATAAATGTGATTTATCGACTGATCTTTTTGATCAGTCGATGGATAAAGCTTTCTTCTTCAAACCTATGCATACCAAAATAGTATCGGTCCACTGATACCTCTGATTAGTCAATAGATAACTCTAAACTTTTTCATGGCAGTGCTACTCAGGCTGGATTAGTTGACTGATCATGATGATCAGTCGACCAAACCCTTTGTCAATTGTATTTGATTGATCTACCTAGAATGATTAGTACAATGCAAGTAGTATAAAAAGATTAACCTGTTAGGATCGATGGCTCGGCTAGAGGGGGGGTGAATAGCTCTTTTCGATTTTTCTCTACAAGATGGATAGCACAATACAAAATATAATAGCAAACAAAATATTCAATGCTAACACGAAGGTTTTAGTTGGTATCCACCCCGAAGGATGACTAATCCAAGGATCTGCATGAGTACACCACCTCCACCATGAATGGTCTCCTTTAAGGTGGAGAAAGCCTTTACAAAGTTGCCTTCTTCCTCTTTACAAGATCAAGATGAATGCTAGAGGAAGAGTAGATCAAATGGAGCACTAACAGCACTTCGGTACAGTAGAGAACCGTATCTACCTTGTGCCTAAAAGTCCCCTTTAAATAAGAAAATAAGACAACTTAACAAGCTGTCCAGACCCGAACCAGTCGACTGCCCATTTGGCAGTCAACTAGTCTAGCTTTAAATGCTAGCCAACGGCTAGTTTTTTGGGGTTACCAGTCGACTGCCCCTGGGGTAGTCGACTGGTCAAAGGCTTAAAACCTTCTGTGAGTTTTGGCAGTCGACTGCCCTTGGGCCAGTCAACTGCCCAACTTCTACAAGCCCTCATACTCACTCCGAACACTCTCCTTCACGTATGCCTTCAGGTATGCTCCCTTTGCTTGCCCCTTGAAGTCATCTTCCTCTGGCTATTGTCCCTCGGATGCGCACACAAGCCTTCCCTTGGCTTGCCTCCATGCCACCCTTCACGTGTGCCCTTGAAGTCCACTTCCCGGCTTGCCCTTGGAGTCTTCCTCCCTCGGCTCTCGTCCCTCGGATATATTCTCCATGTGTGATTCTCCAAGTCCTGCAAATTCAATCACACATATCAAATACAACATAACACCCTAACCTTAAACTTATTGGCACACTCATCAAAACCATGATCTTCCCGATCATTCTTGGGCCGATTGCCTCAACAATCTCCCCCTTTTTGATGTGTGGCAATATGTTTAAGTTTAGGGATAAAATATCAGTCAACAAAGTAAATAATAGTAGCAATTGAAAAACATAAGACATATCAAAAACCTAAGAGGTAATCTCCCTGTTAACCCATGTCTTCTCCCATTTTCAATTCTACTCATACTCCAAGTTAAGTTTCAAACCTAACTTAACACCAAGCAACAGCAATTAAGAAATATAAGACATAGCAAAACCTAAGAGGTAACCTCCCCCTTAACCTATGCCTTCATCCTTTTTTAATTTTTCATCATACTCCAAGATTTAAGCTTGAACCACCCATTTTAAGCTGAAAATCAAACTTAAACCAACTATTCTCCCCCTTTGACACCATCAAACCAATTGCCCAAGCAACCCAAATCAATGGCATCAAATGAGAGAAATTTCGATTTTTGAAAAAAAAAATCTCAGAATCTGAATTCAAGCGTGCCAGTCGACTGCCCCAAGGGCAGTCGACTGATACTCTGTCAGTCTAAAAAATGAGTTTCTGAGCCGAATTTCAGAAACCTCCCAGAAATTTTAGAAAATTCCAAAAATTGTAAAAATTTGCAGGCATGTTTGATATAACATACTCTATCAAGGAAAAATATCAAATCATGAAAAATTTCAAACATGCTTGACTTTTGACTAAAGTCTCAAAATCCTTGAAAACACAAATTTTGTATCAAATTTCCAATCCAATTATGAACTCATACATGTTCCAAGGTCATGCCAACATAAATAAAATATGAAATGGTTTTCAAATATTTAAAATATCCAACCATGATCTTTGAGCAAAGTATCCATTAATTAAACACATGTCTTCCCCATGGTTGGTTTATTTTCCATGATTTTGATACATTTAATGATTCAACACTATGCCACAAGCACAAGTGAACCAATTGTATCATCCTAACATCCCATATGTAAAAATACAATCATAAACTAAGTAATATGAGATGTTTTCAAGGTAAACCTTATTTTTGCCCAATTCATAATGAATTTCTACTATGGGCTACAAACTCCCCCTCAATGTCTCAAGTCAACCAAATTTCAAAAATTTAAAATTCTAATACTATGGTTGACTTATCCCAAATCCTCTAACCTTTGAGGATTGACTTTGGTACCCAATAGTAATGTTTCCTAATTGGGTTAACCAAGTACTCCTTAGGGATCCATTTCTTACTAAGGGTCTTGGTCTTTGATTGTCCTCTAGCAATTAGGCAATGATAGGTTCTTCCATTGCTAGACTTCCCAAAACCCAATCCCTCTTTCCTAAAGCTTGCTCTTTGGATCCCAATGATCTTATCTAATGTTTTTGAGCCAACTTCAAACTTCCTAAGTGCTTGGGTAAGACTATCTACCTTTTCCCTTAAATCCTTATTTTCTTCTTCTAAACATGGGTCATTTGAGATAGAAGAAGAAGCATGCTCATTATCCTTAAATTTCATAGATGCTAATTTATCCTTTAACATGCAATTTTCCCTTTTAAGCACTTAATTTTCTTTTTAGCATCAACCAAATCATCACTAGTACTCGATATTATTTTTACAAGAATAGAAGTGGGTAAGTTGTGTACCTCACTACCGAGAAGTCCGATTCCGAGGTAGAGCCTCCCCCTTCACTTGAGCTCCCTTCATCTTCACTTGAGCTTTTCTCCTCTTCAAATTCTGATGCCGTGGACGCAAGGTCATCAATTCCCATTAGTGCAATGTGGGATACAAAATGCTCCTCCTCCACCGATGAAGATGGATCATCCCATGTAGCTTTCAAGTTTTGCACCTTCTTCTCCTTCTCTTTTGATTTCTTCTTTCCTTCTTTCTTCTTTTCTTCCTTCTTTTTCAAGAGAGGACACTCATCTCTCATGTGTCCTTCTCCTTGGCAGTTGTAGCAAATAATCTTTCTTGATCTATGTTTGCTCCTTGATTCTTTCCTACCATGAGACTTATTAGTAGGAAATTATTTAAATGCTTTTCTTAACTTTCTTACCATGTAGGCTTCTGCATCACTACCCATGGAAGCACTCGATTCCTTCGACTCAGATGATGATACCTCCTTCTTCATACCTTTACCCTTGTTTGCCACAAGGGCTATACTTTTTAGCTTATAGTATGACTTTTCGATTGTTCCTCCAACTCGAGTCTCATGAAGCTCCATGGTTGAGAAAAATTCCTCTAGAGACGTTTTCTCTAGATCCTTGGAAATGTAGTACGAGTCCACCATTGAGCTCCAAGTTGACGTTCATGGGAAGGCATTGAGGGCTTTCATCACAATGTCTCAGTTGGATAATTGTTCCCCTACACTTGTTAGCCCATTAAGAATTTCTTTAAATCTAGCATGTAAACTCATTACCTTCTCCCCTTCATCAAGCTTGATATTATTGAGTTGGGACCGAAGAAGATCTCTTTTCGCCATTTTAGCCTCCGAGGTGCCTTCATGAAGTTCCACTAATTTGTCCCATAAATCCTTGGCACTTGAGTAGTTCCCAATCCTTGTAACTTCTTGTTGAGGAAGCACACTAAGTAGATGATGCAAGGCTTTTGAATTTGCCAAGTGATCATCTTTTTGCTTCTTGCTCCACCTTACTTTCTCAAGAAGGTTGTTTTCTTGATCCCTAGGTACCTCAAAACCGTTTTCCATGATTAGCTTAATATCAAAGTCGGTGTTGAAAAATACCTCCATTCTCTTCTTCCACCATGAAAATTATCCCTCGAATTTTGGCGGTTGAATATGCGAGCCGGCCATTCAATGATTGCTCTTCTTGGCGGTTAATCCGTTGAAGGCGTCCTTGCGCTCTGATACCACTTGTTAGGATCGATGGCTCGGCTAGAGAGGGGTGAATAGCTCTTTTCGATTATTCTCTACAAGATGGTTAGCAGAATACAAAATATAATAACAAACAAAAGATTCAATGCTAACACGAAGGTTTTACTTGGTATCCACCCTCAAGGATGACTAATCCAAGGATCCGCACGAGTACACCACCTCCACTTTGAATGGTCTCCTTCAAGGTGGAGAAAACCTTTACAAAGTTGTCTTCTTCCTCTTTACAAGATCAAGATGAATGCTAGAGGAAGAGTAGATCAAATGGAGTACTAACAGCACTTCGGTATAGTAGAGAACCGTATCTACCTTGTGCCTAAAAGTCCCCTTTAAATAAGAGAATAAGACAACTTAACATGCTGTCCAGACCCGCACCAGTCGACTGCCCATTTGGCAGTCGACTGGTATAGTTTTAAATGTTAGCCAACGGCTAGTTTTTTGGAGTTACCAGTCGACTGCCCCTGGGGCAGTCTGTTAGTGATATGAGAGAAGTGTCCTAAGGCAATCGCCTTATGATTGTAAACATTTATTTCAATAAATGATAATTCACTATTTGAGTATACATGTTTGTGTATTTGATTGGGATCTTAAACTCATATACTGAATGTCCGCCATACAATTCACAGCATAAGAGAATTTGTGATGGGATCACAACTAGTGATTATCTCTAAATGTGCAAATGTGAATTGTTGGAAATATCCCTAGTCGATGAATTGATAAAAACGGACATTATCGATTCTGTTGAGACTAGCATGGGTTATTCTCTATTCAGCTGATTCTCACTGGCTGGTGACATTGGGATGTCCGGAGATAAACATGGATGCTAGTTAAGGGAACTAGTTCATTGGAGTGACTAGTTGTAAGACTTCATATGGGAATCTACATGTAGATATGTCAATGAAGATCTTACTGCGGCTTAAAGTGCGATGTTCCTTTGACTTGCGGTGTTCAAGTCATCTTGGTCATGGAGACTTATACTTTGACATCTTAAGCAAGCATCTCCAAGGAGGTGTGGACCCAGGATGATCGGGTATAAGCCGAAGTGCCCGAAGATGTTTGAACAGCCTACAAAGGATTCACCACTCCTTGTGAGGAGATGTATACCCAGGCCTATCGTCGGATTGTTACTCAAAGCCTCTGGCCAGAGCATATCATGTTAAGAGTGCGAGTCTCTTAAATACATGAGAGTAATTAGAAATCCAAAGGACGAGAAAGACACTACTTGGGCTAGGTGTGACGTAGTCAGCCTAGTGGGGACTGACACTATTGACCGTGTCCTGAACCAAGTGGGTATAAGATGGTGAAGGGAATGGGGCACGATTCATTAGAGCTACTGAAGGGTTTCAGAATAATTTCTTCTGAGGTCAAACCGTTGATATTTCGATTAATTGGGGGTCATGATGTACTACTAGGTGCCACTCATGACCGTTCTATAATTAGTTAAATTATAGACGGCCAACATAAATCGAAAGCCTATTTAGTCACACACACTACGAGTAATCCGAGGGATTTAAAACGAGTTGAAAATTAGATTTTCCGATTAAGAGAAATAAGTCGAATCTGAGTTAGTCAGAGGCGCAATGGAAGCTAAAAATGGCTAAGTCTTTTGAAGGCTTTTTGGGCGAATTAAATGAGTTTAATTCGTGGCGGTCCGGGTTGGTTTGGCCGGCCAAAGAGGGTGTCAAAACCCTCTTTGGTGGCCGGCCAAGATGGAGGAGAAAAACCAATTAATTTTGGTTTAATTAATAAAATAAATCTAGTGCGATTTATTTTATAAATTATGGATAAATAAATTTGTATATAGAAATTTATATGAATAAAATTTATAGAAATTTATTCTTTTATGGAAGATTAAAATAATCCATGAATTGGTTTATTTTAATTTTATAAAATCAATTAGGAATTGATTTTTCCATAATAAGAAAGTTTATAAATTTCTTATAAAAAAAATTTATTCCATAATTTAAAGAGAAGAAGAATTAGTTTTATTATAAATTGGTTTATAATAAAGACTCGGTTTAAACAGAATAATTAATAAGAAAATTTATAAGATAAATTTCTTATAACTAATTCCGTTAATTCCGTTAATTCGGTTTAGAGGGAGACTTAGCAAAGGAGTTGCTACTATATAAAGGAACCAAAGGCTAGCCCTTATTCCAATCAATTAATCAAGAGATTAATTACTCTCTCCCTCTCTCTCTTAATCTCTCCTCTCCTCCTCTTCTTCTTCCCTTAGGGCCGGCGCACCCTAGCTCCTCTAGGGCCGGCGCCCAACCAAATCCAAGAAGGTGAAGTTGCCGTGAGCATTGAAGAAGAAGGAGAACTCGAACACGAAGTAGAAGAAGCGGATAGCGACTCCTCTCTTCCGGAATACGATTCCGTTACTTCATTGGTTAGTTTTTCCATTATTTCTCTTGTCCTTCTAGTTGTGCCTTCCGAGAATCTAGTAGTTCTCGTCGGCACAAAACTCGTGACTTTGTGAAGTCATCCCGAAGAGAACTCGGCGTGGACGCGAATAGAGGCGGAGCTTCCAAGGGACGCTACGGTTGGATCTCGTCCCTTACTTCGAGATACGAGAGGTACTTGGTAAATTTGTTTACTTTTCCGCAAAGTTTTATTTTATGATTATGTCAACACAATGTAAGGTTGCATGCTAGATACGAAGTTGAAATAATTTAGGAAATTATTTTATGCAAACTCTTCCGCTGCACGAAAAATTTTGAATGTTACGAACTCGTATCCTTGTCGACATGCACCCGGTCCCAACACAGTCGACTGGTCGAAGGATGAAAACCTTCTGTGAGTTTTGGCAGTCGACTGCCCAACTTCTACAAGCCCTCATACTCTCTCCGAACACTCTCCTTCACGTATACCTTCAGGTATGCTCCCTTGGCTCGCCCCTTGAAGTCATCTTCCTCTGGCTATCATCCGTCGGATGCGCACACAAGCCTTCCTTGGCTTGCCTCCATGCCACCCTTCACGTGTGCCCTTGAAGTCCACTTCCCGGCTTGCCTTTGGAGTCTTCCTCCCTCGGCTCTCGTCCCTCGGATATGTTCTCCATGTGTGATTCTCCAAGTCCTGCAAACTCAATCACACATATCAAATACAACATAACACCCTAACCTTAAACTTATTGGCATACACATCAAAACCATGATCTTCCCGATCATTCTTGGGTCGATTGCCTCAACATAACCCTGTAAAATAGAGTTAGCACATAAATAATATGCATGACTAAATACAATAAGACTTGTTGTGATCTCAACTTAGAATCCTTTGTTGGTTTCTCTAGTTAGATCAGCACCTATGGCTTGTCCCATCGGGATACGAACTCACTGCACTCTCCTCCAAGAAGTTACCATTACTCACCTACCAAACATCTAGTCCTCCAGACCTGTTTAGATTTTTTTTGCTTAGTGTTTGATCACCTGATCCACTAAGACTTTTCCTACAATACTAACTTAGCACAATAGCAATAATGGTAATACAAAAAAACATAGGTAAAACTAAACTTAGGTTTACCTATATGCGCTAATCCGGTCGACCGAAACCCTTTGGCCAAACTTATTTGGAGTTCACTCCTCCAAGACTTCTTATTACATAGGGGTACCTCCCCCTAGAGCCTACCTTCACTCACAAGAACTTTTCATTGCTTGACATCACTCACCAAGACTTTCCCCACCTAGGGTTACCTCCCGCTAGAGCCTAGTTTCACTCACTAAGACTTTCACTACCTGGTTTCACTCACTAGGGCCTAACTTCATTCACTAGGACTTTGCTTGGAATTCACTCCACCAAGACCTAAGGTTACCTCCCCCTAGGGTTTTCCTCTTTCAAAGCATCAGGCCATCTTAACCTACTTCTACTTGCTAGTCACTCGGTAGACTACTCACCCAACTAGTGTTGGTGCCCCAGTTAGTTTTGATGTCATCAATCATGTCAAGTTAGGTCCTGTGTTAATTTGATCCCTCTATCTGAGTGTGCAGGAACTTAGGAGTGGAAGAAGTCGAGTGTATGACGCAGCGGATGAGAAGGATGGCACGAGGGAGTGAGCTGACTGGCTCGGTGCATCCGAGGGATGCGATGACTGCGGAAGAGTATGCCGGTGGAGCGAGAATGATGTATGCGTCTGAGGGATGAGAAGCCAAGAGGAAGTACGCTCGAGGGGCGAAAGGCCTAAATCGAGTTCAGGTGAGCCTAACTCCAGTTGGTCAAAAATCACCCAAATATCATTTCTATAAAAAGCCAACTCAGTTGAGCTTGACAAAGTCAATGTTTGAC
The DNA here is from genome assembly GCA_024364735.1 of Boesenbergia rotunda. Lineage (NCBI taxonomy): Eukaryota > Viridiplantae > Streptophyta > Magnoliopsida > Zingiberales > Zingiberaceae > Boesenbergia > Boesenbergia rotunda. Next base: position 64,577 of record JAGFNQ010009386.1, on the reverse strand, counting down.
TTGACTTTAACTTGGACCATTGAAGAAGACTTGATCAGACTTGGACTTGAACTTGACCAAAGCAAAGGAAGCCCAACTTGAAGACATTGACGTGACTTGAATCGTTTGGAAAAATATGTGAAGCATTAGGATAATATTTATCCTATTTAAAGGATAAGGATTTATCCTCCTTTGATTTAAATGATAAGGAGATTTATCCTTCTTTGATTTAAATGATAAGGAGATGGATGGCCGAGTCACAACTCAAGATAAAGGATAAAATTTATCCTTTAAATTTATCTTTTAAATATCTATCTTATATTTAAGATAAAGGATAAAATTTATCCTTTAAATCGACGCTCAAGATTCAGGCCTATCTATGATCAACGGTCAAAATTAACTGTCTTAGGCTATAAATTGGCCTATAAGCTAAAAAAAATTCATTGAAAAATTCTTTTATAATCTCTCTAAGTCTGTTCTTCATTTGTAAAGGCTTCTCTATTGAGGCAATCTATGGTCCGGAGTGACCATGTATTTTGATGTTTGGGCAAAGGGTTTAAGTTAGGTTTACCCTTGTATTTGATATGTGTATTTGAGTGTGCAGGTTTACAGGATGCACATGGACTTAGTTGGACGACTCCGGGTCTGGTGAAGGATGGTGTGATGAGACAAGCCGTGGGCTTGTGTGCATTTGAGGGACCGTGGACAAAGTAGGGACGATGAGCCGAGGGAAGCGGACTTCGAGGCATACGCGAAGGATGGCATGGGAGACAAGCTGTGGGCTTACATGCATCTGAGGGACGAGAGCCAAAGTCGAAGAGGGCTTGAAGGCAACAGATCGAGGTTGTTAGAGCAAGAACGATGAGCTGAGGGAAGTGGACTTCGAGGCATACGTGAAGGGTGGCATGGGAGACAAGCCGCGAGCTTGCATGCATCCGAGGGACGAGAGCCAAAGTCGAAGAGGGCTTGAAGGCAACAGGTCGAGGCTGCAAAATGGAGAGTCAACTGAGTCGTGAGGGGTCGAGTTTTGAGGGAATTGTACTCGGGAAATCCTAGGGTTAGAGTGCTGAGAGAAATGTACTCAGGGAAGGGAAACCTTAGGTTTAGAAGTGGATCAGTTGACTAGTGTCAGGGCAGACGACTGATGAAGTCCACAGAAAGATCAATCAACTGCCCCTAGAGCAGTCGACTGATGGCTGTTGAAATTCGAACGTTAGGTTGTAACGTTCTAATCTAAGTGGGACCAGTCGACTAGTAACGGTCATATCAGCCTAGAGCACTATTTAAAGGGGCTCGGTTTTGGCTGAGAGTTATTGACAAAATTGGCTTTAGTTAAAGGTCAATTAGTAGTCTAAAAGCTCAGAAAGGTGTTGAGGGTTGTGGCGAGGTTTCTCCACCCACAAGGTGCTACATTAGCTAGCCGGAGGTCTTCCGGGGAGTCATCCACCGACGGATCAGGATCGTCCACCTTACGGACAGTCGTGGAGTAGGAGCTTCATCTCCGAACCACGTAAATTGGTTTGACTTCTTAGTTGTTAGATTTTATTATTTGTTATTCTGCTTGCGCACTAACAACGTGGAGGAAGAAAACCACGATTAAAGTGGGTGATCAAAAAGTTGCTATTCACCCCCCCCCCTCTAGCAAACGGAAAGGTCCCAACAAATGGTATTAGAGCAAGGTTCGCTCATCTACAGACTAACCGCCAAGAGATCAAAAAGCTAGAGGAAATAGCGATTGAAGAAAAATTTGGGGATGATATAAATGTTTCACCTCCCTACGATCGCGAGGATTTCGAGTATTGGAGGATGCGGACAAGGACATGGTTTGGTATGGATTGGAACTACATGATCGCGCTAGAAGAGCCATTTGAAGTTCCATGAGATAAGCATGGGAAAAAGCTCCGATCAAGAAATTGGAATAAGGAGCAACAAGCACAATCAAAGGCAAACGAAACAGTAATTTCAATTTTACTTAATATTTTGCCTAATGATGTAATAAGTGATGTAGGTGAATACAAAAATTCACACGAGTTATAGAATAAGATGGTAGCATTCCATGAAAACCCTACACAAGTTCAAGTAGTGGAAGAGCCCAAGGAAAGGAGCTCAATGGTCTAAGAAGAGGAGAAGAACCAATTGGATGAGGAAAGAAGCTCAACATTTGATGAGGAGAAAGGAGAAAAACATTCATCCATTTCATCAAGTGAAGTGGCACAAGAAAGTGAAAGATCATCCACTTCATCAAGGGAAGAAGAAGAGGTCTCTACTTCAAGGCTTCAGGGGGAGGAGAGATCATCCTCAATACCAGAGCAAGAAAAAGCATCCACCTCCACCAAAGCGAAGTCAAAAGACCACATCATTTGCTTTGGGTGCAACAAGAAGGGACACTACAAGGACAAGTGTCCATTAGGTAAAAATGAGGTAAACCTTAAACCCAAGTCAATTCCTTTAAATTCTAACATGGGTTGTAGAGAAAAGAAGGAGAAGAAGCATATAAGGTGCTTCACGAGTGATGAGTTAGGACACTACCACACCAAATGCTCAAGGAAAGGAGAATTCAAGAAATTAGAGCATTTGAGGAAATGGGAGAAGAAGGAGAAGAAGAAAAACTCACATCAAGGGGGAGCTACAAGGGTAAGGAAGATAATCCATAACTTTAAGGTTAAATGTAATCGAATTTAAACTCCTCCATGCTTGTTAGAAGTAATGAAAACTATTTATCCATGCATAGTTTTGGTTTTAGATATCATGATAAAAATAGAGTTAATGTTGAATATCAAAACCCTAGGGAATTCATGCATCATGATAAACCTAGAACCTTTAGAGCTAAGGACCAAGGCATTAATCCTAAGAAGGGGAGACATATGCCTAGAATGGGTAGGTCTAGGAATGTCCAAGGTGGACATGTTGATTCTAGGTTTAAAAACCTAGAAAGGGAAAATCAAGTCTTGAGGGCAAAGCTTGATAAACTAGAGAAACCCTAGATAGATTCACTATTGGATCTAAGGGTTTAGGTATGAGATTGGGTAGTCAAAAATCTAACAATGATAGATCGGGTCTAGGATACCGATCTAAGTTCTCCGATGCCAATGAAAAGAAATATGCTAGGGTAGCATATAACTATGGCAAGGAGGGGAAATCCAAAAATGGCAAGGGGGTGTCATGTAAAAGCAAAAAGAAAATCTTAACTATGGACAAGAGGTCCAAAGTTGAGAAGGTTAGGGTTGTAGACCAAGAGTCACCGGAGGTACACCGGTGTGGTCTAGCATTTGTTGAGTCACCTAGGGAGGTGGCTAAGGCTAAGAGCTCAAGGGGGAGCTCTAGGAGCCAAGTTGGGACCCATGGTCTATGGATCCCGGGAGGATTTCTCTCGGAAGTCTAGATGGGTCATGGAGTGTGCCAATGGAATTGGAGACGGATTTGAAGTCTCAATCCTAGGGATTTGGCATAATGGGTTTATGTTTCATGTATGAAATATGACATTGGGGTCATAGAGCATGGGAATTGATTTTTGATGTGTACATGCCATATAAATCAATGCTAGGGATGCATTGTGGTTTGGTATGGGCAGATACATCAAGAGGAGATCAAAACTAGGACTTTAGGTCAAGGTTCAATTGAACAATTTAGCTAGATTTGGGTTTTGTGTCAATCTTGGGATTGGTGATAGATACATGTTTGAATGTATTTTTTCCAAGTAGACACGGGTACCACAAACCTCTCCACAAAATTTGAGAATTTTTGGAGATTTATGAAATTTTTGGTGCATTTCTAAAATTGGGTCAGAAATTCTGAAAATGGGATTTTCATGGTGCCAATCGACTGGGACAGAGGGCAGTCGACTAGTAAAGGCTGATTTTTTTTGTTTCAGTAGTCAAAAGGTATCCAAATGATGTAAAACAAGTGTGTAATCTTATGGGGGGTTAGTACACTGTGTTTATGATCATTAGAGGTTAAAGGATCCAATAAGAGAGAAATTGTTGGTGTCTTTTTGATGTGTGACAAAGGGGGAGAAGTGTTGGGTTTAAGTGGGAAACTAAACACACCTTTACAAGAAATCCTAGGTCAAGGGGGAGCTTAGGTAAAGAGGGAGCATTGTTGCTCATTTGGTGGCGTAAGGGGAACCTTGGAGAGGTTCTTAAAAAGCCTTTTTTATAAGTCCAATGTAGGGGGAGCCCTGAAGAGGTTTTAAAAAGCTCGTTTTGGTAAAAGCTCTAAACTCTTGGGGAGGTTAGGTGTGGGGATGCCTTGTGATAGGATCCATGCATGTTTGCATACGCATTGGCGGTATAAGTCCAATGTGAAGCCTTGGCAACATAAGTCCAAATGGTTATTAGCTTTGTATTTGCTATTTGTTTTCTCTAACTTAAACGTATTGCCAAACATCAAAAAGGGGGAGAATGTTGAGGTAATCTATGGTCCGGAGTGAACATGTGATTTGATGTTTGGGCAAAGGGTTTAAGTTAGGTTTACCCTTGTATTTGATATGTGTATTTGAGTGTGCAAGTTTGCAGGATACACATGGACTCAGTTGGACGGCTCCGGGTCCGGTGAAGGATGGTGTGACGAGACAAGCCATAGGCTTGTGTGCATCCGAGGGACCATGGACAAAGCAGGGACGATGAGCCGAGGGATGCGAACTTCGAGGCATACGCGTAGGATGGAATGGGAGACAAGTCGTGGGCTTGCATGCATCTGAAGGACGGGAGCCAAAGTCGTAGAGGGCTTGAAGGCAACAGATCGAGGTTGCTGGAGTAGGAACGATGAGCTGAGGGAAACGGACTTCAAGGCATACGTGAAGGGTGGCATGGGAGACAAGCCACGGGCTTGCATGCATCCGAGGGACGAGAGCCAAAGTCGAAGGGGGCTTGAAGGCAACAGGTCGAGGTTGCTGAATGGAGAGTCAACAGAGTCGTGAGGGGTCGAGTGCTGAGGGAATTGCACTCGGGAAATCCTAGGGTTCGAGTGCTGAGAGAAATGTACTCGGGGAAGGGAAATCTTAGGTTTAGAAGTCGATCAGTCGACTGGTGCCAGGGCAATCGACTGATGATGTCCACAGAATGATCAGTCGACTGCCCTTGGAGCAGTCGACTGATGGCCGCTAAAATTCGAACGTTAGGTTGTAACGTTCGAATCTAAGTGGGACCAATCGACTAGCCTTGGACCAGTCGAATGGTAACAATTATATCAACCTAGAGCACTATTTAAAGGGGCTCGGTTTTGGCTGAGAGTTCTTGACGAAATTGGCTTTGGTTAAAGGCTAATTAGTAGTCTAAGAGCTCAAAAAGGTATTGCGGGTTGTGGCGAGGATTCTCCACCCACAAGGAGCTACACGAGCTAGCCGGAGGTCTTCTGGGGAGTTATCCACCGACGGATCGGGATCGTCCACCTTACGGACAACCGTGGAGTAGGAGCTTCATCTCCGAACCACGTAAATTGGTTTGTCTTCTTAGTTGTTAGATTTTATTATTTGTTATTCCGTTTGCACACTAACAACGTGTAGGAAGAAAACCACGATTAAAGTGGGTGATCAAAAAGTTGTTATTCACCCTATCTAGCAAACGGAAAGATCCCAACATTCTCCACCTTAAGAAGTGTTTTAGTTGAGCTTTACTGTCTTGGAAGCAACATTCCAGTTGCAACCAAGTAAAATCGAGCGACCCTTCTTTTAATTTCAAATCCGTCAATTTACTCCCCTCTTGCCGATCCATATCGATCCAACAACTAGGTCAACCTTGACCAAGCTCCATTAAATATATTGTCAAACAAACATCAAAACCCTAGAGATCGATTACACAAATACTTTTTACTACTATCATTCTCCCCTTTTTGGGACCATATGAATAAGGCTCACCCATTCACTATCCGAAATTACGTAGATCACTCCTACACCCAATAATTTTAAGATCTCTTTCTGGACTACCTCTTTCATATTCGGGTTCAATCATCAATGATGTTCTACTAAAGATTTATAATCATTTTCAAGCAAATTTTTGTGCATGCATAAAGATGGGTTAATGCCTTTTATGTCTTCAATAGTGTATCCCAAGACTTTTCTATGAGATTTGAGGTCCTCAAGTAACCTCTAGGTTTCTAACTCATTCAAATCAGCATTCTCAATCATAGGATATGTGGACTTCGGTTCAGGAAATTCATACTTATGGTTCGAAGGAAGCAGCTTCAATTCAACCAAAGGAACTTTCACATGTGTTTTCTCCATTTTACCTTGGTTGAGAACTTTCAGAATTTTCCTCAATCATGCATAAATCTGGATTTCTGTCCATCCACCATAAGGAATCAAAATCTCCCTCATCTCCATATGCTCATCATTTATTTTTTCTTGTACCACTCTATGTAACACTTCTAAACTACAACATGTTGTATGTCTCTAGTACGAAAAGAAAACACTAGAAGATCCATGCGAAAAACATATATACAATGTTTGATTGGGAGATTACCTTTATTGCGTGCCCTTATTATTATCCTGACAGCAACCTTGGTTCTATGGTTCAATGGATCTCCGCACGATCAAAATGGTCGTGCTTCTAGTAGTATTCACAAGAACACACTATATTCGTCACCCGAACTCGGTCTCGGAGAAGAACCAACTTCGTCGTCCTAACCGCTTAGATGGTTCGATAACAAAAAACCAAAAAACACCAAAATTGTGTTTCGGCCAAGAGAGGGGAGGAGGAGGAAGAAGAAGAAGAAGATCAAAACTCATTATGAATCATGTCTTTTGTATTCATCCAAGTAATACAAAAGATTTTTACCTTTTGATATTCCTTTGATTAATGTCCATTAATCTCATTGAATACCAAAGTCTCTTGGTCTTCTTTTGACTTTTAACCTTCTATTCATCTAATGAATACTATGCATCATGGTCTTCCTCTCTATTAATGATTCATTAAATTTTTAAAGAACATTAACCCTTCTTAAGTGGTTGAGTCTAATCCAAATGTGTCTAACTCATATTAGACTCAATCTCATAGTCTAATTGGATTCATTTAAGTATAACTCAATTAATCTAATTTTAAATTAGACTTCACCACATTTTAGTCAAACTAAAATCAATATATCTCCAAAATAACATGTTCTTTATGTATGACCTAATAGGCTCTCATAATATTGGCAATGTATCGAAATCATATTAGATACATAAGCAATGAGCAACATCTAGTAATGCATCAATATTGCTACCCAAGTGACGAGAATATTGAGATCCGATCTAACATTTCCATGTCTATTATTTTGTATGACTTTATCCTTCTATCATTAATATTTAGATTGATCAATAAGACATAGATCGTATCATCCTCTTATTAATCATTGTGTTTCTTGATCTCCAAGTAGACTCACTCAATCAAATAAACTCAATATCTCATATTAACTTTTTTTGAGTATGACTAAACATTTTAGTAGTCCTACTCAATCAAGGGCACACAGATTCACTCCCATCATATGGAAGGGATAGATCTCATATACATCACTCATATTCCACCATATATTTTGTTGCATACCTAGTGATTGATTTTATAGTCTACCCTATTACGGGTAACATTTGACGATACCAAAGTATACAACTCCTTATGTAGAAAATTATAGTGACTTTAGGTCTAAGGACTATTCATATCAATATTCACTATGAGAAAGTTTATGACACTCATAAAACGATCCATGAAACTTTCTCATTGTGGGTTAATTCAGTATATATTCTCTAATATATACTCATGTATCAATATGATATCCTATATCCATGGCTCATGAGGTTAAATCATCAATTGACCTATATGCTAGTCTCAACACATTAATATTGTCCTTGTATATTAATGTTTGACTAGGAATAGTTAAGAGTAGTGTTCTATATATATTTACATCCTCTCACTATCAACCGATTGATATGATATAGATTAGAACCTACTACTCAAGGATATTATTATACTTGTTCATTTGACATAGATATGATGTAAATATAATAACCAAAACCTTTGCCATTTTAATGAAATATGATTCAAAAAGTTTCCTAGTCAATCATTTCATAATTGGCTCTAAGGCTTATACTAATAATCTGCTACTAGTACTAGTGTCAATCACTGAAATATCTAATACTTGTGACCTAGTGTGACCATCATACTTCCTCTATGCTAAAGCTTTCGTCAAAAGATCTGCAATGCTAGCATCAATCGATACGCATATCCTCACATCTACTCTATCAATGATCTCTCGAATGAGATGGAAACGCTAGAGTATGTGTTTGGAATGTCGATGGGAGTGAGGTGTCTTAGCCTATGCAATAGCCCCATTATTATCACAATAGAGGTCTATTGGGTTTTGTTGGATAGCTTGGCAGGTTTCCTAAGCGAATACCTGGTCGTCCATGAGAGACCTCTCCATGTCTACGAATTGAAAATTTAATCGAAATGGAGACCTATATCCCAAACGACCGTCTCATCATCGTATGACCCTCCCCTCTTGGATGTCATATGGGCGACGATCTACCAAGATCCGAAGTCACCAAACAAGGGCCAAAATCTGCTTCTTCTGTCTCCTTGCGCCAACCAACAAAAACTAGGGTTTTTGATGCCGCCAGCCACACAAGAGAAGAAACCTCCTCCTTCTTGCCACCACCACCTTCTCCTCCCTTCCAACAGCTGCTGCCAACCAAGGAGAGGAGAGAAGAGGTCTTTCTTCTCCACAAAGCCCGCTGGAAACCTTCCCTTGAAGGAAGGCGGCGCAGGAACCCTAGGGAGCTTTAGTTGCCGCCGCCGGCCACTTCTCCTCACCCTTGCATGCGTCCGGCCAAGAGGAAGAAGTGGATGACTTCTTCCTTCCTTGTCCATGCCAAGTAGTGAAGAGAAAAGAGGAGTTGAGAAAGTTCTCTTCTCCCCTTCAATGTCGCCGGCCATCTAACCCTAAGGGAGAGAGAGAGAGAGAGGAAGAGAAAACAAGAGGCTTAGGCTTGTTTCATGATGGCTTCATGGGGTATTTATAGGGCTATAATAGGGACCATGAGGAGGAGTTGGGTCTTGGCCTGCTAATGGATCCAAACCTGATCCATTAATGAAGAACCATTCCACTAACGGTTCTCATTGAACTACCTCACCAACCCCCATATTTACATATGGGCTCCACCTATTATGAGTACAAACATCTCCCCGTGTTTAAGATTTCGAATGTCCGTTGATTAGTTTAAATTACTGACAATTTTAATTAATTAACTTCTAACTCCTTGATTAGTACCACTCATCCTTATCATCATATTGGACCAAGTCCACCTACAGAATTTAACATGATGAACCTTATGATCTCATCAAGGGGGCATCATCATCCCGACTCACTAGGACACGGATTCCGTCTATAATCAATAGCACACCATTTAAATAATATTATTTTTCAACTTATCGGGCCTATAGATTTAGCAGAATAAATCTTGCCCATTGGTAAATCAAAGAAATAACTACTAAGTACATGTGCCCGTTATTATATCGAGATTCAGAGCATGTACTCCATAATAAACCGAGGTTTGATCCAATTATAAAGTCAGTATAAATTGGATCACCTCTATGTTAGTCCTGCTCAATGCACACAAAGTGCACTAGTGTAATTCTATGATCATGATAAACCATACTTAATTGGACTACAACCATCCCGATGGTTTATCCAACTCCATCTCGGTTGTGAGCCTCTACTTATACTCTGCAAGGGACTGATAACATGATCTTCTGTGTGTCACCACACACCATGTTATCTATAATGCAAAGTATCATACAGTTATGCATATACTAATATAAACATGCAACAGTGATGTTGTGATTCTCTTTCAAAATGTAGATGTTCTTACAGAAAAGGCAAGGCTTTTAGTATACATCCTAACAATCTCCTACATATACTCAAACACTCTGTTGTCCTCCCAGTGTCATACATCTGACTCCGATATCCTCCATATACCTATCAAAAGCTCTCGCCAGACGGGTCTTAGTGAAAGGATCCATTAGTTTGTCCTCCGATGCAATCTTGGCGATAGTTACTTCTCCTCGCTTTATGATTTCTCGTATCAGGTGGTACTTGCGCTCTATGTGTTTACTCGCCTTATGGGCTCATGGTTCCTTCGAGTTTGCAACTGCACCACTGTTATCACAATAAATTGTGATAGATCTGGGCAAATCAGGAATCACATCCAAGTCCATTATGAAGTTCCTGGGCCATACAACTTCCTGGCTGCCTCTGAGGCTACCACATACTCAGCTTCCATGGTGGAGTCCACCACGCATTTCTGCTTGACACTCCTCCATACTATGGCTCCACCTCCTAAAGTAAACACAAACCCCGAGGTAGACTTATTTTTTCCCTATCCGATTGGAAGTCTGAATCCGTATAACCCACAGGAAGTATTTGGTCTGCCCAGTAAACCAGCATATAATTCCTAGTCCTTCTCAGGTACTTCGGTATATACTTTACCGCAGTCCAATGTCCCTATCCAGGGTTACTCTGATATCTGATAACCATGCCCACGGCAAAGCAGATATCCAGTCTCATACACAACATAGCATACATGAGGCTTCCTACAGCCGATGCATAAGGAACGACTTTCATCTCCTCTATCTCCTTTGATATTTTAAGACACATCTCCTTAGATAGAGGAACTCCATGCCTGAAAGGTAGAAAACCTTTCTTTGAGTTTTTCATGCTAAAACGAGCTATGACAGTGTCTATGTATGAAGCTTGGGATAAGCACAACATCCTTTTCTGGCGATCCCTTATAACCTTGATCCCAAGGATGTGCCCTGCTTCTCCCAAGTCCTTCATATTGAATTGTTTGGACAACCATACCCTTACATCTGTAACACTTTGACATTGTTGCCAATGAGCAAAATGTCATCTATGTATAGCACAAGAAATACCACTACGTTTCCGTCACATCTCTTATATACACATGATTCATCCAGACTTTGAATAAATCCATATTACTGGATTACCTCATCAAAGTGGATGTTCCAAGATCTTGAAGCTTGCTTCAATCCATAAATGGACCGATTAAGCTTGCACACAAGATGCTCTTTTCCCTTCACAATGAATCCCTCTGGTTGTTTCATGTAGATGGTCTCTTCAAGACTTCCGTTAAGGAAAGCTGTCTTAACGTCCATCTGCCATACCTCATAATCCATATGAGCGACAATAGATAAGAGAATCCGGATAGAGTTAAGCATGACTACCGGCGAAAAGGTCTCCTCATAATCGATACCCTCTTTCTGAGTATACCCTTTCGCAACAAGCCTAACATTGAAAGTCTCAACCATCCTGTCTGATTCTCTCTTTCTCTTATAGATCCACTTGCATCCAATGGCTTTTACACCATTAGCTGGTTCAACTAGCTCCCAGGCATGATTAGAATCTATAGATTCTATCTTAGAATTCATTGCCCTTTGCCAAGAATCTGCATCTTTATCTTGGAGTGCCTTGTCATAGGTCCAGGGATCAGGTTCATGTTCACTAGGGACCAAGTCCGAAGACTCTCCCAAGAACATGAATCATTCAGGTTGTCTAACAACCCTCCTACTACGATGAGGTACCACCTGTGACACGCGGTGCAGTGACTTGTGGTATATCCTCTTGTACAGTTGGTACTAAGGTCGAAACGTCCCCTCTTAATTCCTTAAGAACAAGTCTACTCATGGGCTTGTGGTTCATCACATAGTCTTCCTTTATGAATCTGGCATTCATGCTAACGATTACCTTCTGATCCTTAGAACTATAGAACAGACCACCTTTCGTCCCTCTAGGATAGCCTATGAACAAGCACACTTTTGTACGAGATTCCAACTTATCAGTATCACCCTTCAGCACATGTGCTGGACTACCCCAAATCTGAATATATCCTAGACTAGGCTTTCGCCCAGTCCACAATTCTGTGGGAGTAGATGGTACTGACTTAGATGGTACCAAGTTCAGTATATACGCTGTCGTTTCCAGATCATATCCCCAGAACGAATCCGGCAACTTAGAGTAGCTCATCGTTGACCTAACCATCTCCATAAGAGTCCTATTCCTTCTCTCTGCTACACCATTCTGTTGGGGAATACTGGGTGCAGACAATTGGGATTGTATCCCAGCCTCTGATAAGTAAGTCCCAAACTCTCCCAAGAGATACTCACCACCATGATCTGATTGTAGTGTCTTGATATTTTTACCTCGATGGTTCTCTACATCAGCCTTGAATTCATTGAACTTATCAAAGCATTCAGACTTGTGGTGCATTAGGTAAATGTACACATACCTTGAATAATCGTCTATGAAAGAGACGAAGTATTCAAAGTCACCTCTAGCCTGGATCGACATAAGACCACACAAATCAGAATGAACCAATTCTAACACATCTTTGGCCCTCTACCCCTTGGCCTTGAAAGGCCTCTTGGTCATCTTACCTCCCAAGTAAGATTCACAGGTCGGGAAGTCTTCCACCACTAATGAACCCAAGGGCCCATCAACTATCAACCTTTGAATCCTACTAAGGTTAATATGACCAAGCCTTAGATGCCAAAGATATGTTTGGTTCATCCTAGAAGGTTCCTTTCTCTTATTTTGGTTAGATGATGAGCTATTAGCTTCTATTTGCATCGTGGGAGATTTTGGATCTAAAGTATACAAATTGCCAACCAATTTACTTGAACAGATAATCTCTCTATTTCTTTATATAACAACATGGTTATTAAAAGTAATAGAATATCCATCCTTTATTATTTTATAAACCGAAACAAGGTTCATTCTAAAAGAAGGTACATAAAGGTGTGGGATCGGATTGAATCGATAGAGGGGGGGGTGAATATCGATCGTTAAATTTTTGGAAATAAAGAGAGTAATTGCGCAGCAGAAAATGCAAAAACAATCGCTAATAAGTTTTGTTTTTTACTTGGTTCAAAGTCGCGGTCGGCTCCTACTCCAAGGCCCACTATCCTTGACCGTTTATGATGGGCAATTCTATATTTTCGTAAAAAATTATAAGTTGAGTATAAATATAGAATTAAAAAGGAGTTACAACACTTTAAATAAAAATTAGCTTTTACCGACGACCGGAGAAGTTGGAAGTTTCGGAGCAGCGGGTCATTGGCGGTGCTTGAATCGCGAGTACGACACTTGTCGGAGCGGAGCGCTTGAGCATAAGTGTTGAATGCAATTGATGTCGAAGCCTTGGGGGTGAACCCCCTTTTATAGTGTTAACAGGGGTGCCTGTGTTGAAGGGGGCGCCTGACACGTGGCCTCCTCTGCGCGAACCTCAATCCGCAGACTTGGCCAGTGCTTATCCCCTTCACTATGGCACCTGAGTTAACTGGGGCGCCTGTGTTAACACAGGTTATCACAGGCGCCTCAATGACTTGGTCTTAGGCTTGCGTGGCAATTTGCTTCGAATGGCTAAAATCCCTCTTTGGCTGGGGTGCCTGTCTCAACACAGGCACCTAGCCCAGTGAGGCGCCTCATTCCATTGAGGCGCCTAAATGCTGAAACCTTGATTCCTTCGTTCCTGCAATCAGGATTAGTTCCAAAACAAAAGAAGCATATAAATGATAAGATTAAACCATGTTTTACAGCCTGAGATGTCTTGGTTCTGACTTTGGGCTTCCCAAATGGAACCCTAGGTCGAACCGACGCCTAATGTTCCCTCCTACGAGGAACGCGTCCTCACCTACTCCTCTTGGGAGAATTTACCTGTTTGCCAACCGGCTCCTCCGGTTGGACTTTTTCCCAGCTTCACTCACCAGGTCTTAGCGCTCAGCTTCACTCACTAGGTCTTCGGTGCCCAGTCCCCGACCAGGTCTTAGTGCCCAACTTCACTCACCAGGACTTAGTGCCCAGCTTCACTCACCAGGTCTTAGTGCCCAACCTTACGTCAGGTATTAGTTGCCCAGCCCGCGACCAGGACTTAGTGCTTAGTGTACCTAGGACTTTACCTGCACACTTGATTAGCATTGTTAGATCATAACATAACCTTAACTTCTGAACCCTTTGCCATTATCAAAACATAGGTTTGACTTTGGTGCTTCCGGCACCAACAATCTCCCCCTTTTTGATTTATGGCAACACGGTTCAAAAAGTTAAGTTAAAAAGTATTTTATAGTATATCTAACAACAAAAAAGCTTCTTATGAAATTTAATTATCCCCCCTTGAAATAAATATTCTCCCCCTAAACCATTCAATGATATCCGGGGGTTTTGTAAACATTTTTATTTGAAAAATTCTTTAAGGAATTTTTTTCCAACAAGTTTTTGCCAAAATTTGTTCTCTAGTAAAAACTTTACTTAGAAACATTTGTCAAAAATTTCAAAGGATTTTTGCTCAAACAAACTTTGTTTCCCAAGGAAAATTTTACTTAGAAAAAATATTCTTTAAAGGTTTTGAAACACTTAAAAAAATTTTGAAATCACTTAAAAGCTCAAAAGAAAATTTTGAAGTACTTAAGAATTTTTGAAGCACTTAAAAAATTTGAGACACTTAGATAACAATTTTGAAGCACTTAAACAAAATTTTGAAGAACTTAGACATTTTACTTTACTTTTTGAAGAAGAAAAAAAAAATTTGTAAAAAATTAGAAAAAAAAATTTCTCTCTCTTTTCTCCTTTGTCTCCCCCTTTTCCATATATCAAAAAAAATTGATAACAATTATTGCAAGTAAATTTTGAATTAGAGCTAGTTAAAAAACAAATTGAAAGTCTGTATTGAACCAACTCTAATGAATTCAAGAAAAAACCAAACCAAATTAAACTGATCCTGTTCGGGTCCTGTCTAACCCAGTTAGCTATATACTAACTATTATGAAATAGTAGCTTTCACTAGGGTTAGTCAAGTTAAGTGATCTGATCAAGTTAAATTTGCTAAGCTTGAACACTTAACTTGATTGCTATTAAATTTGTATTTATCGCCCCAATTATTGCAGATGCACTGACTTAAAGCATCTTGAATCAAGGCATAGACCTAAGCATCTCAACCCAGTCTAGGTTATCACTCAAAGTACCCTAAGGTGTTTGTGAGATGCTGGCTTCTAGATCTATAGGTGCATGCAGTTCTAGGGTTAGGACCTAAGCTAAGTCCATTTTGCGAAAAAAATCTTAGTTTTGAGGCGGTAATTTTTATAAAAACTAAGTCGGAAAATCATTTTAAATTTCAAAAATTTGATAAAAGAAATGATTTTTCAAATTGCTAATTTTCGAAACAAATTTAAGAAAAATAGGAAAACAAATTTTTGAAAATATAGAACAGTCCTATTCTACTAAGCAGAACCCTAACTGCCTTCTTAGTGAGCTAAACTCATATTCAGGTAAGGGTTTGGTAAAAATGTCAGCTAAATTAGATTTTGAGTCCATATGCTTAAGTACTATTTCTCCCCTGGCTACATGATCCCTTACAAAATGATATTTAACTTTTATATGCTTTGTTCTGGAATGTTGAATTGGGTTTTTAGTCAAATTGATTGAACTAATATTATCAATAAAAACTTGGGTTTGGGTGTAGTTAAGCTGGAAATCTATAAGAGTGTACATCATCCATAAAAGTTGTGCCACATACTCTCCTAGGGTAACATATTCTGCTTCGGTTGTGGATAAAGCTACGCAGTGTTGCTTTCTACTACACCAACTGACTAGACTATGTCCTAATAATTGGCAACTTCCACTTGTACTCTTTCTATCTAACTTGCACCCAGCATAATCAGAGTCAGAATATCCTAATAATTCAAAAGTGGAAGTCCTAGGATATCAAATCCCTACATTTAGGATACCCTTAATGTACCTTAGAACTAGCAGTTAAGTATAGTATACCTTAGAACTAGCAGTTTAGCATAAGTTTGGTACCTAGCACACATTCCTACAGAAAATAAGATATCAGGTCTACTAGCAGTTAAGTATAGTAGGCTACCGATCATACTTCGGTATAATTTTAGATCTACAGGTTTACCCTCAGGGTCATTATCAATTTTGACATTAGTAGCTATAGGGGTACTTAAGCTTTTAGAATTATCCATTTTGAATTTCTTTATTAACTCTTTGGCATATTTGGATTAGTGAACATAATTACCATCTCTAGTTTGCTTAATTTGTAACCCTAAGAAAAAGGTGAGCTCATCCACCAAGCTCATTTCGAATTCACTTTCCATTATTTTTATAAATTCTTTTAGAAAATTAGAGTTAGTGGATCCAAATATTATATCATCAACGTATATTTGTGCAATAAAAATATCTTTTTCTAAGGTTTTAACAAATAGTGTAGAGTCAATTTGACCTTGGTTAAATTCCTTAGAAATTAGATAAGTTGATAAATGTTCATACCATGCCCTAGGTACTTGTATAAACCCATAAAGTGTTTTTCTAAATTTAAAAACATATTCAGTTTTTTCTAGATCCTCAAATCCTGGGGGTTGCCCTACATAAACTTCTTCTTTAATTAACCCATTTAGAAAAGCAGACTTGACATCCATTTGATATAGCTTAAACCCTCTATGGGCTGCAAAGGCTAAAACATTCTAATTGACTCAAGTCTGGCTACTGGGGCATAGGTTTCATCATAGTCTAATCCTTCGACCTAACTAAACCCTTTAGCTACTAAGAGGGCTTTATTTCTAACAATTTCCCCTTGATCATTTAGTTTATTTCTAAAAACCCACTTAGTATCTATAATAGATTTGCCCTCAGGTTTATGTACTAGTTCCCAGACTTGGTTTCTTTCAAATTGGGCTAACTCCTCTTGTATAGTTATGATCCAATCATGGTCAGGTAGTGCTTCCTCTATAGTCTTAGGTTTAATTTTTGAAATGAGTGCTATTTGACTAAGATTTCTATAGGAGGACCTAGTTCTGAATCCTAAGGTTGGATCACCCATAATTTGATCAGAAAGATGATTAAGTCTGGGTTTCTTTGTCCTTGTAGAACTAGGTTCAGTCTCAGGTCCGTCTGGACGATTCGGTTTAGTGATTGGTTCAACTACTTGGTTTGGTTCAGTTATTGGTTCAGTTGATACCTCAGCAGTTGGTTCAAGTGTTAGTTTATTTAGTGGTTCAATTATTGGTTCACTATCTTCTTGATCAAGCTTTGATTGGTTTAAATTTTGATTATCTTTTGGTTCAACTTCTTCATCAAAAATTAAATTAGTAGTTTCTTCAATTTTGTGGGTTTGTTTATTATAAACCCTATAGGCTCTACTAGTTGTTGAATATCCTAGGAAGATCCCTGGGGTTGACTTTGATTGAAACTTACCTAAATAGTCCTTAGTGTTCAAGATATGGACTTTGCACCCAAAGACCCTTAGGTAGTGTAGGTTAGGCAATCTATGATAATATAGTTCATAAGGAGTTTTATTGTGCCTTTTATTAATTAGGACTCTATTTTGAATATAGCATGTCGTACTTACCGCTTCTGCCCAAAATTGGTTAGCTAGGTTATATTCATTGAGCATGGTTCTAGCGGCTTCCTGAAGGGTACTATTTTTTCTCTCTACTATCCCATTTTGTTGGGGGGGGGGTCTAGGACAGGAAAATTAATGAATATACCCATTGATTTACAGAATTTCTCAAATCTTTGATTTTCAAACTCTGCCACATGATCACTCCTAAGTCTTTTAATTTTAGTATCATTTTGAATTTCATTCATTTTACATAAGTCAATAAATAAGTTCAAGGTTTCATCTTTAGTTTTCAGGAACCTAACCCAGGCAAACCTCAAGTAATCGTCGATAATTACTAAGCAGTACCGATTCCCGCTTAGTGACTTGGCTCCATGTGAATCAAATAGGTCAAGGTGCAGGAGCTCAAGTGTGGTTTCGGTTAAGTCTGATTGAGTTGGTTTATGAGTAGACTTTAGTTTGTTTACCTTGTTTACATGAGTTACAAATTATGTTCTCAAAATTCTTGATTTTAGGTACACCTTTAATTAAACCAAGTTAAGTAATTTTAGAAATCAGCTTCACATGAGTGTGACCTAATATCCTATGCCAAAGGTTAGATTCTTCTAATTGCGTCAGAAAGCATTTTGGTACTAAGGGTAGATTAATAGTGTAAACATTATTTTTCCTAGTACCCTTAAACATTATTTCTAAGTCTTGGAGGTTTTTAATAAGGCAGTCAGAGTTGGTGAAGGTAACTATGTAACCAGTATCACAGAGTTGACTAATACTTAGCAAATTAAACTTAAAATTTTCAACCAAGAGTACTTTCTTAATAATGAAATCAGATTTAAGTTCAATGTTACCTGACCCAATTACTTTAAGGGTAGCATTGTTGCCAAATGCTACTGAGCCTAGGTTCTTGAACTTGATTTTGGTGAATTTCAATTTGTCTCCAGTCATGTGTATGGAGCATCCACTATCCAACATCTACTGGTCCAAATTTTTATGTTCCTACACATAAAGTATTTATTGATTTGGATCCATTAGAGTTAGGGATAGCTTGAATTGAATTTCACAGCCTAGTCTGTCTCACCCAATCTAGTGTTATCAAACATGTTAACCTTATAGGTTTTGTGAGACAGGTTTTTAAATAATATTTTAATTTTGAAAAAATGGTTAATTTCAAAAATATTGAATAAAGTTTTTTTTTAATCGGTAAAAAAACTTTTATTATTAAAAGAAGAAAAGCCAAATTAGAAGGGGGATCAAACCTTACCTTCTAACATGGGATTACAAGATCTTAAAAAGATTTACAAATCTTACCAAAAACTCTCACAAACTATACATTTCACCTTCACTCTTTTAAAACACGTATAAATCTTCACTTTGTTTATCAAAATTTTCAACCTCCCAAGACTTAAAAACTGCATGCATTACAAGCCTTTTTAAATCCATTTTGAATCAGAACCAAGCCCATCATAACAGCTTCAAACAACATAAACAGATTCTTCTCATAATTTCTGATAAAACCAACTCCAGGCAGTTTTTTAACTCTTTCAAAAGTAAGAAATAATTTAGGTAATTCCGTGACCATCTCTCATCGGAAATTAGTTTATTTATAGTTTCTGAACTTATCAGAATAAAATCTACAGAATCCTGTAAAAGCTACAGAAATCCTGGAAATGAGTCCTGATATCATCACAATCTTGAGTGCAATCTAGTTTTAGTAAACCTTTACATTTTCACAGTCTTAACCAGCTTCATCAGAACTACCGAGAGGTTCTCTCTGTTTGCTAGCATAGACGAACAGATTCCTGTCAACAGCTCATAATTTGGCTTCATCAGATACAATTTTAACCTTTACATTCGTCTCATAATTTCTGATCAAAGAAACAACTCATCAGGCAGTCTTTAGCATAAAACTCATCTTCTGATTTCCTGTCAACAGCGAGAAATCCAAGTAATTCCATGACAATCTATAGCTCATCAGAAGAATACATTTATAGTTTCTGAACTGGTCAAATAAAGATCTACAGAAATTCTTTAAAGAACCTTAGAATCTACAAAATCCTGAAAATGAATCCTGATTTCATCATAATCTGTAACCAAAGTGCATTTCATTAAGACAGATAGAATTGACAGCAAACTGAAACTAAAGCAATCCTGTTCAGAGTTCAAAACCTTCAAAAAACAATCCATACTGCTGTTCCAATATGGTTAAGTTACCAATCAAATCAGTTTTAGCTTTAGAATCAGAATTCCCAGGTAGACAAAAATACTCCTTGAATCCAATTAAATTTTCATTTAACATTTACATTTGACAATTTAACCGGCTTCATCAGTACTACAGAATCCATAGAGACCAGCCTACAAGAAGACCAGCCAACAAGAAAACCAGAATGCGAGAAGAAATTCCATAGAGACCAGCCTATAAGAAAGCCAGCATTTCCATTGCTTGATATAATCTTCAATCTCATGGAAATCAGAGTCCACATTCAAACACTCTGAAATATTTCAGATTAGAGTGCTTTTTGAATCAACCGAATAAAAGGAAAACCTAACTTGTCCACTTTACAAATACCAAACAAAATCTTGTCTATATCTTGCCTTCTCAAAACTTTATCCCCTGAAAATTGAAAAGCCTTATTAGCCAAGTAGTCCGCAGCTACATTTCCTTCCCTAAATACATGGGAGTAAGTCATGAATAAAGTTTATTGGTTTTGAAAAATATGTTAAATCTATGATTAATTAAAATTTGTGTTAGATTCAAATTTGACAGATAGTAATTTGAATTTGAATTTCGAAAATTGGCTTCCAGGTCTTAGCGAGGCACAAGGGTTTTCTTTGGCCATAGCCTTATTGGAGCAACAACTCTTTCCTTGACAAAGCCTTTTATCGAAATTTCATTTTCAAAATTACTTTTTGAAAAAATTTGGTCTAACTAGTTTAGGTCTTGGATCGGTAGCTTCGGCTAGTTCCACCAGACTAAACAGACCAAGTAGGGTATACTTGACCTTAATAGAAGGGTTTCCCTAACGTACTATCATCTCACCTCCACCTAATACGCTGTTGTTCAAATTTAAATTAAATCATTCATCCTTCATCTAACCAGTCCAAAATCTAAGCATGATAATTAAAAATTGAAAAAGAAAACATGCAAACAAGCAATTCAGTAAAATTATCTAACTATAAATATGATTTTTATATTGGCTCCCCCTGGACTATAGCCTCGATAAGGGTTAGGCAAAATGTGAATCTTGTCCTTGGGGATCCAATACTGGTTTGGTCCATCTTGTTTATTTAAACACAACTTGGGGACCCATGCTTGGACTTGGGTTCTAGGTTGGTTCAATACAGAATAATATGAACCTTGTCTCGATTTGGTTCGATAACCTAGTCCGGATCGATTGAGAACGGACTTCTATTTTCCAAGGATCATGTCAAGACCGTTGGAACCCAAAGCAAATCATTCTAAGGCAACTCTATGCTCCTTGACTTGATTTTTCAAAGAGGAATTCTCTTCCTCAAGCTTTTGGACTTGAGTTGAGTTTCCTTCTTGACTTGGCTTGGTCAAGGACCTCGAGTTGACTTCCTCTTTCATGAGTTTTACTTTTGCAGTCGGAGGGACTCAACCCGGATTTTAGCTTTCGCCAAGTTTCGGGACAAATAAGAAATTAATTTAGATAACTCATATTCTGAATAACCTCTTACAGTGATTTGTCTGTTCTCCGAGATTGTGAGTCTTTCGGTTTTGACGTCTTCATCTGGTTCCGATTCTGATCCGTAGTCGACGTCTTCTGAGGCGGTCAAGGCGAGCAGGTTTGCGTGAGGGACTTCTTCTTCTTCTTCGGAAGATGACTCGTCCCAGGTGGCATGAAGAGCATTCTTTCTTCGCGCCTTCTTGTTTTCCTTTCGGTTGGGGCACTCTGACTTGAAGTGTCCCTTTTTGTTGCATTCGTAGCAGGTGACATTGTTTCTGCTCTTCGAGCTCATTGACGGTTCTGCCAGATCTTCCTTTCTTCGGCTCAACTTCTTCTTGCTCGTTTGGTACTTGAGTTCTTTGTGGTAATCACGAGCTTGCCGGACCAATTTAGGTCGATCTCCTTCACTGTCTTCTGATTCTGAGTCTGAGTTGAACTCGGGTGTTGGTTGAGGCTTCTTCTTGGAAATTTTTTCTTGAGTATTACCTGCAATGAAAGTTATACCTTTCTCAACCAAAGTAGTATTAGTCTATTCATGCAGTTCTAGTTCAGAAAATAACTCATCTAATTTTTTTTCTAAGAGATTCCTAGAAACCTTGTAGGCATCCACCATAGACTCCCACAGTGAGTTTCTCGGAAATGAATTCAAAGTATACCTTATTAGGTCATAGTTTTCAACCTTGTGACCTATCATGTGCAGCCCGTTCATTAGCTCCTGGATTCTGGCATGGAGTTGAGCTGCAGTCTCTCCGTCGTGCATTTTTATTGTATAGAGTCTGTTGAGCAATGGATCTCTTTTGCTGATCCTGGTGTCGGATGTGCCTTCATGCAGCTCGATTAGCTTGTTCCAGAGCTCCTTCGCGCTGTTGAAGGGTCCTACAAGGTTCAGCTCCTCTTTTGTTAGGTCGCACTGCAACGTTTGGGTCGCTTTTGCATCGACCTCGATCTTTTTCTTTAGTGGACTGTCCCACTCGGTATAGTGTTGCACCACACCTTGTGCATTTTAAGGAATTTCCAGCACAGACTAGATAATAATCCACATGTCCACCTGAGTTTTTAAGTAGACTTCCATCCTGCTTTTCCAGTAGGAGAAATCTTCTCCACTGAAAAGAGGGGGTCTGGCGGTGCTGTATCCCTCTTGCATGGCCATTAAATTTTTAACTAAAAAAGAAAAAGAAGAAAACTCGTTCCAAGACTAAGTCTTGGATTAGTAGGGCGGATGAATATTAATAATAAAAAAATGAGTAATGTTGCACCAACCTTGATTAACGAGAAAGATTCGAGTGAAAGAAAAAAAAAATTGAAATTCAAAAATCCAAAAAAAATTCTCAAACTGGTGGTTGCACCATGTTTGAGCCACCTGCTCTGATACCACTTGTGGGATCGGATTGAATCGATAGAGGGGGGGGTGAATATTGATCATTAAATTTTCGGAAATAAAGAGAGTAATTGCGCAGCAGAAAAAGCAAAAACAATCGCTAACAAGTTTTGTTTTTACTTGGTTCGGAGTCGCGGTCAGCTCCTACTCCAAGGTCCACGGTCCTTGACCGTTTACGATGGGCAATTCTATATTTTCGTAAAAAATTACAAGCTGAGTACAAATATAGAATTAAAAAGGAGTTACTGCACTTTAAATAAAAATTAGCTTTTACCGACGACTGGAGAAGTTGGAAGTTTCGGAGCAGCAGGTCGTCGTCAGCGCTTGAATCACGAGTACTGAACTTGTCGAAGTGGAGCGCTTGAGCGTAAGTGTTGAATGCAATTGATCTCGAGCCTTGGGTGTGAACCCCCTTTTATAGTGTTAACAGGGGCGCCTGTATTGAAGGGGGCACCTGACACGTGGCCTCCTCTGTGCGAACCTCAATCCACAGACTTGGCCAGCGCTTATCCCCTTCACTAGGGCACCTGAGTTAACTGGGGTGCCTGTGTTAACACAGGAGCCTCAATGACTTGGTCTTAGGCTTGTGTGGCAGTTTGCTTCGAATGGCTGGAATCCCTCTTTGGTTGGGGCGCCTGTCTCAACATAGGCGCCTAGCCCAGTGAGGCGCCTCACTCCATTGAGGCGCCTGAATGCATAAACCTTCATTCCTTAGTTCCTAAAATCAGGGTTAGTTCCAAAACACAAGAAGCATATAAATGATAAGATTAAACCATGTTTTACAGCCTGAGTTGTCTTGGTTCTGACTTTGAGCTTCCCAAATGGAACTGTAGGTCGAACCGACGTCTAATGTTCCCTCCTACGGGGAACGCGTCCTCACCTACTCCTCTCGGGAGAATGTACATGTTTGCCAACCGGCTCCTCTGGTTGGACTTTTGCCCAGCTTCACTCACCAGATCTTAGTGCCAAGCTTCACTCACCAGGTCTTCGGTGCCCAGTACCCAACCAAGTCTAAGTGCCCAGCTTCACTCACCAGGTCTTAGTGCCCAACCTTACGTCAGGACTTAGTTTCCCAGCCCGCGGGCAGGACTTAGTGCCTAGTGTACCTAGGACTTTACCTGCACACTTGATTAGCATTGTTAGATCATAACATAACTATAACTTCTGAACCCTTTGCCATTATCAAAACATAGGTTTGACTTTGGTGCTTTCGGCACCAACAAAAGGAAAATAAACGTCTCCCACTGCAATAGCCGTCACCTCCGTAGTATTTCCCATGTAGACAGTAATCTCTCCTTCAGCTAGTCGTCGGGTTTCCTGGAACCCCTGTAAGGAATTGCAGACATGATCAGTGGCTCTCGAATCTACACACCAGGTACCGGTTGATAACACCGCTAAGCATGTTTCAACGACAAAAGAAAAAGATATACCTTTGTCTTGATGACGGGGATAGTTCGCCTTCCAGTGTCCAGTCTGCTTGCACATGAAGCACTTGCCTCTCGGCTTCTTCACACCAGTCCGAGGTACCTGAGATCCTGCCTCCTTCTTGGACCCACCTTGTTTCTTCTTCTTCTTGCCTTTCGGCACAGATGTAGAAACCATCTGAGTAACCAAGGTTGAGAACTCTGACGAAAAAACCCCTCTGCCGCCTGGAGTTCAGCCAGCAGCTCCCCCAACGTATATGTATGTCTGTTCATATTGTAGTTCTGGCAGAACTGCTCAAAACACCTAGGCAGAGACTGGAGAATGTTATCGACCTGGGTTTCCCCATCGATCTCCACTCCAAGGACTTCAATCTCATTAAGATGAGCCATCATCTTAAGGACATGGTCCCTCACGGGTGTCCCCTCGACCATGGTAGTCATCATCAAATTCCTCATCGCATCTTGCCTAGCGGCCCGATTCTGGTGTCCGAAGAGTTCTTTGAGGTTTAGCATCATATCATAAGCAGTGGGCATGGCCTGATGCTGATGTTACAATACATTTGATATAGAAGCCAAAATGTAGCACCGCGCCATCTAATCTGCCTTGACCCACTTCTTATAACACTCCCTCTCCTCTTCACCAAAACTCTCGCTAGGCTTTTCAGGACATTCCTCATAGAGTACATATTTGTACTCCTCAGCAGTTAGGACAATGTCCAGGTTTCTTTTCCAATCTATGTAATTAGGGCCAGTAAGTTTGTTTTCCTTAAGTATGACAGCTAGTGGGTTAAAGGTCATCTTCAAAATACCTGAGAATCACAACAATCACCACTTTAGATTTCAAAACATATTGATTCCTCATAACAATAAATTTACAATCAACCAACACCTCAAAACACCGAGAATTTCGCATGCCACGATGGTGTGGACATATACGAATTCTACATTTGTAAGAGGAGGTTTAACCCATTAATTTTATTATCTTGTCATCCTAACTTTTTGACAAATAAAATTAATAGTTGGTTTACATTGGCCCTACAAATAATAGCAGTGACTCCGATGGGGAGGATACTATTATTTACATCTAAATGTTTACCATTACACGATACTAAGAAAATTATCTCGGATTATGTGTCATCCGATGGGGAAAATCACACGCTCCTTAACAATTTTCTATAATCATGTCTGACCTAGTGATCCGCAGAACAAGCCCATCCGATGGGGAGGAAGGCACTCAGAACCGACGCGTAGGCTTATTCGCATCACTTGTCAAATTAGTAATGGAAGCCGCGGGACCCTTAGAGTCTCTCTCCCACTTAGTTATTTATATTGAGGAATTTTCATGCACACACACGACAAGAACATAAACTAAAATAATAAACAAGAAAAATCCTAGATTTTTCCAACTATCATGGCTTTGGTCTCCAATGCGCCTCCAATCGTGTCGCCACCTCGTCCGCTCCTCCCTACACCATGCGCAAGCCACAATTGAAGGATCTTCGAGCTGAGATGATAAGCTACTTATTTACATCCATCGATCCTATACTCCACAAAGGAGTGTACATATAATCTAGATCAAAAGTAAATAAAAAGCTCGGATAAACATGTGTCATATTTAATTACAAAAATTAAATACCTATCTAGCCTCGTCAACCTTGAGAATTCAAATAAAATTACAACCAATCACATACACATTATTTAAGCCATAATAGTTGGAATCTCATGCATGCAACAAAGAGTTAGCCTACGCACATCCTACTATTATCCGGCAAAAATAAAATACATGATAATATGCAAAAAGTAACCAAATCCTAAACACACAAAACCGGAAACATCAACTCTGATACCAATTGTTGGATAGCTTAGCGGGTTTCCTAAGCGAATACCTGGTCATCCATGAGAGACCTCTCCATGTCTATGAATTAAAAATTTAATCCGAATGGAGACCTATCTCCCAAACGACCGTCTCGTCGTCGTACCAATTGATTTGAGTTACAACTTAGCCAAACTCAAAGTTTGAACCTTGTAACTCGCCTAACCAATTGATCGCGGAAAAGACGATGAGCGAATCACCGGTTTTTGTGTTTATTATCGGGGTCCAAATAATTAATTATCATCATTAATTAACGAATAATTAATAGCAAGATAATTAATTAAAAACACCACATAAAATGATAAGAATATCAAAGGAGCCATGAGAGAAATATACCTCTCGTTACCTTACGATCATCTATCGTATGACCCTCCCCTCTTGGACGTCGTGTGGGCGACGATCTACCAAGATCCGAAGTCACCAAACAAGAGCCAAAACTCGCTTCTTCTCTCTCCCAGCGCCAGCCAACAAAAACCTAGGGCTTTTGTTGCCGCCGGCCACGCAAGAGAAGAAACCTCCTCCTTCTCACCACCACCACCTTCTCCTCCCTTCCAACAACTGCTGCCAACCAATGAGAAGAGAGAAGAGGGATTTCTTCTCCTCAAAGCCCGCCGGAAACCTTCCCTTGAAGGAAGATGGCGCCGGTACCCTAGGGAGCTTTAGTTGCCGCTGCCGGCCACTTCACCTCACCCCTTGCTTGCGTCCGGCCAAGAGGAAGAAGAGTGTTGAGGCAATCAGCCCTAGAATGATTGGAAGATCATGGTTTTGATGTGTGTGTATGAATATGTTTAAGGTTAGGGTGTTATGTTGTATTTGATATGTGTGATTGAGTTTGCAAGACTTGGAGAATCACACATGGTGAACATATCTGAGGGACGAGAGCCGAGGAAGGAGGACTCCAAGGGCAAGACGGAGAGTGGACTCCAAGGGCACACGTGAAAGGTGGCATGGAGGCAAGCCAAGGGAAGGCTTGTGTGCGCATCCGAGGGATGAGAGCAAGAGGAAGATGACTTCAAGGGGCGAGCCAAGGGAGTGAACCTGAAGGCACACGTGAAGGAGAAGGTTCAGAGTGGCTGAAATTTAGCTAAGAGGCAGGGCAGTCGACTGGCCAGAGGGCAGTCGACTACCAAAACTCACAGAGAGTTGTCAGCCTCGGACCAGTCGACTGCTCCAGGGGTTGTCGCTGGTGCGGGTCTGGACAGACTACAAGTTTGTCCTGTTCTCTTATAAAAAGAGGACCTTTTTGCACATGAACGGGACGGTTTCGTACTGTAACGAAGTGCTGCTCGTGCAAAAAGTCTTCTCATCTTTCTCTCTCTTCATTCATTGTATTCTGTAAAGAGGAAGACAACACCGTTGTAAAGGTTTCTCCACCTGAAGGAGATTTTTCATAGTGGAGGTGGAGTATGTGCGTGGATCCTTGGATTAGTCACCCATTTGGGTGGATACCAAGTAAATTCCAATTGTTAGCATTGTTCTTTCTTGTCCTTTGCATATTATTGTTTTCGCTGCGCTAACAATCTTGTAGAGAATTCAACAAACATTGCTATTCACCCTCCCCCCTCTAGCAACGTCGTCGATCTAGCAATTGGTATTAGAGCCGGTTCATTTCGGAAGAACTCACCGTCGATCGGAGCAAAGTGAAATGGCGTTTCAAGAGGGATACATCACTGCACGGCCACCCTTCTTCGACGGGAATGACTTCGCGTATTGGAAAGGTAGGATGCAATACTATCTTATGAATGACATTGAAAACTGGATCAGTATTGTAGATGGATTCGATGCACCCGTCGACGAAAGAGGAGAGCCGACACCTATGAGATCATGGTCGAAGGAGATCATGAAGAGGGCGCAGTCAAATGCCAAGGCCACCACCACACTTCAGTGCGGGCTCTCAAAGGAGCAACTCAATAAGGTGGGGCCATTCAAGAGCGCCAAAGAGTTGTAGGACAAACTGGTGGAACTGAACGAAGGGTCCAACGAGTCCAGAAGAGCAAAGAAGGACTTGCTCGTCGCCCAACTCCAATCCCTGTCCATGAAGAGCAATGAAACTGTCAGCCAGCTGCATGGAAGGGTGAAGGAGGTCATCAATGAACTCCATGTGATTGGAGAAAAGATCGAAAACCGAGATCTCGTCAGGTACGTCCTACAAGCCTTCCCAAGAATAACTTTGTGGGCATCAATGGTTGATGCCTACAAAGTATCAAGGGATTTGTCAATAATTAAATTAGATGATCTGTTTTGTGAATTCGAACTGCACGAGCAAGCTAACGTTTCAGCCAAAGAGAAAGGTATAGCTTTTATTGCAGAAAAGGAGAAGAAGAAGAGGAAGGAGAAGAAGAAGGTGGTCTACTCCTTCTCATCCGACTTAGAGGAGTCTAGCGCCTCTATGGATAGCGACCAAGAGGTTTTCATGGTAAGGAAAATGCGTAAGACTTTCAAAAGTTTTTCGAACAAGTCTTATGCTAGGAAAGGGTCCAAAGGCAAGGGTAAGGCCAAGGACATCATTTGCTACAACTGCCACCAAGAGGGACACATGAAGAACGAGTGCCCTCAACTAAAGAGAAGAGATGAAAAGGAGGAGGAGAAGAAGAAAGGTGACAAGAAGAGGTCAAAGGGAAAGGAGAAGGGTGCCACCAACCTCAAGGCGACCTGGGATGATCCTTCATCCTCAGAGGAAGAAGAGGAGCAAGTGTCTCACTTTGCTCTCATGGCGGTGGACTCATCAGAGTCATCAGATGATGAGAAAAGCTCAAGCAATGATGAAAGTGACTCATCCTCATCATCATCCGAGTCAGAAGCTTCGGTAAGTGAGGTATACCACTTACCCTCCTCTACATTAGATAAAATTATTTTTAGCACTAACATGGATTTAGCTAAAGCTAGAAGTAAGATCAAGGACCTAAAAGATGAAATTGTCATGCTTAGAGTAGAGTCTACAAAACTTAAGGAAGACTTACATGCTTGTTCTGTAACGACCCGGAAAATTTTCTCAATATTTTCTTTAAAAATATTGACCATGCCTAGATAGATTCTCGAGGAACGTAGGGACACTAGTGTAAACCTTAGTATGATGCTCCATGATTTTCGATATAGAATAAGAAGCTAGGTGCTAATAGGCCTTACATGGGTTTTTCCTAGTACCATGGTTATTAGTGGATTCTAGATAGAATTTAATATAAATAAAAATGGATTTTTAATTAGGAATATTAGCATGATTATGGGTGGGCCTTAGGGGAATTTTTGAAATTAATAAAAAAATAAAATAAAAATAAAATAGGAAAAAAAATAATAAAGTGCATGCACCAAGGATTGAACCTTGGACCTATGGTACCACCATGCATGTACTAACCAATTCACCTAGCAAGGGAGTGCTAGGAGAGAATGAAGTGAATTTTTGTTAAGGCTAAAGGAAGTGAAGAGTCATAGCATCATGTTTCTTCACTTGCCTCCTTCATCTAGTATATAAGAGGGAGGAATGGAAGAGACACCTTAGCACTTAAGCATTTGTCTCTTCATCCACCAAAACTCCTTCTTCTCTTCTTCTTTCTCTTCCTAGCCGAAACCTACAAGGAGGGTTTCCCTTTGTAAAAAGTCTCACAAGGAGACCTCTTCTTCAAGATCTAAGGGATTTCTACAAGGCTACAAGGGATAAGGGTAGTTTAAGGTCAAGGAAAATTCTTTTGGTTTCTCTATTCAAGGTTTATAATCAAGATCAAGAAAGGTAAGACCCCCTCACCTGTGGTATGATAGCTTTCAAGTTGTTTGTCATGATCTAAGTTCTTGTTGGCATACTATGTTGGGAAATCCATGATTAGGGCTTGTGAAGGTTTCGGCCAAGCAAGTCTTTGAGGCTAAAATCATATTGAAAACCCCTATTATGTTTCCTAATGTTTACTCATGATAAGTTAAGCATAAAAGTATGATTTTGGAAATATGGTAGCACCCTAGAACCCCCTTAGGGTTTCGGCCACATCAAGGAACCATGGCTAGGTGTAAACTCCAACCCTTCAAGCATGATTAGTATGTTTCCTATGATATCATATGGGTAATAATGGTGATTATATGAATTTTCCTATGGGCTTATTACCCTTCTAGGGTTTCGGCCAACACATGGTTTAGGTCTAGGATTTAGGGTTAAATCCAATCAAGGGTTCAAATGGTTTTCCATGGCATGATATGTAAGGTATTGAATGTTAATCATGACCTATGTGAATTTTCCATGGACCCATGGTCCTTTAGGGTTTCGGCCAAGTCCCTAATCTAGGGCTTGGATTGGGCTAAGGTCTCAAGGATGCATGTTTATAAGTTACCATGATGTAAGAACATAGTTAAGCACGACGTAAGGATCTTTATATTACTAAAATCTTAGCTTATGTGTTATGTAACATGACCTTGTATGTTAGGTTTTATGTTATGCTTTACTCATGAATATTTAGATCATATACCATAAACATATGTAATTGATGTAGGGGTATGTTATGTTAAATAGAATGATGCATGTAGAAGGTTAAATGCTTATAATAGATGTATGTGTATGAAGGTCTATGCATGTTCTATGATGAATGTCATGTACTTAAGTAGTATGCATCATGTTCATATGTATCTTACCATGCATGCTCTATGATGGATACTAGGACTATGTATGCTAGGTGAAATGTATCTTGTATGAATTGCATGTTTATCTATGTACCATGATCATGCAAGCTTTATGAACCAAGATAATGTTTATGCCTGGAGACACGATTATGCATGTATGTTATATTTTATGAATAAAGAAGATGGACGAAGATGATGGTTATGCCTTAAGTATGAATGATAAGTATGAATGATGAATGCATAATGATGTTATGAAATAAGTATGAATGATGAAATGCCAAGCATGTTTATGTCATGCTTCATGTAACAAGATTATGTTTATGTTCTAAGATATGTCAAGTATGAATAATGAAGCATATATAGTTATTTTAGTTTATGAATGGGCTTGTACCGAACCGAAATAAGGGTCCAAGGGATGGGCACCTTAAGAACGCCCCGGTTCTGGACTACCGACTATGCTGTCCACGGTTCTAGGACTACCGTAGCTGTCCAACAGGGATGGGCACCTTAAGAACGCCTCGATTTTTGGAACTACCATAGCTGTTCCTACCCTAGTAGGTCGAGACTAGCTACCTCGTATTTACTTAGGGATGCGCGCTTATGATGTATGTATGTGGTACAAGCCGGAGACCCCAATGATGTTATGATTATGTTTAAGTATTTAAAAGTATGATTTTAAATTAAGCATCCTTATGTATACGCATTTGACTCATGCATCCATTCATGTTATGCATTATGCCCTGATAAGTATGTTTTATGCTTATGCTTATGTTAAGACTGTTCTTATGCCCATACTAAGAATTATGTTCATGAATAAGTATGTTATGTCATGATAAGTATGTTTCATGCTCATGTATGTTAAGAATTATGCCATGATAAGTATGTTTCATGCTCATATATGTTAAGAATTGTGTCATGCTAAGTATGTTTTAAGTTTATGTTTATGTTAAGAATCATGTTATGTTAATTGTTCATATGCTTATGATTTACACCAAGACTATGCTTATGTTTTATGTTCAGAATTATGTTATGTCAAATGCTTTATATGGTTATGTTTAAGTGACGTATGGTTTTAGTGAGTAGGAAAGGGTCTTACTAAGCCTATGTGCTTATAGTCTTATTTTCCTCGTACCGCAGATCAAGCAAGAGGTTACTAAGGGAAGCAGCAGGAGGGGCAAGAGCATGTGTGTGTGTGGCGGTGACTTGGCAAAGGATTCTTCTATTTACACCTATCGCATGTCTTGTGTTTATAATGCCTCTTTTGGTTTATGCTATACTCATGATAGTTATGCCTAAGAAACAACTTACTACTCCTGATGTTTATGGATAAGTTACTTGCTACTTATGATGCTTATGGATAAGTTATGGAAAGTTTATATCATGATGCTATGTATGCTGGTAATATGTTAAGTTACAACGTCACCATGTTCATGAATGATTATTTAGGCATGATGTTTCATGGAGTAGTTGTATGGTTAAACGCATGTGTAGAAGAAAAAAATTATTCCGTTGCATTAGGATGTTTATATGTGTACAATGTATGTTAGCGTAATGCCGCTTTCTCGCCACACCAGAAGGTGTGGGAAAAGGCGGGCGTTACATGTTCTCTTACATCACATGATTCATGTTTTGAAATTGAAAATAAGGAACTAAGGAAAAAGGTAGAGGACCTCACAAAGGCACTTAGAAAATTTCAAGTGGGGTCTAGCAACTTAGATATGATAATTAATAGTCAAAGGGTCATTTATAACAAGGCCGGACTGGGATATAGACCAAAGACAAAGGAAGTGGTCTTTGTCTCACTCATGGGTAGGATTGGTGCATCTAGGAGATAAGGGACTAAGGGAAACATCAAGAGGGCATGGGTCCCTAAGAGATTTTTAAATGATGCTTGTGGATCAAAAATTTGGGTACCAAAAGAGTATGTTTTCCATGTTGTATAGGTGAAGGTGAAGGAGGTTTCAACCATGTGGATAGTAGATAGTGGATGCTCAAGACATATGACCGGAGATGTGAGCAAGTTCACTACTATTAGCTACTTAAGAGAAGGGACGGTCTCCTTTGGAAATAGTGGAAAACTAAAAATTATTGGTAGGGGCGCCATTGAGGTATCTCCTACAATTTCCATACATAAGGAACTTTTAATCAAAGACATGAAGTTTAATTTACTTAGTGTAAGTCAGTTATGTGATGCGGGCTATAGGGTTGAATTTCATGCTAGAAAGTGTCTAACAAGACAAAGTGAATCCGATAATGTTATACTAGAAGGGTATAGAGAGGTTAACTTGTATTATCTTGATCTTGCTTATGCTACTAACAATTTGGCTAAGTGTTTCATGTCTAAAGAAGAAGAAGGGTGGTTATGGCACTGGAGGCTTGGATATGTCAACATGAGAAGCATTGTAAGAGTGGCCAAGGAAGAGTTGGTGAAGGGGCTACCTATGATCAAGTATGAGAAGACAAAATTGTATGATGCATGCCAAGAGGGTAAGCAATCAAAATCATCACACAAAGGTAAAACTCTAACCACTACTACTTTACCATTAGAACTTTTACACATTGATTTGTTTGATTGTCATAGCACTCCCTCACTAGTAGGGAGTAAGTATTGTTTAGTTATAGTAGATGACTTTTCTAGGATTACATGGGTTTTCTTTATGAAACATAAGGACGATTCCTTAGAAATTTTTATAGGGTTCAGTAAAAGGGTAAAAAATGAAAAACACCTCAAAATTAACCGAATTAGGAGTGACCACGGTGGGGAGTTCCAAAATTCAAGTTTCTCACAATTTTGTGTAGAAAATGGATATAAGCATGAATATTCATGCCCAAGGACTCCTCAACAAAATGGGGTAGTTGAGAGGAGAAACAGAGCCCTACAAGAAGCTGCTAGGACTATGCTTAATGCATATTCCCTTTCTAGCTACTTTTGGGCCAAAGCGGTTAAAACCGCTTGTTACATTCAAAACCGGATCTTGGTACATAGGTTCCTAGGAAAAACACCCTTTGAATTATGGAATGAGAGAGTTCCACAAGTCCACTACTTTAGGGTCTTTGGATGTAAGGTCTATATTCTAAATACCAAAGATGACCTAAGGAAGTTTGAGTCAAAAGCCGATGAAGGAATCCTAATTGTGTATTCATCCACTAGTAGGGGCTATAAAGTCTACACCAAGAGAACAAAGGTGATTGAGGAGTCCTCAAATGTTAACTTTGATGAATCAACAAATACCTACCCTAGAAAAGCCTCAAT
Organism: Boesenbergia rotunda; assembly: GCA_024364735.1. NCBI lineage: Eukaryota > Viridiplantae > Streptophyta > Magnoliopsida > Zingiberales > Zingiberaceae > Boesenbergia > Boesenbergia rotunda. Next base: position 31,005 of record JAGFNQ010009386.1, on the reverse strand, counting down.
TGATAAGGATATGGAAGAAGCCCAACCCCTTGCCCAAAGAATCCAAGACCTACATTTGGAGAGCAATGATCAAGGGGGAGTAAGAAGTACCCTAGAGGATGAGGAAGAAGTAGTCAATGAACCCACAACCTCTAGGCTCTTGAGACATCACCATGATCATCCTATTGACCAAATAGTGGGTGATGTCACTCAAGGAGTAAGGACTATGTCCTATTTTAGAGACCAAACTAGTTAAATAGCCTTAATCTCTCAATTAGAACCTAAGTCGATTGATGAAGCATTGGGAGATGTAGATTGGGTCTTAGCTATGCAAGAAGAGCTAAATCAATTTGAGAGAAGTGAGGTTTGGGAGTTGGTTCCTAGGCCAAATGATTGCACCATTATAACCACAAGATGGGTCTTTAGGAACAAATTAGATGACCAAGGCAAAATCACTAGAAACAAGGCTAGATTGGTAGCTAGGGGGTTTAACCAAGTTGAGGGATTGGATTATGATGAGACTTATGCCCCCGTAGCTAGATTAGAGTCCATTAGAATTCTACTTGCCTATGCCGCTCACATGGGTTTCATACTTCACCAAATGGATGTGAAGTCGGCATTCCTTAATGGGATCATTAAGGAAGAGGTCTATGTAGAACAACCCCCGGGTTTGAGGACCCTACTTATCCAAGACACGTTTACAAATTGAGAAAAACCTTATATGGATTGAAACAAGCTCCCCGGGCTTGGTATGAAAGGCTTTCTTCATTTCTAGTGTCTAAGGAGTTTAGGAGAGGAACAATTGACCCTACTTTGATCCTAAAATCTAAGGATAAGGACATATTTGTTGTCCAACTGTATGTAGATGATATCATTTTTGGGTCAACAAATAATGACTTCCTACAAGAATTCATCAAATGTATGGAAGATGAATTTGAGATGAGTCTTGTAGGAGAGTTAACCTTCTTTCTAGGTCTTCAAGTTAAGCAAACTAATGAAGGAACACATATTTTTTAAACTAAGTATGCTAAGGAAATGCTAAAGAAATTTGGCCTAAAAAATGCTAAGGTAGCATCTACGCCCATAGGAACGAATGTGAAAATGGATAGTGACCTTGAAGGGAAAATGGTAGACTCTAAGCAATATAGGAGCATGATTGGTAGCTTACTATACCTAACCGCTAGTAGACCCGATATACTTTTTGCGATAGGTATGTGAGCAAGGTACCAATCTTGTGCTAAAGAGTCCCATTTGGTTGTAGTTAAGAGGATCCTAAGGTATGTTAAAGGTACCCTCAATGTCGGGCTTTGGTATCCTAGAACCCCTAGTGTTGATCTTATTGGATACACCAACTCGGACTATGTGGGATGCAAGCTAGATAGGAAGAGTACTAGTGGAGGGTGTCAATTCCTTGGGTCTTCCTTAGTTAGTTGGAGTAGTAGGAAACAACCATGCGTTGCCCTATCAACAACGGAGGCATTCATGTGGCAATGGGTGGGTGTGTTTCCCAACTCCTTTGGATCATGCACACTTTAGAAGATTATGAGTTATATTATTCCAAGGTCAAAGTCTTGTGTGATAATATAAGTACAATCAATTTGACCAAAAATCCTGTTCACCACTCTAGGACAAAACACATTGAAGTGAAACATCACTTCATTAGGGACCATGTGGCAAGGGGAGACATAGAACTACACTATGTTGAATCGAAGTTAAACCTAGCCGACATTTTTACTAAGCCTCTTCCCGAATCGGAGTTTACATCCTTAAGAAGAGGCCTTGGAATGTGTTTTGTAGAAGTATAGGATGAACTTTGGGATATTAGATTTGAAAAAGTGTGCTTGATCCATTAGGGTGATACATTTGGTTAACTTGTGCTTGTGGCATATTGTTGAATCATTAAAAGTATCAAAATATGAAAACTAGACCAACTATGGGGAAGGCAAGTGTTTAATCAATGGACACTTTGCCCAAAGACCATAGTTGGACATTTTAAACCTTTAAAAACCATTTTATATTTTATATGCTTTGTCATACTTTTAAAAGATATATGATTTCAAAATCAGGTTGTAATTTTGATACAAAACTTAGTGGTTTTCAAGGATTTTGAGTTTTTATCAAAAGTCAAGTATGTTTGAAATTTTATATGGACTGATATTTTTCCTTGATAGAGTATATTATTTTAAACATGTCTGCAAAATTTTACAATTTTTAGAATTTTCTTGAATTTTCTGGACGTTTCTGAAATTTAAATCAGAAACTAAAAATTGGCATGGGCAGTCGACTGGCACGCCTGCTTTCAGATTCTGAAATTTTTTTTAGAAATTCAACTTTCTCTCATTTGATGCCATAAAGTTGGGCTGCCTGAGACAATCATTTTGATGGTGTCAAAGGGGGAGAATGGGTGGTTTAAGTTAGATCTTTGACTTATAATGGGTTGTTTATGTTAGTTGTTTAACTTAAATCTTGGATAACTTGAAAATTGGAAATGGATAAAGGCATAGGTTAAGGGGGAGGGTACCTCTTAGGCTTTACTATGTCTTGTACTCTTAATTAATGATGTTTAGTGTTAAGTTAGACTTGAAACATAACTTGGATCATGAGTAGAGTTGAAAATGAGAAAAGACATGGATTAAGAGGGAGGATACCTCTTAGGTTTTGATATGTCTTATGCTTTTTAATTACTACTGCTTTTATTGTTATTTTTAACTGGTATTTTATCCCTAAACTTAAACATATTGTCACACATCAAAAAGGGGGAGATTGTTGAGGCAATCGGCCCTAGAATGATTGGAAGATCATGGTTTTGATGTGTGTGTGTGAATATGTTTAAGGTTAGGGTGTTATGTTATGTTATATAGGATATGTGTGATTGAATTTGCAGGACTTGGAAAATCACACATGGTGAACATATCCGAGGGACGAGAGCCGAGGGAGGAGGACTCCAAGGGCAAGTCGGGAAGTGGACTTCAAGGGCACACGTGAAGGGTGGCATGGAGGCAAGCCAAGGGAAGGCTTGTGTGTGCATCCGAGGGACAAGAGCCAGAGGAAGATGACTTCAAGGGGCGAGCTAAGGGAGTGAACCTGAAAGCACACGTGAAGGAGAAGGTTCAGAGTGGTTGAAACTGAGCTGAGAGGCAGGGCAGTCGACTGGCCAGAGGGCAGTCGACTGCCAAAACTCACAGAGAGTTGTCAGCCTTGGACCAATCGACTGCCCCAGGGCCAATCGACTGGTGTGGGTCTGGACAGACTGCGAGTTTGTCCTGTTCTCTTATAAAAAGAGGACCTTTTTGCACGTGAACGAGACTGTTTCGTACTGTAACGAAGTGCTGCTCGTGCAAAAAGTCTTCTCATCTTCCTCTCTCTCCAATCATTGTATTCTGTAAAGAGGAAGACAACACCGCTGTAAATGTTTCTCCACCTGAAGGAGATTTTTCATAGTGGAGGTGGAGTACGTGTGTGGATCCTTGGATTAGTCACCCATTTGGGTGGATACCAAGTAAATTCTAATTGTTAGCATTGTTCTTTCTTGTCCTTTGCATATTATTGTTTCCACTGCGCTAACAATCTTGTAGAGAATTCAATGAAAAGTGCTATTCACCCCCCCTCTAGCAACGTCGTCAATCTATCAATGAGGATGACTTCTTCCTTCCTTGTCCACACCAAGAAGTGAGGAGAAAAGAGGAGATGAGATCTCTTCTCCCTTTCAATGCCGTCGGTCAACTAACCCTAAGGGAGAGAGAGAGAGAGAGAGAGGAAGAGAAAACAAGAGGCTTAGGCTTGTTTCATGATGGCTTCATGGGGTATTTATAGAGCTACAATAGTGACCATGAGGAGGAGTTGGGTCTTGGCTTGCTAATGGGTCCAAACTCAATCCATTAATGAAGAATCATTCCACTAAAGGTTCTCCATTGAATTACCTCACCAATCCACATATTTACATATGGGCTCCACCTATTATGAGAACAAACATTTCCCCGTGTTCAAGATATCGAATTCTCATTGATTAATTTAAATTACTAACAATTTTAATTAATCAACCTTTAACTCCTTGACTAGTATCACTCATCCTTATCATCATGTTGGACCAAGTCCATCTGCAGGATTTAACATGATGAACCTTATGAGCTCATCAAGCGGGCATCATCACCGGACTCACCAGGACACGGATTCCGTCTATAATCAACGACACACCATATAAATAATATTATTTCCCAACTTACCGGGCCTATCGATTTAGCCGAATAAATCTCGCTCATTGGTAAATCAAAGAAATAACTACTAAGTACATCTGCTCGTTATTATATCGGGATTTAAAGCATGTACTCCATAATAAACCGTGGTCTGATCCGATTATAAAGTCAGTATAAATTGGATCACCTCTATGTTGGTCCTGCTCAATGCACACAAAGTGCACTAGTGTAATTCTGTGGTCAAGATAAACCACACTTAATTACACTACAATCATCCCGATGGTTTGTCCAACTCCATCTCGGTTGTGAGCCTCTACTTATACTCTGCAAGGGACTAATAACATGATCTTCTGTGTGTCACCACACACCATGTTATCTATAATGCAAAGTATCATACAGTTATGCACATACTAATATAAACATGCAACAGTGATGTTGTGATTCTCTTTCAAAATGTAGATGTTCATACAGAAAAGGCAAGGCTTTTAGAATACATCCTAACAGGTTTACTCTGCTAGGAACCACACCAAGTTCTGTAATGAACTTTCGGATCCAAACAACCTCTTTTGTTGCATTAAAGGTAACAATATACTCAACTTCTATAGTAGAATTTGTGACTGTGTCTTGCTTCAAACTCTCCCAGCTCACAACGCCACCATTCAGGAAAAATACATTCTCTAACTATGATCTAGAATCATCCTTGTTAGTTTAGAAGTTTGCATCGTTGTAACCCTTTATAGCGAGCTCCTCAATGCCTCCAAATATCAAGAAATAATCTTTCATCCTTTGTAAGTACTTAGAATAATCTTGATAGCTATCTAGTGACTTTCACCTGGATTTGACTGGTATACATCTTCTCATCATGCTTAACGTATATGATACATTCATGTGAGTATAAACCATGATGTACATGATAGACCTTATAGCAAATACATAAGGAACATGATCCATGCAGTCTCTCTCTTACTTAGAAGAAGAACATTGAGTCTTTCAAAGACTCACACCATGTGACATCGGCAGGAATCCCTTGGAATTCTGCATGGAAAATTGATTAAGCACCTTGTCACTTAAGCCAAGCAATTTGTTAGATATATCTCTATAGATCTTGATGTCTAAAATGTAGGTTGCTTCACCTAAGTATTTCATTAAGAAATAATTCCCAAGTCATGTCTTCATAGACTGTAATGTAGGGAGATCATTTCCAATGAGATGTGTGTCACTACATATAAGATTAGAAAGATAATTATGTTCCCACTAACTCTTTTCTAGACACATGGATCACCTTCATTCTTAATGAAACTAAAAACTTTGATTACATATCTTTCCAGCATTCTTTGGATCAACAAAACTCTCAGGTTGTGTCATGTACACATTCTTAGAAAGATTTCCATTCAGAAATATAGTTTTGACATCCATCTATTAGATCTTATAATCATGGCAAGCTATAATAGAAAGCAAGATCTGAATAGACTTAAGCATTATAACTCGTGAAAAGGTTTCATCATAATCTATACCATGAATATGTTTGTGTCACGACCCCAGAGGCAGATGCTTACTCGAAAATCGGGTAGCATCTCCCCTGTACGACGGACAAGTTGGGGCAATAATACATACACTCTAATCACAAAAGATGGCTCAGTCATCATATCAGAAAATAAAAACATCACCACGCAGTTTATATTAACATAAAAGATAATGGGCGGCTCAGCCACCTTAAATATAAAAGAAATCACAACCAACGAGAACTCAAATGTCTCTATAATAATAATAACAAAACCAGTCTGATAACTAGAACGCAAATAAAATGCAAACAAACCAAATGACAAAAATAAAACAACTAAACCAAATATGAAAATAACTCAACTCTGGGGACTGACGACTGGATCCTCTCCTGGCTCTAAGAAATACGACTACCTGCTATCTGAATCAAAAAGAGAAAGCAGGGGTGATGAGTCTGAGTGGACTCAGCGGGTATATAAGTAGACAATAAGCATGGCATAACAAAAGGTATAATAAGTAGAGAACCAACAGGGTACAGTCCATAAGGAATATAGGAATACCTAAACATGCATAACATATATAGAACAATATGTTATAAAACCGAATAACACTAAGCAGATATAAAACAACGCAACAATAATAAATCCAACATATACATGCATGTCAACCAAGTGAAACAATCATAGCTCATATAAATGCATCAAACACAAGAAAATGCATAAATGAAATACATATGGATATGATGCAATGACATGTGTCACCCCTGACGCTAGTAAAGCCACCAACACATCTCATCTGTGTAACCGAGTGGGTAGGGCTATGACAACTGTACGCACTCCAACAAATACCACAGAAAGGTGTGGTTGAGTGGACAGGATGCTGGGGAGCCAACACTCCAAAATCACGATACATAGGGGGAGCCACCACCAACTCTAATATCCCTCGAAAAATAACAGTGAGGGTGTCACTACTTGCCTACAACTGCAACATGTGTGGCATACAGGATAGTTGCTCGCTAGCAACTACCACGACAACAAGTGGTTGAGTGAACCGAGCAACTAAATGACTAACGACGGCTTAACCATATGGAAGCCCAACAGTCGTTAGTATGCAACATGCAGATATGGTGCATGCTACAAGATGCACGAACAATCGAAGAAATAACAATGCATCAAAAATCCAATAAGTCAACGATGCATCAATACAACCAACCAGAAACCGAAAACCAACGATTATGCACCTACACTACTAGGTAGGATATTTCTAATGCCAAATAAACCTAATTGTGTTTAATGGACTTCTAAGTACTCGCGTACAAGCGGCACTTTACAGAACAGAAAACCAACAGGGGACTGTACAGATACGAATTTTGAATACTCGAAGTTCAACGAAGAATAAGTATCAACGACGATGTTAAAATAACAAACAACAAGAAATAAGGTCAAGCAATCTAGTAGACATAAAATAGTCATGCTTTAAGGTAAAAGAGCTACACGAGTACAAAGGAGAAGTACCCGCCTTAATTTTAGAAGTCCAAAAATGGGAACCTTCTACGATCAACTGAACGAGTTCAAATCAAGGTCCTGTATCAAAGGATACGAAGTTTAGCTTAATTGTTGTAATATTGATTTGAGTGTTACAGAATTGATCCATTAAATTCATTCTGATCCATTAAATTCCACATAAAGACTTAGTTTTAATCACAAGATTTAAGTCTTCATTGATTTATACTAATTTAAATAACATGTAATTCATTCTAAGTCAAACTTTTATTTTTTTTTATTATAAAAAAATGAAATACTTATGAAATTATTAGCTTCGTTGCATTCTGTACCAAATGCATGACCTCATTTTTGTTGAGGCATACATTATAGTTATTGTATGAGGTATGAAGAATATCAGATATGAACGTTATATTAGGAGATTAATGTATTGGAAAACAGTTGAAACTTTTCTTGACATAATACCATACTGCAAGAGGTTTTAAGATCATAAAATCTGGTCTAAGCATTTCCTAAATGGTTATTTTCTATTATTAAGAAAATGATACTGATGATTCATATTTGTTAATCTATGCATCTCAAACCTTGCTAGAGTCTCAGTCTTATAAGAAACCATTTAGCTTTGCTACTGTATGATGTATCTGTTGGGACCGAGTGCATGTTGACATGGATACGGGTTCGTAATTTTAAAGTTTAATTACGTGCAGCGGAAGGTTTAGCATAAATAATTTCTTATATTATTTTAACCACGTATCTAGCATGCGACCTTATGGTGTGTGGACATAATCATAAATTAAAATTTTGTAGAAAAAGTAAACTAATTTACTTTATACCTCGCGCAACTCGAAGAAAGGGACGAGATCCAACCGTAGCGTCCCTTGGAAGCTTCGCCTCTATTCGCGTCCACGCCGAGTTCTCTTTGGGATGACTTCGCAAAGCCACGAGTTTTGTGCCGACAAGAACTACTAGATTCTCCAAAGGCACAACTAGAATATCAAGAGAGAGAGATGGAAGACTAACCACCAAGTAACGGAATCAAGATCCGGGAGAGGAAGGAGTTGCGATCCGCTTCTTCTTCTTCTTTGTCACCTTCTTGGTGGAGGAGGCTCTCGGGAACCCTAGGCGGTGCGCCGGCCCTAGAGAGAGAATGGGGCGCCGGCCCTAGAGAGAGAAAGGGGCGCCGGCTTTAGAGAGAGAGAGGGAGAGAATAAGGGAGAGAGAGAGAGCTTCTTAATCTCTTGATTAATTGGAATTCAAGGCTTGCCTTTGGTTCCTTTATATAGTAGCCTCTCCATTGCCAAGTCTCCCTTTTAACGGAATAAATTTACATAAGAAATTTATCTTATAAATTTTCTTATGAATTATTCTGTTATGCCAAGTTTTATTATAACTAAATTTATAATAAAACAAACACATCTCCCAATTTATTATAAAATAAATTTTTACAAGAAATTTATTATATAAATTTTTCTTATCATGAAAAAATCAATTCACAATTGATTTTATAAAATAAAATAAACCATTTAAAGTTTATTTTAATCTCCATGAAAATAAATTTATTTATATAAATTTATTTATATAAATTTCTTTATATAAATTTATTTATCCATAATTTTATAAAACAAATCGCGCTTGATTTATTTTATAATTTAAACCAAATAAATTGGTTTTCTCTCCATGTGGTGGCCGGCCAAACCAAAGAGGGTGGGGACCCTCTTTGGCCGGCCAAACCGAGCCGCCTCCTCGCGAATTAAACTCATTTAATTCGCCTAATAAGCCTTCAAAAGACTTAGCCGTTTTAGGCTTCCGATGCGCCTCTGATAAATTCAGATTCGATTTATTTCTCTTGATCGGAAAATTCAATTTCCAACTCGTTTTAAATCCCTTGGATTACTCGTTGTGCGTGTGACTAAATAGGCTTTCGATTTATGTTGGCCGTCTATAATTAACCAATTACAGAACGATCATGAGTGGCACCTAGTAGTACATCATGACCCTCAATTAATCGAAAGATCAACGGTTGACCTCAGAAAGAATTCTGAAACCCTTCAGCAGCTATAATGAGTCGTGCCTCATTCCCTTCACCATCTTATACCTACTTGGTTCAGGACACGGTCTATGTGTGTCAGTCCCCACTAGGCTGACTACGTCACACCTAGCCCAAGTAATGTCTTTCTCGTCCAATGGATTCTAATTACTCACATGTGTCTGAGAGATTCATACTCTGAACATGTCATGCTCTGGCCAGAGGCTTCGAGTAACAATCCGACGATAGACCTCGAGTATACATCTCCTCGCAAGGAGTGGTGAATCCTTTGTAGGCTGTTCAAACATCTTCGGGCACTTCGGCTTATACCCAACCATCCTGGGTCCACACCTCCATGGAGATGCTTGCTTAAGATGTCAAAGTATAAGTCTCCATGACCAAGATGACTTGAACACCGCAAGTCAAAGGAACATCGCACTTAAGCTGCAGTAAGAACTTCACTGACATGTCTATATGTAGACTACCATATGAAGTCTTATAGTCAGACACTCCAATAAACTAGTTCCCTTAACTAGCATCCATGTTTATCTCCGGACATCCCAATGTCACCAGCCAGTGAGAATCAGCTAATTAGAGAATAACCCATGCTAGTCTCAACAGAATTGATAGTGTCCGTATTTATCAATTCATCGACTAGGGACAATTTCAATACTTCACAATTGCACATGTAGAGATAATCACTAGTTGTGAATTCATCACAAATTCTCTTATGCTGTGAATTGTATTGCGGACATTCAGTAAATGAGTTCAAGATCTCAATCAAATACATGAACATGTATACTCAAATAGTGAATATTCATTTATTAAAGTAAATGATTACAATCATAAGGCGATTGCCTTAGGACACTTCTCTCACATTACTAACAGTATCACGTTAATTCAGGCGCTTTACCAACTTATCCATCCTAGGGCTTTACAAGATTAAAGTGAAGAGACCTGAGTATCTCAGATAATTCAAACTGACCCAAATTCATCCAATAATTTACATTTAAGGATATAAACTAAACCAAACTGCCCTTACCTGCTTGCTGCTGGCGATGAAATCCAGGGAATATACTTGGTCGGCAGAACCCGACGATTAGAGAAGGCAGGGGCGCTTCGGCTTCTCCTTCGTGTGCGCTAAGGGAAGAGGCGCTCGGCTAGGGCTTGGGGCGCAAGGGAAAAGAGAGAACCGTGAAGCAAGGAGACCAGGTGACACCTCGTTCGTGTGCGCCGAAGCAAACGAAGAAGAAGAAGAGCAGGGAGGAGAAGAAGCCAAGGGGGTTGCGGCGTTTGGCGTCGCTGGGAACCGCTGCAGCAACGGGGCAGATAAGGGAATCGGGGAGATGAGGGAAGTTAGGGCTTTTAGGGTTTTAAATAGTTTTTTTAGCAGTTTTACATAAAGGCCCTCCAAGTTTGAAAAATTACAACTAAGCCCTTTAAAATTTCGGTTTTCAACAGTTTGAACCTTTTAGCTACCAATCACCCTTTATAGATATGCATAAGATCATCCATGTTTGTCTTTCTCTTAAAGGTCCACTTACACCCAATGGGTTTGATCCCCTCAGGTGGACCAACCAATGTCCATAATTGGTTAGTGTAGCCATTTCTCAGAATCTAGGCTCATTGCAGCTTCCTGATAGGATGTAGGCTTGTTTAAATCAACAAGCATAATATCATCATGGTCAGACAAGAGAAATTAATATCTCTCAGGTTGAAAATGTATCCTATCAAATCTGCGTAGATCTTAGTCTACTCCAACAGGTTGTTACTCCATAACTTCTTGTGTAACAAACTCATGATCTACAACACTTTGTGGTGCCTATTCAATTTACATCAAAGCCTCGGTACTATTTTCAGTATCTTAAACTTCTTCAAGATGGATTTTACTCCCTCTAGTTCTTCTAAAAAGAAACTCTTGTTCTATAAAAATATCATTTCTAGCGACAAACACTTGACCCTGTGTGGGATTGTAAAGTAATCTCCCTTTGTTTCCTTGGGATATCCTAGAAAATAATACTTATTTGATTTGGATCCTAGTTTCTTTGAGACTTGATGTTGAACGTAAGTCTCACAACCCCAAATCTTCATGAAAGACATCTTGGGACTCTTCCTAGTCGATATCATATATGGTGGTTTTATTGTAGATGCAATCATGCCCTAAATAAGATGTTTCGATGATTGACAGTTGTTTAAGATTAAGCTAATACATTGGATCTAACATTGAGGTTTAGTGTGCAGTAATGCAAAAAGTCCAACGAATGGTCGAGGACCGGATTCTTGGCATGAAGACCCAGAGTTGAGGAAGCTCCAGGCAAGAAGTCCAAGGGATGGTTGGGGACGGAACTCTTGGCATGAAGGCTCGGAGTTGAGGAGGCTCCAGGCATGAAGTCCAAGAAACGAGAGGTTTCGCTGGCACAAGGTAATTGGATCGATTGAGAACATTGTAAAATATTTAGGATTGAGAATCCTAAATTTGAGCGTATCAATCGATCAGGTAATCGATTAGAAGGAGCTCAATCGATTAGTGAATCAATTCAAGGCAATTCTGTGCGAAAATAGAATGCTCCCTAATCGATCAGTCAATCGATTAGGAGCTCTTGAATCGATTGGTGAATCGATTAGAAGCTATTCTGTGCACAAACAGAATGCTCCGGAATCGATCAGTCAATCAATTCAGAAGCTCCCTAATCAATTGGTCAATCGATTAGGGAACCTCTTAATCAATTCATCAATCGATTGGGATACATCCTTCATTTAAACAAAAGGGTCTTGAATCGATTACTTAATCGATTAAAGACAATAATCGATCTGCCAATCAACTCAAGTTCAAAATGGCGTAATCCCAGCCATTCATCCGATATCCGTACTGTTCAACGACTACTTGGTAATCGATTGGGGTTTTCACCAATCGATTCGTGACGTCACAATGAAGCAGAGAAGACCGTTAAAAGAAGGCGACAGACACAAAGCACGCCCACTATTCCATTGCAACTCTGCTAAGTTTTGGTGCTCTAAGTTCTCTGCTCAAGCTCAAGTTTTCAACACCATCTTCAAGCAACCAAAGGAAGGAGAATCAAGGCTAGAGTGTAATATTTCTTTTTCCTTCTTCTCCTTTGTGTTGTTCTTTTGTGAAAGCTTTCAAGGGTGTTGTAAAAGGGTTTCTCCACCTTTAGTGTTGTTCCGAGAAGGATGTTTCATATGAAATCTATGATCGCTGGTGTGGACCCTTGGATTAGTCACCTCAAGGAGGTGGAGACCAAGTAAACCAAAGTGTTAGCATTGGATTTGGAGGTGTTTGGCTTCTAGTTTCTGCTATGAAGAAGAAAAATTAACTGAAGAGAGCTATTCACCCCCCCTCTAGCTCTACCGATCCTCAACATTTATGACGACCTTAGATGGAATGTGGTTAACTGTAAAAATAGTCGACTCTAGAGTAAATACCCATAATGAAGTAGGAAGATATAGTTGACTCATCATTAATCATATCATATCTAATAAAGTATGATTCCTCCTCTCAGATATATTATTCCATTGTGGGGTTCCATGAGGAGTGAGTTGAGATATGATTTCACACTCAAGCAGATGGTCGCGAAACTCTTGGCTAAAGTGTTCTCCACATCAATCTGATCGAAGCATCTTAACACTTTTGCCAATTTGGTTTTGTACTTCATTCTTGAATTCCTTGAACTTTTCAAAGGATTTCGACTTGTGTTTCATTAGATACAAATAGTTGTATCTACTGATATCATCAGTAGAAGTAATAAAGTACTGATAACCTCCTCTAGCTGCTATATTGAAAAGGTCACAAACATCAGCATACATGAGTCCTAATAAGTCAGTCGCTCTTTCATTGTGTCCACTAAAATGAGTCTTTGTCATCTTGCCTAGAAGACAAGATTCACATGTCTTATATGATTCAAAATTAAATGAGTGTAGAAGTCCATCCTTATGAAGCTATGATATACGACTCTCATTTATGTGACCCAAGTGACAATGTTAGAGATATGTTTTGTTCAAATCATTAGGTTTGAACTGTTTGGTATTTATATTATAGATTGGATTTTCTAAGTCTAGAACATAGAGTGTATTTATAAGAGGTGCACTATAATAGAATATATCATGAGAATGTATACAATAACATTTGTCCTTTATCATAAATAAGAAAATTTTCTTGTCCAAACAAGAAACAGAGATAATGTTATTAGTTAATGTAGGCACAAAATAGCACACCTCAGTTCTAAAACAAGCCCATTAGGCAAAGATAAGAAATATGTTCCTATAGCTATAGCAGCAACTCTTGCTCCATTGCCTACTCATAGGTCCACTTCACCCTTTATCAACGATCTAGTCCTTCTTAGGTCCTCTATATTGGTACAAATGTGAGACACACAGCCAGTATCTAATACTCATAAAGAAGAAATAAATAGATTAACTTTTATAACATATATACTTGAGGCAAAAGTCTCACTTCTTTTCTTCTTGACTTTCTCCAGTTAGAGTTTGTAGTTCCTCTTCCAATGACCAGTCTCACCACAGTGGAAGTTGGTTCCATTCTTAGGAACCCCACCTTTGGGTATCAGTGCAGTAGACTTGACCTTGCCTTTGGATGGGATCTTACCCTTACCTTTGGGCTTCCATTTGCCTTTGCCCTTTTGCACCATCAATGTGGTACTAGGCTTAGTCTTCTTAAAATTAAGTTTAGTTGTTCTTAACATACTTAACATCTGAGGTAATAGTTTATCAATTTCATTCATGTTATAATTCATGACAAATTGACTATACCCTTATGGCAACGATTGTAGAACAAGGTCAGTGGTTAATTCTTGGCCCAATGGAAATCCTAATCTATTAAGGTTCTCAACATACCCAATCATATTAAGTGCATGAGTTCCTACAGGACTTCCTTCTTATATCTTGCATGCAAATAGAGCCTTAGATACCTCAAACCGCTCGTGCGTTGCTTGCCCTTTATATAGTTGTTTATGGAACTCAACCATATCTTAAACATCCATATTCTCATATTGCTTCTGAAGCATAGAGTTCATATAGTAAGCATAAGGCATGACACATCTAGTGCATGATCCTTGTTGGTCTTGGAAGCATCATATCGAACCTTATCTTGATATTTACAAAGGGTTCAAAGTTAAGTATTATTTGTGATCTAATATGGTTGACTAAGTGTGAAGAAAAGTCCTAGTGTGACTAGGCACGAAGTTTTAATCTATAGGGTTGAGTGCGAAGTCCTAGTCGAGGATTAGACATCGAAGACCTAGTAAGTGAAGCTGGGCATGAAGACCTGACCGAGGGTTGGACACCAAAAACCTAGTGAGTGAAGCTAGACATGAAGACCTGGATCGAAAGACTGGGTACGAAGACCTGAATGGGAGTTGGGCACTGAAGTCTTGATCCAAGAGATTGAGTAGAAGTCATAGCCGAGTGAGGACAACAAACAGAAGTAGGGACGGATTGAGATACGGACGTCACGAGATCTGAAGTCTTCAAAGGCCGAGCAAAAGTCCAACCGGAGGCGCTGATTGGCAACAGGTAACTTCTGCAAAGTGGAGTAGGTGAGGACACGTCCTCAGAATAGGGAACAGTAGGTGTCGGTCCAACCTAGGGTTTCAGTTGAAACCTGAAATCAGGATTGGACAGCACTAGCTGTCTTGCATGCATTTCCTTTACATATTATTATTGGACTAATTCTATGTTGCAGCTAAGCGAAAGGAGACTCAAGGCAACTCAAGCACCCAAGAGGACTCGGGCACCCGAGAACACAAGTGCCCGAGAGAACTCGGGCACTCAAAAACACATGCGCCCGAGATGTCTCGGGCACCCGTGTTACACCCATTACTCAGCCTGTGCGTGGCTAAGTTGGCATACTCTGGTTGGTGCCACTACATCATCAACATAGGCGCCCGAGAGGCTGTCAGGCACCTAAGTTGGGATAAAGCATAGACTAAGCTGTGGATGAGGACGCGGCTGGATCACAGCAACATGGGCGCCACTATAGGCACTTGGGCACCTATATGACCCTATATAAGTGGTTTTCGACCAGAGACTCTACACATCAATTCTACATCACTTGTGCTCTCGTGTGTTATGCCAAAATGATCAAGTGATGACGAAACGCTGCTCCGACATCAATATGCCAGTATTTCATTTTGATTAAAGTTGTCCTTTTTTTACTTGTACTTAAACATTGCATATTTGTACTTACTTTGCGACTTATAGAATTGCCCAATGTAAACTATCAAGGACCGTGAGCCTTGGAGTAGGAGTCGTCACAGACTTCGAATTAAGTAAAAACAAACAGTGTTAGTGATTATTTTCTTGTGTACTCCTTTCTACTGTGTAACTTGCCTAAATCCGAAGAATTTTTTCAATGTGATATTCACCCCCCCTCTATTGCTCTCTATGATCCTATAATCCTAATGCTTCTTGCAAGCATCCTCTTCAGCAAAAGTAGTAGTAGTGGTGGGTGTTTCAAGAATAGGATGCTCTAAGACGTATAGTTTTCATTTTTATTTGAGAACGCTTTTTAAATTTCTGTACCAATCCAAGAAGTTAGCTCCGTTGAGTTTGTCCTTATCATGAAAAACTCGATCCCTTCTAGAAGATCCATGTGAAAAACATATATACAATGTTTGATTGAGAGATTATCTTTGTTGCATGCCCTTAGTATTATCCCGACAGCAATCTTAATTGTTTGGTTCAACGAATCTCTGCACGATCAGAGTGGTCATGCTTCTAGTAGTATCCATATGAACATGCTCCGTTCGTCGCACGAACCAGGTCTCAGAGAAGAACCAACTTCGTGGTTCTAGCCGCTTAGATGTTTCGATCACAAGAAATCCAAAAAACACCAAAATTGTGTTTTGACCAAGAGAGGGTAGGAGGAAGAAGAAGAAGATCGAAACTAATTCATCAATATGAATCATGCTTTTTGTATTCATCCAATGAATAAAAAGGTTTTTGCCTTTTGGTATTTCTTTTGAATAATGCCCATTAATCTCAATGAATACTAAGGTCTCTTGGTCTTCTTTTGGCTTTTAACCTTCTATTCATCAATGAATCTTTTGGTCTTCCTCTCTAATAATGATTCATTAACCATTTAATAAACATTAATCATTCTTAAGTGGTTGAGTCTAATCTAAATGAGTCTAACTCGGATTAGACTCAATCTCATAGTTCAATTGAATTCATTTGAGTATAACTCAATTAATCGAATTTCAAATTAGACTTCACCACATTTTAGTTAAACTAAAATCAATGTATCTCTAAAACAACATGTTCTTTGTGTGTAAGCCAATAGACTCTCGTAATATTGGCAATGTATCTAAACTATATTAGATACATAAGCAATGAGAGACATCTAGCAATGCATTATTACTACCCAATTGACGAGAATATCATGATCTGACTTAACCATTCCATGTCTAATATCTTGTATGATTTTGTCCTTCTATTATTGATATCTAGATTGATCAATGAGGCATGGACTGTATCATCCTCTTATCAATCTTTGTATTTTTGAATCTCCAGGTAGAATCACCCAACCATATGAGCTCAATATCTCATATTGACTCATTTGAACATAATCATGTATTTTAGTAGTCCTACTCAATCAAGGGACCCATAGTATTACTTCTATCATATGGAAGGGATAAATCCTATTTACATCACTCACATCTCTCCGCATAATTTGTTATATATCCATTGATAGACTTTATAGTCCTCCCTGTTACGAGTGGTGTTTGATGATACCAAAGTATACAACTCCTTATATAGGGAACCATAGTGACTTTAGGTCTAAGAATTATTCATATCAATAGTCACTATGAGAAAGTTTATGATACTTATATAATGATCTATGAAACTTTCTCATGAAGGGTCAATTGTGTATTGCAAATTATGGTCCACTCCTTGAAGTTATAACAAGAAGAATGAATGCATGGCCTAAGCGAACCATGTTATCTTTATGGGCCAAGCTGGAAGATTAAAGCTTGTCAAGATGGTACTTCAAATTATGACTTGTTATTGGCTATCCATGTTCTCTCTATGGTTATCCTATTTCCATGTTACCTTTATGGATATTCATGTTATCTTTATGGATAAAATGGGTACATCAACAATATGTCAAGGGGGCTAATTTTTGGACTTGGGAAGCAAAATCTATGGATTCATCGCTGATCAAAAGACTAATAGAGATCAGAGACAAAATTCGAAGGGGCTCAAGTGGAGTTGGACAAGCAAACATGAAGTTGATAGAATGGTTTGTTTCAGAAAAAGGAGTAAGGAATGCTTATGGGTTTCTAAAAGGTATGAATGAGAAGCCACAATGGGTTGCATCACTATGGAGGTCGAAAATCATGCCTAAGCATCTGTTCACTATGTGGATGCTTGTGCAAAGGAAGCTACATACGGCGGATAGAATGGAGTATGTAGAGGACAAGCAATGTGTAGTTTGTCGATAAGAGGAAGAATCAATAGAACATTTGTTCTTCAGATGTCCTTTTGGTTGCACTCATTGGGGGAAGGTAAAGCAATGGCTCGGCATCAATGTCTCCTTCAGGTCCATGGAAGAGTTGTTCCAATGGAAGGGGTAGCGGTGCAATGGAAAGCAAAGGATGGTTAAAGCCCAGTATCTTGGCATTTCAAGTATAATTTATCAAATATGGGAGGCTCGGAATAAGTACAGATTTGAGGGAGTAGCTACAAATGTGGAGGGAGCATTTCGTAAGATACAAATTCATATGCATAGATTTGTGGATTTAACCTCAAGATAGATTGTATGGGCTAGCCGGTTAAAGTGATATGATGTAAAATTATCTTGTTTTGTTGTGTGTGGTGATATGCCCAAGTGTGTGGGGTTGTTCTTGAGTGATTTTTGTTTGATGTAACCCACGTGTATTGGGGGGTTTATGGTAGTGTCTGTGTTGTAATTTGATAGAGTTTGCTGGAATTTTGCTGGGGTTTTGATGTTCGTCCATCAGTTTTGGGCTAGTTGTTGATATAGTGTGAGCAAGATGATGAGCAGAAATATATGATGATGTGTGTCTAGTCTTGTAATCCTTATGCTAAGTGAGGGATTAACCTCAATACACTTATATATATAAATCTCTTTTTCAAAATAAAAGTCATCAATTGATCTTCATTCTAGTCTTATCGCATTAATATTGTGTTTGTATATTAATGTTTGACTAGGAATAGTTAAGAGTCGTGTTCTATATATATCTACATCCTCCCACTATCAACTAATTGATATGATGTAGATTAGAATCTACTTCCCAAGGACCTTTATTAACAAAATATGATATAAAAAATTTCCTAATCAATTATCTCATAATTGGCTCTAAGGGTAATACTAACACAAGTATCCACTTATGGTAATTGAATAACTTTGGAAAGATCAAATTCAACTTTCTCTCCCCTATCATTAATGAGAGTCAATGGTTCTTGACATTAATTAGCACCAGGTGTGGCTAGAAATATTCTCCCCAAAATGAGAGGGATATGCATGTCTTCTTCAATGTCTAATACTAAAAAATTTATAGGCACTACATAACCTCTAATCTTTACTAGTACATCCTCAATTATTTCCATAGAATGTTGGATTGAATTGTCCACCAATTGCAAGGACATGTTCATAGGTTTCAATTCAGCAAGTCCAATTCTTCTACATAATGTATGTGATACAAGGCTCACACTAATCCTAAATCACAAATAGCACTATCAATACTGACATCACCAATAGATTCAAAAAACTCCTAGGGTCTTTTAATTTGGGTAGCATCTCTTTCTGTATTAAAGCGCTGCACTCTTTAGCTAATGCCACAGTGCCTTGTTCCTCCAATTTCTTTTTCAGAGATCATGCATATTTCAGAAAAAATGATTAACGAGGTGTTTTCAACCTCGGGCGACCAAACCAGCCCGGTCTCACGAAAGTTTACCACTGACCGCCAAGGTAAATCGGAAAGCGCTCGCGGTGGGCGGCCTAGAAGCCCAGCGTCCCAGGGTTCACGCCCCATTTGAAGGAAAAATTCTTACAAATATGCCATAGCTGGGGATCGAACCTCAGATGTCTGAGATAGAGACTAGTCGCGCTACCGCTGTAGCATAACCCCGGAGGTCAGACCATGCATATTTTAGGAACTTTGCATTACTCAACATTTGTGGCATCATATTCGGGAAAATTACCTCAATATGAAATTTCTTCCACACTTCTAGGACCCTGCTCTTTTAGCAATCTAATTTTCCCCATGTTATCTCAAATGGAGCGAGGTATTGATTTGAGCAATCTAGTAAAATATCTATCCCCTTGGACACTAGTCTCTCAACTCTTTCCTTTATCTCGTTGATGCTCTTATTTATAATCTCAATATTTCTCTTTATTTGATCCAAATTTCTTTCTGGACTCATTCTGTGCAACTACACATTGTGCTACTATGTCAATATCATATTTATCTTCATTAAAGGGATTCTCTCTTTTATCATCTCCCCATAAATTTAGATATGATGTTATGCCCTCAATAAACAAATAAGCATCTTCAACATTTTCCTCATCGAAGAACCCCCCACCACCAAATCTAGTGAAATCCTTCTGCATTGGATATCCCCATTTATGAACCATTCTTCCAACCCATGATTGAGCACTACAATAGCAATCCCTTAATCTTTCCCAAGCCTCAAACAACGATTTTCCGCCTGACTGTTTGGACTATGTGATTTGACTTCTCAATTTCGCTGTCTTAGTTGGTGAAAAATATTTATTAAGAAAATATTTCTCCATCTGTCCCCAACTTGTGATACTCCCTAATAGAATCAAGTATAACTAATCACTCACTTTGTTTGTTAAAGAGAAACTGAATATCATTAATCGGATTGTATGCCCTCTGTTGTTGGATAATAAGAATCAAATTTGGGTTCAATTCGAAATATCTAACTTCGATTTGGGGCCTAACAATTCAAGATCTCAAACTCTAAGAGAGAGGTGCGGCAACGTCTTTGAGAAGTCTAGCACTTCAACCACCCTCATTGCATCAACTTGATTGCCAACATATGCCAAATTTAATATCCCTTGAAAAAGTAAAAGAACGGTGTTAAGAAGAGTGTAACCAAATGTAAAATAAGAACTATGAAATAAAACAGTCTAGTCCAATCAATTTGCTATTCAATTAATATCAACCAAAATTAATCTTCGACAACGACGTCAAAAACTTGATATGATATATCCGCAAGTGCATAAAAATATCGTCAAGTAATAAAAGATATCGATCCTACAAGGATTGGTGGTTATGTATTAGTTTACTAAACAAACACAATTGTCTAGACAAATTCCAAGGTTGATATTGTGCGAGCAAAGTAGAGAAAAATAAACACGGAAATGTCCTCCAAGTTATATGCATTAATCACCTCTATGGTTGAGATTATACCTTGGAGATACCATGCTCCCAGGTAGCAACTCATGCTTCAATAGCCTTGCTACGTTTGCCTTGTGTGTTGCTCCTCTAATCCACGAGATTGATTTTCCAATGCCTCAGCCATTGCTTTTCTAAGAAGAATTAAACTTAGATTTTAAATTATGGAGCTTACTTTTAGCATCCGACAATTTATCTTATCGAAGTTGTTAAATAGGCTTTAACTCGCTAGAGACCACACCAGAGTAGCTATAAAAGAGAGATTGAGAGGATTCGCGAGATGAATAAGCAAATAGAAATTATTCTCGAGGGTGAATTACAAGTGAAGGGGAGGGAGCTATTTATGAGCATCCTCTTTCCGGTGGTAAAAGACGATTCGTTCGCTCCTCGCATCTCCGCCAACCCATTACAAAGTCAACATGGAGAAAGTAATTATGAGGGCTACTCGTCCGGATATTATGATTAGCGAGTGGAAAAGACGTACACACTAACATTATCAAATTTTGACCTTTAAACTTCGAGATGATAATACTTACACATTAACCATCAACCTCTTCCCAAATAGACAGTTGAGATCAATTTGATCTTATGATGTACATTATTAATTTAGAAGGTTCCTACATTATCTAGATGATAATATTCTAGAGAACTATATATCCATATCTATATGATAACCAGAATCAACTTAAGGATAAACCATACACAAAGATCATGAGCCAAGAGATTAATTATGCTAAAGGGTGGATCAAGAATCTTTCTTCGGCTTGAAATTGAGGGGGTTGTGACAATATAATAATAAGGAATAAAATTTTCGTAGTTTGCTTCGTGAATTAAAATGAATAAAGAATAGCACTCTTTTATTTTACATTGACAGAAATATTATTGAAAATAAGTTAGTAATATTTTTCATAATTAAAAATACTCTTAAATAAATAATTTATAAGACTGCTCTTAGCAAACTTGAGCAAACTACTCAACCCGCCTATTCCATCCAACAGAATTGATTTGACCTACCTGATTGGCTCAACATGCAAGACCCAATGAGATAGCAAATGGGATCCTCTGTCCCGAGATTCTCTCTGTCCTCGTGTCCCAATTCGCCGGCGATGGCCGGCGAGTCCTCCGATCGTCAATCAGACACCATTATTAGTCTCCGATAGTCGTCCCGAATCAAACGATATCCTGGGAGAATAGTGAATCGGTCGAGATCGTCGCAATTGCGATCTCGCCGGATTTGACGGTGAATCCGGCGAGATCGCAATTGCGACGATCCCCGACGGGTTCACCGTACCCCCTAGGGTATAGTTTTGTTCGGGACGGCGGTCGGAGGCCGCCGATGATGTCCGATCGATGATCGGAGGACTCGCCGGTCATCGTCCGTGAGTTGGGATACGGGGATAGAGAAAATCTCAGGATAGAAGATTTGCTCTCGTGAGATAGACTCGTTATGTTGATTGACCACTAGAACTACCAGTATTCTTTTCTCCATTAAACCACCAATCTCAATCATTGACCTATCCAGCTAGACTAGCCTACTTTGCCTTATCTAGTCTGACTAACCTAATTGATTGAATCGACTAAATCGACCATGTATCAATTGCTTTATCCACTCAGTAATTGAACTAGCTTGTACAGCTCGATCAACCCATCTAATTAATCTAGGGCAATTTACCAAAGGGCGTATCCAACTATTCGTAATTACCGAAATGAGTACCATGGTTTCTATTATACCAAAGGGCGCATCCCATATAGTGAAGTTACTTTTATACCCCTCCCGCCAAAGAATAACTTTATCAGACACAGTTTCGAGACAACCGAACCACTTTATCAATAAAATATTAATTTGTGGTTCGGATGGGTAGCAGTCGAATTTTTCTCAGCCAATATATATATGTGAAATGATTTGCACAAGTCGAATGATCACGAATGTACGTATATATTGCTTCCTTGCACAACTCGATTCATCACCAAAGCACCTGAGGAAAATAGGTTGTCGAAGGAGAAAAAGGAAGCAACAAAATAGGTTGTCGAAGGAGAAAAAGGAAGCAACAAAATAGGTTGTCGAAGGAGAAAAAGGAAGCAACAGATTGGTAACTAAGAGAAATAGGAATGTACGTATGATTGTCTTCTTTGATATGGTATCAGATATAGTTTTAATCAAGTTAAACTCTTTCTACTATTTTAATTTTGGAGGAGGCTTAGGGTGATATGCATTACATGATATCAGGCCCTGAGAGTGCATGATGTCATTAGATTTCAGGCAATAGGAGAGGCTGTAAAATTTTGTTTCAGGCCCTCGGAGGGACTGAAATAAAAGAAATTCAGGCCCTCCCAGAACCTGGCCTGAATTTATTTTATTTCAGATCCAGGGAGGGGCTGAAATCAAATGATTTCAGGCCCTCCCTGGGCCTGAAATGTAATGATTCAGGCCCGGATTGGGCCTGAAAGGAAATGATTTCAGGCCCTGCCTGGGCCTGAAATAATTTTATTTCAGGCCCGACCTGGGCCTGAAATAAAATGATTTCAGGCCCTGGTAGGGCCTGAAATCAAATCCCTGGGCCTGAATCAAATGATTTCAGGCCCTCAGGGGCTCCTAGGGCCTTTATTATCAATTTCAAAGTTTGATAAAGTTATATGTAATTTTTTTCAGGGTTGATAATGTTGTTGACGAAATTCTCTCTGAGATATGGAATACTCTTGATGATAATGTGGCTACGGGGAAAGGATTAGAAATAACTAGTAATAATATTCCATTATGTTCCCAGTATGGTGATAATAGCATTACAAGGAATTTGGCAATTTGATTCAGGCCCGGAGTGGGCCTGAAAGGAAATGATTTCAGGCCCTGCCTGGGCCTGAAATAATTTTATTTCAGGCCCGACCTGGGCCTGAAATAAAATGATTTCAGGCCCTGGTAGGGCCTGAAATCAAATCCCTGGGCCTGAATCAAATGATTTCAGGCCCTCAGGGGCTCCTAGGGCCTTTATTATCAATTTCAAAGTTTGATAAAGTTATATGTAATTTTTTTCAGGGTTGATAATGTTGTTGACGAAATTCTCTCTGAGATATGGAATACTCTTGATGATAATGTGGCTACGGGGAAAGGATTAGAAATAACTAGTAATAATATTCCATTATGTTCCCAGTATGGTGATAATAGCATTACAAGGAATTTGGCAATTGATCTAAATGAAGAAGCAAATAATTTAGAAGATGAGGGTTTGAATTCTTCTACAAGAGTAGTTGAAATATTTCAGCCAACCTGGAGTGGGGAGGAAGAAATTGAAATCCGGAATGCAGAAGAATTTGTACCCAGTACAAGTGTACTAGAATTCCAAGCTGATGATATGCAGGTTGAGCAATATGAATTCCCCCCAGATCAGTACAGTGACCTAGAGGAGGAGTTTCCATTAGCTGAAGATCCATATATTTTGAATTCTCGATTGCTTGCTGGGCCAATTCGAGAGCTAGAGGCAAGAGATGAGCATGAATTTTTTGTGGGGCAGATATTTCCATCTAGAGAAGAATTCAAGAATGCACTTGTTAAACATGCGATGGTTAAGCATATGAGATATAACCCAGTTGACACCCGGAAAAACAGAGTTAAAGCAGTGTGTTTTAACCAACCATGTACATGGAGAGTAGTAGGAAGGGGGGAAGTAGAGTTCACTGTTACAAAATATATAAAGGAACACCAATGTCGAAGTGTTAGGGAAAGTGCTGATCATCATGCATGCTCTTCATCATTTGTTGCTTCTTTTGTTGAAGAGCAATTTCTTCATAATGAACAATACAAACCAAGTATGATTATTTCAGATATTAAAGCTAGATTTGGAGTGACGATATCATACAGAAAAGCATACATAGCTAGGGAGAAAGCATTGAAAAAGGTTGTTGGAGATTATGATGAGGCATACAGAGATCTCCCACAATATCTGCGTGAGTTAAGAGCTAGAGATCCTGAAACTTATGTGGCACTATGCACGAATGGTGACAATCAGTTCCAGAGGTGTTTTTGGGCTTTTGGTGCTTGCCGAAGGGTGTTCAGGTCTTATTTGCGTAGAATTATCGGAATTGATGCGACACACCTAAGAGGAAAGTATCCAGGAGTATTGTTGATTGCAACGGCGATTGATGGTAATGACAATGTTCTCCCAGTTGCCTTTGCAATAGCTGAAGTAGAATGTGGGTCTGCTTGGGAGTGGTTTTTGGATCATACAAAGAGGTTCTTTGCTGTTGATGATCACTCACTCACCATAGTATCAGATAGACATCGGGGCATTATATCAGCAGTCAGAAAAGTATTCACAAACGCGCATCATGCTTTTTGTTGCCACCACATGTCTTGTAATATGGTAACTGATACTGGAAGTAGAGCTGGTGTAGGTTTGTTTTGGGCAGCAGCACGAGCCAACACAACACTTCAATATGATATGATAATGCAGACAATGCTCGAAAAACATCCAGATGCTCATAAGTGGCTTCAGAACATTGACCCTAAAAGGTGGGCAAATGCACACTTTACTGGGAGAAGGTACAGAATGCTTACCACGAATTGTGTGGAGAGCTTGAATGCTTTGTTTAAGTCTACACATGAGCTTCCCATAAATAGGTTAATTGATAATACAAGAAGAAAGGTAGCTCAATGGTTCTATAACCGTAGAGAGGAAGTTTCCAAATGGCATGTTGCTTTGACACCTCATGCTACAAAAGAAATGGAATCAAGGAGAGAGAAAGCTAGAGCTTATAAGGTTCACCCTTACTCTCAATCAGAAATGGAGGTAGAAACATGGGGCACTTCATACATTGTTGATTTGGAAAAAAACTTTTGTCATTGTGGGGAGTTTCAAATTTCAGGACTCCCTTGCTCACATGCTATAGCTGTAATAGTTCACAGGAATATCGATACACTCCGATATTGTGAGCATTATTTTTATTCTGAAACTTGGAAGTGGGTTTACATGGATCGTATTTACCCTTGTAGAAGCAAGCAGTTTTGGCCTAGTCGAGTAAACAATATTACAGTTCGATGTCCCCGTAGCCTTGTGCAGCCTGGTAGACGAAAGAAGGCACGGATTGAGTCAAGACACAATGGCAAGGTGAAACTTAAATGCAGCCGGTGCAAACAACTTGGCCATAATAAAAGGACATGTAGAATGCCGCCAGGCCCAAGGTCTTGAGTTAATTGGTTTATGAATTGCTGAAATTTTCTGATGGAAGTGTTTATTTTGTAAGGAGGATAACTGAATGTATAGTATTCTTTAAAAAAACCAGTTGTTAATGTTGTGACTTATAGAAGTATTTCAATATTATGATACATTTTACCTTGTGTTATAAGCAGAATATATCAGAATCGAAGTCGTATCATTTGTAAACCCAAAATAATGTTATTTCAGGAACTTGAAGTCCTGAAGTCCTGTGTTTTCTGAAAATCTGTTGTTTAACCCCCTCTGATTTTTGCTTTGTTAAATGAGTGTTGTGTGCCAACTGATACTGTATCAACACAGTTGTGTGCCAACTGAAAAATAGCATATCCTAGCTAAAATACCAATAATTAGGTAAAGTCTGAGAACTGATAATGAGGTTTGAAAAATCCAAATATGCTAGGTCCATCATACAAACCTCCTGATGTGCCAAATTTTGATAATATGAGGTTTTGATGTGAATGGAATTCAATTGTGGTGTGCAATGTGTATTTAGGTACTCTCCTTCTTGTTTATTTTTTAAAAATGTGGTCACAACATGTTCATTTATTTAAAAGATTGGCGTATAAAAATTTAATCATACTGTAAATAATTTTTTTGCAACCAGAGGCGTGGGCCTGAAATGATAGCATTTCAGGCCCAGTGTGGGCCTGAAATAACTCCTTTCAGTCCCAGATAGGGCCTGAAATAATATCATTTCAGGCCCTTCTTGGGCCTGAAATACTAGCATTTCAGGCCCAGTGTGGGCCTGAAATAAATCATTTCAGGCCCCCTCTGGGCCTGAAATAATGTCATTTCAGGTCCACCGTGGGCCTGAAATCAAAATACTTCCCTAAAAAATTATTGATGTAATTGACAACAATTACAATTTAAAGATTACTGATAATGGTTTTTCAGAAATCCATATATGGGAGGTCCATCAGTGGGTTTTGCTCAAAACCCACTGATGGAACTAAACTAGCCCTATAGCTTTTGACAAATTTATAATTTGATGTTTCCGACACCTAAAATACTTTCTAGAACCTCAACCCTACCTACTGATAATGGGATTTTCAGAAATCCAGATATGGGAGGTCCATCAGTGGGTTTTGAGCAAAACCCACTGATGGAACTAAACTAGCCCTATAGCTTTTGACAAATTTATAATTTGATGTTTCCGACACCTAAAATACTTTCTAGAACCTCAACCCTACCTACTGATAATGGGATTTTCAGAAATCCAGATATGGGAGGTCCATCAGTGGGTTTTGAGCAAAACCCACTGATGGACCTCCCATATATGGATTTCTGAAAAACCATTATCAGTAGTTAGGGTTCAGGTTGGAGAATGTAGATTAGGTGTCCGAAACCTCAAATTATAATTTTGTTCAAAGTTATAGGTCTAGTTTAGTTCCATCAGTGGATTTTGCTGACCTCCCATATTTGGATTTCTACAAAACCATTATCAGTAGTTAGGGGTGAGGTTTTGAGAAAGTATTTTAGTAGGGATAAAATATGTAATCCAACTTGGGGGAAGAGGTCAAAATATTATATGGTTAAGGGTGGTTCTCAAATAATATTTAATTCAGGCCCACTGTGGGCCTGAAATGTTTTTATTTCAGGTCCAAGGTGGGCCTGAAATAAATGTATTTCAGGCCCACTATGGGCCTGAAATATCTTTATTTCAGGCCCACCTGGGGCCTGAAATAAAGTTATTTCAGGCCCAACGTGGGCCTGAAATAAAGATATTTCAGGCCCGAGGTGGGCCTGAAATAAAGCTATAGGTTGGAGAAAGTAGGGATGAGGTTGGAGAAAGTATTTTAGGTTGGAGAAAGTATTATCAACAGTTAGGGATGAGGTTGGAGAAAGTATTTTAGGTGTCCATAACCTCAAATTTATATTTTTTCCAAAGCTATAGGTGTAGTTTAGTTCCATCAGTGGGTTTTGCTCAAAACCCACTGATGGTCCTCCCATATCTGGATTTCTGAAAATATATTATCAGTAGTTAGGGTTGACATGCTAGAAACTATTTTAGGTCTCAGAAACCTCAAATTATATATTTGTCAAAAGCTATTGGGCTAGTTTAGTTCCATCAGTGGGTTTTGAGCAAAACCCACTGATGGACCTCCCATATATGGATTTCTGAAAAACCATTATCAGTAGTTAGGGTTCAGGTTGGAGAATGTAGATTAGGTGTCCGAAACCTCAAATTATAATTTTGTTCAAAGTTATAGGTCTAGTTTAGTTCCATCAGTGGATTTTGCTGACCTCCCATATTTGGATTTCTACAAAACCATTATCAGTAGTTAGGGGTGAGGTTTTGAGAAAGTATTTTAGTAGGGATAAAATATGTAATCCAACTTGGGGGAAGAGGTCAAAATATTATATGGTTAAGGGTGGTCCTCAAATAATATTTAATTCAGGCCCACTGTGGGCCTGAAATGTTTTTATTTCAGGTCCAAGGTGGGCCTGAAATAAATGTATTTCAGGCCCACTATGGGCCTGAAATATCTTTATTTCAGGCCCACCTGGGGCCTGAAATAAAGTTATTTCAGGCCCAACGTGGGCCTGAAATAAAGATATTTCAGGCCCGAGGTGGGCCTGAAATAAAGCTATAGGTTGGAGAAAGTAGGGATGAGGTTGGAGAAAGTATTTTAGGTTGGAGAAAGTATTATCAACAGTTAGGGATGAGGTTGGAGAAAGTATTTTAGGTGTCCATAACCTCAAATTTATATTTTTTCCAAAGCTATAGGTGTAGTTTAGTTCCATCAGTGGGTTTTGCTCAAAACCCACTGATGGTCCTCCCATATCTGGATTTCTGAAAATATATTATCAGTAGTTAGGGTTGACATGCTAGAAACTATTTTAGGTCTCAGAAACCTCAAATTATATATTTGTCAAAAGCTATTGGGCTAGTTTAGTTCCATCAGTGGGTTTTGAGCAAAACCCACTGATGGACCTCCCATATATGGATTTCTGAAAATCCATTATCAGTAGTTAGGGTTCAGGTTGGAGAATGTAGATTAGGTGTCCGAAACCTCAAATTATAATTTTTTTCCAAACCTATAGGTGTAGTTTAGTTCCATCAGTGGGTTTTGAGCAAAACCCACTGATGGACCTCCCATATCTGGATTTCTGAAAATCCATTATCAGTAGTTAGGGTTGAGGTTCTAGAAAGTATTTTAGGTGTCGGAAACATCAAATTATAATTTTTTCCAAACCTATAGGTGTAGTTTAGTTTCATCAGTGGGTTTTGAGCAAAACCCACTGATGGACCTCCCATATCTTGATTTGTGAAAAAGCATTTTCAACAGTTAGGGATGAGGTTGGAGAAAGTATTTTAGGTGTCCATAACCTCAAATTTATATTTTTTCCAAAGCTATAGGTGCAGTTTAGTTCCATCAGTGGGTTTTACTCAAAACCCACTAATGGACCTCCTATATCTGGATTTCTGAAAAACCATTATCAACAGTTAGGGATGAGGTTGGAGAAAGTATTTTAGGTGTCCATAACCTCAAATTTATATTTTTTCCAAAGCTATAGGTGTAGTTTAGTTCCATCAGTGAGTTTTGAGCAACACCCACTGATGGACCTCCCATATATGGATTTATGAAAAACCATTATCAGTAGTTAGGGTTCAGGTTGGAGAATATAGATTAGGTGTCCGAAATTGTGTTTTAGGTGAAAAAACATCCTTTGCTGGTGGACCTGAATAATTTTATTTCAGGCCCAAGGTGGGCCTGAAATAAATTATTCAGGCCCAAGGTGGGCCTGAATAATTTTGTTTCAGGCCCACGGTGGGCCTGAAAGAATTTTATTTCAGGCCCACATTGGGCCTGAATAATTTTATTTCAGGCCCACGGTGGGCCTGAAATAATTTTATTTCAGGCCCAACTTGGGCCTGAATATATCTTATTTCAGGCCCAGCTTCGTTCAATAAAATTAAAAACATAATCAATAAAATTAAAAACATAATAAATAAAATTAAATATATCTGAATTTTAGAGCCTTGAAAAGTAAATATAAATACATAATCAATAAAATGCAAATCCAAAATCTGAAATATATATGATATATTCCAAATTTAGTTTTATTTTTATAAATAAAAATAGATATAACCTAAATTATATTTATAATACATATAAAAAGCGCCTCCTAGGGCCTGAAACCCTTTATATCAGGCCCAGCAGTCACTCATTTGTATAGCAGTCACTGATTTGTTTAGCTCCAGATTTGTTGCGATTTGAAGGTTGCGGGCTTGTCTTGATTGGAGAAGTTGTGGGCGACATCATCGTCATCGCACTAGTCGACTTGTACGTACCCTAATTTTTAGTTTGTCATTTCAGTTCTTGCTTTCACCTAGGGTTAGCGATAGTTTTCTGTAAAAGACTGAATTTGAGGAGGCCCTTTTATGAACGAATTCTAAGTGTCATTTTTGTTTGTGTCAAAATTTTTTGTTTGATGGTTGCAAAGTTCGATATGGGTCAATAAAGATCAGATTCAAAGAAAGCTGCTCCCACCAAATCTAAGAAACAGCAAGTCTCTGGGGGAAGTCATGAGAAAAAACAGCTGCCAAAACGAAAAATCAAATTGCCTACCCAGTATTCAAGTTTTGCCAACAGAGGTCGAAGCAAACGAATGAACTGGAAAAGTAGTCTATCCCATTTCAAAAATTTTATTGATTCTGTTCCACCCACACCAGCACAAGAACAGTTGCTTCGAGACACACCCTTTTCTTGGGTCCTCGACCTTCCTACTAGTTCTTGTGTAAGACCCCAAGTTCAGAACATGTTTGATAATTGGGATGAAGAAGAACAGAGCTTTGTAATCCATGGGAAAAATCTGAATTTCACAAAGGTTGATATATCACTTATTCTAGGGCTACCTGACCATGGAGAGATAGTCCAACTTGATTTAAATGAGGCCTCCACGCCACTGTACAAGGAGTATTTTGAAGATTCCAGTTGTTCTGCCCGACATTTGGAGAAACTGCTAATAAAGTCTACATCCAATGACAAGCTGTACTGTCAGTTGTATATACTCTATTTTTTCAGTACAGTGCTATTTTGTGGTACTAGCAGCATACTTGCCATTCCTGCCGTGTCACTTATTGATTGTGTAGTGATTTTGACAATCTACGAAACTATAATTGGTGCAATGCCGTGTACAATTTCATGGCTCCTCAGTTGGGAGCCATTGGAA
>JAGFNQ010009385.1:0-56477 GCA_024364735.1 Boesenbergia rotunda | reverse complement strand
ACATAATTAATATGTCATGAATGTGCTTAAAAGGAAAAGGATGAGACCCAAAACCCCTATAAAATATTAAGGCCAACACCTTCCATTAATATGGTTAGAACCGGAGTTTTGTTTCTCGTTTGGGTTGATGGACACATCCATGCCCGGCTTGAACCTCAACATGTTCAAACCATAGAATTAGTTTATGATTAATATAGCTGGAGTCAGAGGTCAATCCTTAGTTTTGGTTGTTGGACACATCCAAGCCTGACTAAACGGTTGAATGAGCTCCAACCATATTAAAACTATTTCTTGATTAATGGGTCAGCCTTAAGCTTGGAGCATCGATTTGTTGTGCCACAGCCAAGGTCGATGTAAAGAGAGGTGCAGTTGGGTGCTATGTATATTGTTGCATACTTGTTAATGAGTTAACAACCCAATGATTTATGCAAACATTCAATTAGTTGATAGCATTATGTGATAGTTACATATGGATAATATGTAATCGGTATAATTACCTACCTTCATAGCTAAGCATAACTTGATGGACTCTAGCCATGGTTGTTCTTATCTATGGTTGGATATCAACCTATTTGGAGATGTTCCTACGATCTCCCGAATTGATGAAAAGGGTTATTCAATTTGAAAAATAAATAGGATTTAATTAATGTATATTGATGCATTCTTTATCATTCTTCTCACATAAGCTCAATTTGTATTTCTAGGATAATCACTTGATCATGTCTTCTCTGAATTTGTGTTCCATTTTAGACACAAATAAGCTGACTGGGCCAAACTTCATGGACTGGCTTCGAAACCTGAGGATAGTTCTCAAGGTAGAAAAGCTTGCTTATGTCCTTGAAGAACAACTTCCCAACCATCCTCCTAAAGATGCAACTCCAGACCAGTTAGTGGCCTATCAGAAACATGTGGCCGATTCTGAACTTGCGAGTTGCATCATGCTGGCCGCTATGGTACATGAGCTGCAAAAGCAGCATGAGCATATGGATGCTCATACCATCACCTTCCATCTTCATGAGCTGTTTGACGAGCAGGCGAGATCCGAAAGGTTCGAGGTCTCCAGACTTCTCTTCACCTCTAAGATGCAGGAAGGCACTTCTGTCTCACAGTTTGTGTTGAAGATGCTGGGGTACATTGAGCGACTAGGCACACTCGGATTTGCAATGGATCACGAACTAAGTGTTGACTTAATTCTGTATTATTTGCCCAAGAGTTACTCATAATTTGTGATGAACTACTGGATGAACAAGCTAGAGACTACCATTCCTGAGTTGCTCAACCTGCTGAAGACTGTAGAGCCTTCTGTAAAGCAGGATCAGAAGACGGTACTATTAGTTGGTTTCTCAAAGAAAGGCTCTAAGAGGAAGCCCAAAGAACAGAATAAGGGAAAGAAGAAAAAGGCCAAAAAGACTGAAAGACACCAAAAGGCACTTGCCATCACTACGGCAAGGAGGGTCACTGGCGAAGAAACTGCAAGGTTTATCTTGAGTCCTTGAAGAAGAAGGCATCTGATGCCCCATCCTCTTCAGGTATCTTCGTTATTGAATGTCACTCTATTTCCTCGTCCACCTGGGTATTTGATACTGGGTGTAGCTCACATATATGTAATGACATACAGGGGCTAAGGAATAGAAGAAGACTCATCAAGGGAGAAGCGAATTTGCGAGTTGGAAATGGAGCAAAGATTGTTGCTGTTGCCATCGGAACATATTTGCTAAAGCTCCCTACTGGACGTGTCTTAGAATTGGATAATTGTTATTTTGTTCCTTCGTTAATAAGAACATTGTATCTATTTCATGCTTGAATGAAAAGGGTTATCATTTAACTTTTAGTAACAATTGTTGTTACATAACTTTAAATGGTGTTTTTTATGGGACCGAAACTTTATACAATGGTATCTACACGTTAGATTTATCCGGTGACGTTTTCAATATCGAAGTTAGCAACAAACGTGCTTGAATAGATAATCAAATAGACTCCTATACGTGGCATTGTCGTCTTGGCCATGTAAGTAAGAAACGCATGATCAAATTACACCGATGTGGAATTCTGGAATCATTTGAACCCGGTTCATTTGATACATGCGAATCATGCTTAAAAGGCAAGATGACCAAATTACCCTTTTCCGGAAAAGGTAAACCAGTGGGAGAATTGCTTGGTCTAATACATACTGATGTATGTGGACCAATGTCAACTCTTGCACAAGGAGTCTATAGCTACTTCATTACCTTTACCGATGATCACTCACGATTCGGGTATGTGTTCTTAATGAAACACAAATCTGAAGCTTTTGAGAAATTCAAAGAGTTCAGAAGTGAAGTAGAGAAACAGCTTGGCAAAAGTATTAAGATACTTCGATCCGATCGGAGTGGTGAATACTTGAGTCAAGAGTTTCAAGATTATCTTAGGGACAATGGGATATTGTCTCAATGGACTCCGCCATATACACCACAGCATAATGGTGTATCTGAGAGGCGTAACCGAACCTTGATGGACATGGTTAGATCTATGATGAATCATGCAACTCTTCCAAAATCCTTTTGGGGCTATGCACTTAAGACAGTTGTTTACTTGCTAAACAGAGTCCCAACCAAGGTAGTCTCTACTACTCCATATGAGACGTGGAATAGTAAGAAACCTCATTTAACTCACCTTAAAATATGGGGTTGTCCTGCTTATGTGAAGCGGACTGTATCAGACAAATTGGATGCTAAGTCTGATAAATGTCTATTTATTGGATACCCTAAGGAAACGAAAGGTTACCAATTCTATCATCCCTTGGAACAAAAGGTGTTTGTTTCAAGGCATGCTGTGTTTCTAGAAAAAAAATTTCTTTTACAAGAAAACAGTGGGAGTAATATTAAACTTGAAGAAGTTCAAGAAACTCCAATAGACATTACAAAGACACCTAGTCTAGACCCACAACCGAGAACTCATGATGATGAGCTATCAGTTGAACCTAAAACAACACCACCTCTTCGTAGGTCTGATAGGACACGTAATATTCCAAAGAGATACGGATTTCTCATAAGTGAATCGAACGACGTGTTACTCATTAGCGATGACGAACCTATCAGTTATGAAGATGTTCTGAAAAGTTCAGAAAGGGACAAATGGCTTGAAGCCATAAAGTCGGAAATGGATTCCATGTACGAAAATCAAGTATAGGACTTGGTTAACCCGCCTGAAGGGATTAAGCCCATAGGGTGCAAGTGGGTTTTCAAGAAGAAAACCGACATGGAAGGTAATGTTGTTACCTTTAAGGCTAGATTAGTGGCAAAAGGATATCGTCAGAAACAAAGAATTGATTATGACGAAACCTATTCGCCAGTAGCTATGCTCAAATCCATTCGGATGCTCCTGGCCATAGCAGCTCATTATGATTATGAGATATGGCAAATGGATGTGAAAACAGCTTTCCTTAATGGAAACCTGCTTGAGGATGTATACATGACACAACCTGAAGGTTTCACATCGGTTAATAAAACCAAAGTATGCATGCTTCGACGATCCATATATGGACTAAAGCAAGCATCCAGGAGCTGGAACATCCGTTTGATGAGACAATCAAAGAGTTTGATTTCTCACAAAATCCTGACGAACCTTGTGTATACAAGAAGGTTAGTGGGAGTGCAGTCGTATTCCTAGTGTTATATGTCGATGACATTTTACTTATAGGAAACGATATATCAGTCTTACAGTCAGTTAAAATTTGGTTGTCCAAAACTTTCTCCATGAAAGACCTGGGAGAAGCAACCTATATCCTTGAGATTAGAATCTATAGAGATAGATCAAAACGTTTACTTGGTCTTTCACAGTCTACATATATAGACCGAGTGCTAGAAAGGTTTAGCATGTCGGAATCCAAGAAAGATTACCTTCCCATCAGGCATGGGATCAACCTTTCAAAGTCTATGTGTCCGCGCACAGAAGACGAGAGGATTTGCATGAATAAGATTCCTTATGCATCCGCGATAGGATCTATCATGTATGCTATGTTATGTACTAGGCCCGATGTATCATATGCTCTGAGCGTCACAAGCAGATACCAGTTTGATCCAGGAATGGATCATTGGGTGGCTGTCAAGACAATCCTCAAGTACTTAAGAAGAACTAAGGATGTGTTCGTAATATATGGAGAAGGTGATATGATAATACGTGGATATACAGATGTCAGTTTCCAGACAGATAAGGATGACTCCAAATCTCAGTCCGGATACGTATTTATTTTGAATGGAGGCGCAATATGCTGGAAAAGTTCCAAGCAAGACACCGTAGCGGATTCTATCACAGAAGCAAAATATATTGCAGCTTCGGAAGCAGCAAAGGAAGCAGTCTGGATCAAGAAGTTTGTCTCAGAATTTGGTGTGGTTTCAACCATTGATGAAGCAATACCAGTTTACTGCGACAATAATGGAGCTATTGCACAAGCAAAGGAACCAAGGTCTCATCAGCGATCCAAACATGTGCTTCGCCGCTATCATCTGATCAGAGAGATTATAAGTAGGAATGATATACAAATTGAGAAAATTCCCACTGAAAAGAAATTTAGCGGATCCTTTAACTAAGGCCTTGTCTCAAAGTATGTTTGAGGGTCATGTTAGAGCCTGTAGTATTGGGTACCG
The DNA here is from genome assembly GCA_024364735.1 of Boesenbergia rotunda. Lineage (NCBI taxonomy): Eukaryota > Viridiplantae > Streptophyta > Magnoliopsida > Zingiberales > Zingiberaceae > Boesenbergia > Boesenbergia rotunda. The sequence continues at coordinate 51,852 of JAGFNQ010009385.1, read as the reverse complement.
TAGCGATTGACATTAGGCCAAGTGGGAGTTTGTTAGTGACATGAGAGAAGTGTCCTAAGGCAATCGCCTTATGATTGTAATCATTTATTTTTTTTTAATAAATGAATATTTACTATTTGAGTATACATGATTATTTGATTAAGATCTTAAGATCATTTACTGAATGTCCGCAATATAATTCACAGCATGAGAGAATTTGTGATGAATTCACAACTAGTGACTATCTCTACATGTGAATTGTGAAGTATTGAAATTGTCCCTAGTCGATGAATTGATAAATACGGACACTATAAATTCTGTTGAGACTAGCATGGGTTATTCTCTAATCAGCTGATTCTCACTGGCTGGTGACATGGAGATGTCCGGAGATAAACATGAATGCTAGTTAAGGGAACTAGTTCATTGGAGTGACTGGCTGTAAAACTTCATATGGTAGTCTACATATAGATATGTCAGTGAAGTTCTTACCCAGTGGTCCTTCCTAGAACGAGGATCTTTCACCGGGGCTGGTGCTGGGGGTTCCCTTCTTTCGGACCGTATAGTGGTCTGCATAGGGACTCCGGTTGGTTCTTTGCGGCAAGCATGCTGCACTTTTTCGACGTTGACGTGCTTGACGGAGTACCCCAGCAAGTCGTCGAAACTGGTTGGCGACTTCTTCACCAATGACTAGAAGAAGTCAACCTCGAAGAGGCCCTCAGTGAAGTCGCTGATGAGGATCTCCGATGTTATGGTTGACATATCTTACGCCACCCGGTTGAACCACTGGATATAATCCTTCAGCGGTTCCTTCGCCTTCTACTTAATGGCGAACAGATTTAACGTTGTCTTCTGATATCAACAATTCTTGGCAAAGTGATGCAGGAACGCGGTTCTAAACTCCAAGAAGGAATTTATAGAACCCTGGGACAGCCTCTAGAAATATCTCTGGGCAGCCTCGACAAAGTGTTCAAGAACACTCGGCACTTAACATCATCTGTGTACTGGTGCAAGAGAGCCGTGTTCTCGAATTTACAGATATGATCCTCTGGGTCCATCTTCCCTTCATAGACAGCGATGCCAGGACTACGAAATTGCTTTGCCATGAAATCTTCTACGATGTCAAACGAGAAAGGAGTGAAGGGTGCCTTCTGAAAAGCCTTGGGTCTCTCCATCTTCCCCAGTCCTTCTTCCTTCCTTAGGACGCTGAAAGTGACGGAGTTAGCCTTCTCCAAATCTCCTAGGGAATCTCGCCGGTGCGCTGGAGTCATCACTGCGTGTCCCATAGGTGGCGAGACAACTCTTCGGTTGTGGTGGTGCGAGGTAGAGATTCTAGGGATCTCCCTTTGCCCCGAGGCCGCTCGACATGATGCGGCTTGCTCAATTTGGTGTTGTTCGAGCACACCCTTGATGGCGTTGGCGATCAAGTGATCCAACACTTCTTTGGTCAAGATGATGGGTTGCCCCTCTGGTTCGGCCATCACTGTGCTCCTTCTAGTGCATTGATTTAGTTCCTACAAATGGCGCCCAACTTGTTCCAGAAGGAGTCGACGCGAATGACGAGTCACCGGAGTCTAGCCCCTAGGATGATGACGAAGGAAAGTAGATCGTGCCCTACGAGATCAACACGAACGTTAATGGGAACACACTGGAGGTTTTCCGGTGGATCCCACTCCGACGCTTAAGTCAAATTTCGATCACTTGTTGGAGGACAACGAGGAAGTAGAATGTCTTAAGTTTAGAGAGCATACCCCCCATACCTGTACGTTGAAGCACTTTATATACCTGACGTCATGGTCAGACGTGCCTCCACATTCTCCTCCTCATTCTATGTTTGTCGGTTACAGGATAGCTTTTAGGTAACGACCGCAATGATTATTAAGGCCTTAATTGTCGCGTGTAATGGACAATAAATATCCGACGACTTTCTTGATATGGCAAGAGGAACGATTACCTGAAGTCGGGCTATATGACGTATTGGTCTTCGGGCTCCACTTTCCCGAGTGGTTCTCGAGGTATCCTCTCCCGGGATAGCCATAGGAGTTTATCCTCCCGAGGAGGTCTCGGGCGTATACCATCCCTAGGTGAGCTCTGTTGGGACAATCAGCCTAAGTATGATCGGGAGGATCATGGTTTTAATGTGTGTGTGCTAATATAGTTAAGTTAGGGTGTTATGTTGTTTTGATATGTGTGATTGAGTCTTGCAGGACTTGGTGAGTCACACATGAAGTACGCATCCGAGTGATGAGAGCTAAGGGAAGAGGACTCCAAGGGCAAGTCAGGGGAAGTGGACTTCAAAGGGCATACGTGAAGGATGGCATGGAGGCAAGCTGAGGGCTTGTGTGCGCATCTGAGGGACGACAGCCGGTGGAAGAGGACTTCAAGGGGCAAGCCAAGGGAGTGGACTTGAAGGCATACATAAAGGCTGGTCTTCGGAGTGAGGGAGAGTGAAAATGTAAGCTGGGCAGTCAACTGGGGATGGATCAGTCGACTGCCAGCGGGGAACTCAAACTCACAGAAAGATCAGTCGATTGGTCTAGGACCAGTCGACTGATCAAGTCGAAAAACTAGCCATTAAGTTAGTCGTTGGCTAGCTAGTGCGGTGGGATCAGTCAACTGCCCTGGTATCGAGCTGGACAGCTTAAGGAGTTATCCTTTACTCTATTTAAAGGGAGACTTTTGAGCAAGTCAATGTTGCGGTTCTAGTGTGTAGAATTGTGTCCCAAGTGCTCAAAGTCTCTAGCTCTTCCTCTCACTTTCATTTCAACTTTGTAAAGAGGAACAGTGTCATTTGTGATGGTTTCTCCACCTTGAAGGAGGCATTCATAGTGGAGCTCGTGCGTGCGGAGTGGATCCTTGTACTAGTCACCTCTTTGAAGTGGATACCAAGTAAATCAGGGGTTAGCATTATTTTTACTGTTTTTATTGATTTTGTTTTGTGTTTAGCTAACATCTTTGTAGACAAAATCGAAAGAAAGCTATTCACCCCCTCTCTAGCTTGACGTCATGATCCTAACAAGTGGTAACAGAGCCGGTTCGTTTCGGAAGAACTCACCATCGACCGGAGCATCAAAATGGCGTTTCAAGAGGGTTATAGCACCGTGCGGCCACCTTTCTTTGACGACAACGATTTCGCGTATTGTAAAGGTACGATGGAGTATTATCTTATGAACGATATAGAAAATTGGTGTAGCATTATAGATGGATTCGAAATACCAATGAATGAGAGGGGAGAGCCTCTACCTATCAAAAATTAGACAAAAGAAATGATGAAGAAGGTACAAGCTAATGCAAAGGCTACAACGACTCTTCAATGTGGACTCTCAAAAGAACAATTGAATAAGGTGGGACCGTTCAAGACCGCAAAGGAGCTTTGGGAGAAGCTCATTGAGCTAAATGAAGTATCGAATGAATCAAGGAGGGCCAAGAAGGACCTCTTGGTAGCATAACTCCAATCTCTCACTATGAAGGTGAATGAAATCGTGAGCCAATTGTTAGGACCCATGGCACAGCTAGAGGGGGGGAGGGGGGGGGGGGGGGGGGGGGTAAATAGCTCGGTCATCCCAAGTCGCAACTTTCCCTACAACATTAGTACACATGGAAGCTTGACAATAATAACAATACTAACACAATACCGTTTTACGTGGTTCGGAGATTCCTTGCTCCTACTCTACGACGTGTCCTTAAGGTGGACGATCCCTTGATCCTTCAGTGGATCACGCCCCTGCAAACTCCGGCTAACTCATTCTCCTTCTCGGTGGAGAACAACCTCTCACAACCTTTCTTCCTCCTTACAATATGAATCTAGAGTTTGAGAAGAAAGATGAGCACAAAAGAGAAGATCTTACAATGAAGAGCTAATCTTCTCTTAGCCTTAAGTTTCTGCTTAAATAGTGGAGAGGGTTGTTTAAACAAACAGCCCAGGTCGTTACCAGTCGACTGCCCCATGGGCAGTCGACTGGTCCCCAGCCAGTCACTAGCCAACGGCTAGCCCAACTGCTAGTTTTTGACCTGACAGTCGACTGGTCCCAGACCGGTCGACTGATCTTTTTGTGAGTTCTGACAGTCGACTGATCTAGTTGTGGTTGACTGCCCAGTGTACATTTTCACTCACACTCACTCTGAAGACCACCCTTCGTGTATGCCTTGAAATCCACTCCCTTTGGCACGCCCCTTGAAGTTCTCTTCCACGGCTTCCGTCCCTTAGATGCGCATACAAGCCCTCGGCTTGCCTCCATGCCATCCTTCGTGTATGCCCTTAAAGTCTACTTCCTCGACTTGCCGTTGGAGTCCTCTTCTTTCGGTTCTCGTCCCTCGGGTGCGTACTCCATGTGTAATCACCAAGTCCTGCAAGACTCAAACACACATATCAAACCAACATAACATCCTAACTTAACCATATTGACACACACATCAAAATCATGATTCTCTCGATCATACTTGGGTTGATTGCCCTAATAATCTCCCTCTTTTTGATGTGTGACAATATGTTTAAGTTAGGTAAAACAACAGCAATTGAAAATTATAGACATAGCAAAAACAAGAGGCAACATTCCCCTTAACCTATGCCCTCATACCCAATTTTCAATTTGCATAAATCATAAGTTACAAATACTAACTTAAACCACCCAATTCTCCCCCTTTGACACCATCAAAAGGATTGCCCGAAGCAATAATCACCAATGGCATCAACTAGGGATACTTCTCACGTTCTAAAAATCTCATAATTCTGAAATCAGAAGTACCAGTCGCGCTTCAGTCTGCATATTTCAGATTCTGGGCCGAATTTCAGAAATGCACCATTAATTTCAGAAAATTCGAAAAATCATGAATGTTTGCAAACATAATTCATATGATGTTCTCTATTAGAGAAAAATATAAGTTCATGAAAAAAAATCAATCATGTTTGACTTTTTGACCAAAGTCCAAATTCTTTGAAAATATCTAACTTTGTACCAAAGTTTTTATCCTAGTTTTGAAATCATGTGTTTCCCAAACTTATGGCATAGCAAATAAAACACAAAAATATTTTCAAAACATTTGAAATATCCAACTATGATCTATGGGTAAGATAACCATTAATTAAACATTTGTTTTCCCCATAATTGATATATTATTACTTATGTTATACATCCAATAACTCATCAAGATGTCATGAGCATAAGTGAGTTATTTGTATCATCCTAACATCTCATATGTATGAATACAATTATAAAACAAAGTAATATGAGATGTTTTCAAGGTAAACCTTATTTAGCCCAGTTTATCATGAATTTCTACTATGGGCTACAACCTCCCCCTTAATGTCCCAAGTCAACCATATTTCAAAAATTTAAAATTTTAACACCATGGTTGACTTATCCCAAATCCTCTAACCCTTGAGGATTGACTTTGGTACCCAATAGAAATGTTTCCTAATTGGGTTAACCAAGTACTCCCTGGGGATCCATTTCTTACTTAGGGTCTTGGTCTTTGCTTGTCCTCTAGCAAGTAGGCAATGATAGGTTTTTCCATTGCTAGACTTCCCAAAATCTAATCTCTCTTTCTAAAGCTTGCTCTTTGGCTCCCAATGATCATATCTAGTGTCTTTGAGCTAACTTCAAATTTCCTAAGGGCTTTGGTAAGGCTATCTACCTTTTCCCTTAAATTCTTGTTTTCTTCTTCTAAACATGAATCATTTGAGATGGAAGAAGAAACATGCACATCATCCTTAATTTCCATGGATGCTAATTTCCTCTTTAACATGCAATTCTCTTTCTTTAAGCACTTAATTTTCTTTCTAGCATCAACCAAATCATCATTAGTACTAGAAATTATTTTCACAAGAGTAGAAGTGGGTAAGTTATATACCTCACTTACCGAGACGTCCGATTCCGAAGTGGAGCCTCCACCTTCACTTGAGCTCCCTTCATCTTCACTTGAGCTCTTTTCTTCTTCAAACTCGGATGTCGTGGAGGCAATGTCGTCAATTCCCATTAGTGCGAAATGGGATACATGATGTTCCTCCTCCTCCGATAAAGATGGATCATCCCATGTAGCCTTCAAGTTTTACACTTTCTTCTCCTTCTCTTTTGATTTCTTCTTTCCTTCTTTCTTCTTTCTCAAGAGGGGGCACTCATCTCTCATGTGTCCTTCTCCTTGGCAATTGTAGCAAATAATCTTCCTTGATTTATTTTTGCTCCTCGATTCTTTCCTACCATGAGACTTGTTAGTAGAAAAATATTTAAATGCTTTTCTCATTTTTCTTACCATGTAGGCTTCCGCATCACTACCCATGGATGCACTAGATTCCTCCGAATCGGATGATAAGACCTCCTTCTTTTTACCTTTTCCCTTGTTTGCCACAAGGGCTATACTCTTTGGCTTGTACACCTCTTCAATTGTCCCTCCAACTCGAGTCTCATGAAGCTCCATGGTTGAGAAAAATTCTTCTAAAGATGTTTCCTCTAGATCCTTGGAAATGTAGTATGAGTCCACCATTGTGCTCTAATTTGATGTTCTTGGGAATGCATTGATGGCTTTCATCAAAATGTCTCGGTTGGATATTTGTTCCCCTACACTTGTTAGTCCATTAAGTATTTCCTTAAATCTAGCATGTAAACTTGTTACCTTTTCTCCTTTATCAAGTTTGATATTGTTGAGTTGGGACCGGAGAAGATCTCTTTTTGTCATTTTCACCTCCGAAGAGCCTTCATGAAGCTCTACTAGCTTCTCTCATAAATCCTTGGCACTTGAGTAGTTTCCAATCCTTATTACTTCTTGTTGAGGAAGCATAATTAGTAGATGGTGCAAGGCTTTGAAATTTGCTAGATGATCATCTCTTTGCTTCCTATTCCATCTTACTTCATCAAGTAACTTGTTCTCTTGATTCCTAGGCACTTCAAACCCATTTTTCATAATTAACATTATATCAAAATCTGTGTTGAAAAATACCTCCATCCTTTTCTTCCACCATGAGAATTCTCCCTCGAATTTTGGCTGTTGAATGTGCAAACCGGCTATTTCAATGATTTTTCTCTTCTCGGCGGTTAGTCCGTTGAAGGGGTCCTTGCACTCTGATACCACTTGTTAGGACCGATGGCACAGCTAGAGGGGGTGAATAGCTCGGTCACCCCAAGTCGCAACTTTCCCTATAATGTTAGTACACACGGAAGCTTAACAATAATAACAATACTAACACAATATCATTTTACGTGGTTCGGAGATTCCTTGCTCCTACTCCACGACGTGTCCTTGAGGTGAACGATCCCTTGATCCTTCGGTGGATCACGCCCCGGCAAACTCTAGCTAACTCTTTCTCCTTCTCGATGGAGAACAACCTTTCTTCCTCCTTACAATATGAATCTAGAGTTTGAGGAGGAAGATGAGCACAAAAGAGAAGATCTTACAATGAAGAGCTAATCTTCTCTTAGACTTAAGCACCTGCTTAAATAGTGGAGAGGGTTGTTTAAACAAACAGCCTAGGTCACTACCAGTCGACTGGTCCCCAGCCAGTCACTAGCCAACGGCTAGCCCAACAGCTAGTTTTTTACCTAATCAGTCGACTGGTCCTAGACCAGTCGACTGATCTTTCTGTGAGTTCTGGCAGTCGACTGATCTAGTTGCAGTCAACTGCCCAGTGTATATTTTCACTCACGCTCACTCCGAAGACCACCATTCGCGTATGCCTTGAAGTTCACTCCCTTTGGCTCACCCCTTGAAGTTCTCTTCCTCGGTTTTCGTCCCTCATATGCACATACAAGCCCTCGGCTTGCCTCCATGTCATCCTTCGCGTATGCCCTTGAAGTCTACTTCCTCGGCTTTCCCTTGGAGTCCTCTTCCTTCGGCTCTCGTCCCTCGGGTGCGTACTCCATGTGTGATTCACCAAGTCCTACAAGACTCAATCACACATATCAAACCAACATAACATCCTAACTTAACCATATTGGCACACACATCAAAACCATGATCCTCTCGATCATACTTAGGTCGATTGCCCTAACACCAATTACACGGTAGGGTCAAAGAGATCATCAACGAACTTCATGTCATAGGTGAGAAGGTGGAAAATAGGGATCTTGTGAGGTGTGTACTTCAATCCTTCCCTAGAACCACTTTATGGGTTTCAATGATTGATGCCTATAAAGTTTCATGGGGCTTTTCTTTAGTTAAGCTTGATGACTTGTTTTGTGAATTTAAATTGCATGAGCAAGCTAATTTGTCTACTAAAGAGAAGGGTGTAGCTTTTGTTGTAGAGAAAGAAAGAAATAAGAAAAAGAAAAAGAAAAAGGTTGTCTACTCATCATCCGATTCGGAAGAATCAAGTGCCTCCATTGATAGCGACCAAGAGACATATATGGTAAGAAAAATAAGAAAAGCTTTTAAATGTTTTTCTAACAAATCTTATGGTAGGAAAAGTTCAAGGAGTAAGGGCAAGACAAAAGAAGTCATTTGCTACAATTGCCATAAAGAAGGGCATATGAAGAATGAATGCCCACTTTTGAAGAAAAGAGAAGAAAAGAAGAAGGAGGAGAAAAAGAAGGATGAGAAGAAGAAATCAAAGGAAAAAGGAATGAAGGCCACAAGTCTAAAGGTCACATGGGATGATCCGTCATCATCGGAAGAGGAAGAAAACCATGTGTCTCATTTTGCATTGATGGGAGTGGACAACCTAGAGTCATCTGAAGATGAGAGGAGCTCAAGTAGCGAAGATGAAGGGAGCTCAAGTGAAGGGGGAGGCTCAACTTCGGAATCGGACGTCTCGGTAAGTGAGGTATACAACTTACCCACTTCTACTCTTGTAAAAATAATTTCTAGCACTAATGATGATTTGGTTAAGGCTAGAAAGATGGTTAAGGATTTAAAAAATGAAATTTGCATGCTAAAGTTAGAATCCATGAAAATTAAGGACAATGTGCATGTTTCTTCTTCCATTTCAAATGACTCATTTCTAGAAAAGGAAAATAAGGAGTTAAGGGAAAAGGTAGAAAATCTTACCAAAGCCCTTGGGAAGTTTCAAATCGGCTTGAAGAACCTTGACATGATTATTAGTAGTCAAAGAGCCATGTATAACAAGGTCGGGATAGGGTATAGACCCAAAACCAAGAAAGTGGCATTTGTTTCTCTTATGGGAAGAAAGGGTGCCCTTAGGAAGCAAAGTGTTAGAGGAAATGTAAAGAAGGCATGGGTACCTAAGAAATACTTAAATGATGTTTGTGGATCTAGCATTTGGGTATCAAAAGATTATGTTTTTCGTGTTGTTTAGGTAAAGAAGAAGGGCTCAAAAATGTGGATAGTGAATAGCGGGTGCTCGAGGCATATGACCGATGATGTAAGCAAATTCTCCACCATTAGTTATCTAAGAGAAGGAACGGTGTCTTTCGGGAATGGTGGAAAACTCAAGATAATAGGTAGAGGCACAATTGAGGTATCTCCTACAATCACAATTCATAAAGTGCTTCTAATTAAGGACATGGAATTTAACTTGCTTAATGTGAGTCAACTATGTGATGCCGGGTATAGATTGGAGTTTCATGCAAGAAAATGTTTGATTAGGCACAATGACTCCGAAAATATCATGTTAGAAGGATATAGGGAAGCAAATCTTTATTATCTTAATCTCTCTTATGCTTCTAACATTTCTACCAAGTGTCTCATGTCCAAAGAAGAAGAAGGATGGCTATGGCATCGGAGGCTTGGTCACATCAACATGAAGAACATAGCAAGAGTGGCCAAGATGGAATTGGTGAAAGGGCTACCAATGATCAAGTATGAAAAGAACAAAATATGTGATGCATGCCAAGAGGGTAAGCAATCTATGTCATCACATAAAGGTAAAACCTTAACTAGCACTTCTCTACCTTTGGAGTTATTGCATTTAGATTTATTTGATTGTCATAGTACTCCTTCGATAGTAGGAAGTAAATATTGCTTGGTAATTGTCGATGATTTTTCTAGATATACTTGGGTTTATCATGAAACATAAGGATGACACTTTAGAAATATTCATAGGATTTAGTAAATGAGTTGAAAATGAGAAACATCTCAAAATCAACCGAATTAGAAGTGATCATAGTAGAGAGTTTGAAAATTCAAACTTCTCTCATTTTTGTCTAGAGAATGAGTACAAACATGAATTTTCATGTCCTAGAACCCCACAACAAAATGGTGTTATAGAAAGAAGGAATAGGGCTTTACAAGAAGCGGCTAGGACTATGCTTAATGCTTACTCCTTACCTAGCTATTTTTGGGCGGAAGCAGTAAATACCGCTTGTTACATCCAAAACCGAGTTTTAATTCATAGGTTTTTAGGAAAAACACCGTTTGAATTGTGGAATGAGAGAATTTCACAAATTCACTATTTTAGAGTTTTTGGGTGTAAGGTCTATATTTTGAACACTAAGGATGATTTAAGAAAATTTGAGTCTAAGGCGGATGAAGGAATTTTAGTTGGATACTCATATACTAGTAGAGGGTATAGAGTGTATAACAAAAGAACTAGAGTGATTGAGGAATCTTCCAATGTGGATTTTGATGAGTCTACTAGCACTTACCCTAGGAAGTCCTCCATTGACAAGGATATAGAAGAAAATAAAAATATTACCCAAGAAATGCAAGACTTACATTTAGGGGGCATTGATCAAGGGAGAGGGAGAAGTACATTGGAAGAAGAAAAAGACAATGATAATCATGTAGTAAATGAGCTCATAACCTCTAGGACTCTAAGACAACATCAAGATCATCCCATTGAACAAATAGTTGGAGATGTTACCTAAGGAGTAAGGGCTAGATCTTACTTTAGAGAGTATACTAGTCAAATTGCCTTAATTTCACAACTTGAGCCGAAATCAATTGATGAAGTCTTAGGTGATGTGGATTGGATTCTAGCCATGCAAGAAGAGTTAAATCAATTTGAAAGGAGTGAAGTATGGGAGTTAGTTCCTAGACCCAATGATAGTACCATTGTCACCACAAGATGGGTCTTTAGGAACAAATTGGATGATCAAGGGAAAATTACTAGAAATAAGGCTAGGTTGGTAGCAAGGGGATTCAATCAAGTTGAGAGTTTTGACTATGATGAGACATATGCTCCCGTAGCTAGATTAGAGTCCATCTGGATTTTGTTAGCATATGCCGCTCACATGGGTTTCAAACTTCATCAAATGGATGTGAAATCGGCATTTCTTAATGGGGTCATTAAGGAGGAGGTGTATGTAGAGCAACCACCCGGATTTGAAAACACAAACTACCCTAGTCATGTCTACAAACTAAGAAAAGCCTTATATGAATTGAAATAAGCTCCCCGAGCTTGGTATGAAAGACTTTCATCTTTCCTAGTTTCCAAGGGTTTTAGAAGGGGAACAATTGATCCAACTTTATTTCTAAAATCTATGGATGAGGACATTTTTGTGGCCCAAGTATATGTTGATGACATCATTTTTGGGTCAACAAATAGTGAGTTTCTTCATGAGTTTATCAAGTGCATGGAGAATGAGTTTGAAATGAGTCTTGTTGGGGAATTGACCTTCTTCTTAGGATTACAAGTCAAACAAACAAATGAAGGGACTCATGTTTATCAAGCAAAATATGCTAAAGAAATTATAAAGAAATTTGGGTTAGAAAATGCTAAGGTAGCATCTACCCCCATTGGCACAAATGTCAAGATGGATAGTGATCTTGAAGGGAAGGTAGTGGATCCAAAGCAATATAGGAGCATGATTGGTAGCTTGTATCTAACCGCTAGTAGACCGGATATATTATTTGCAGTAGGTATGTGTGCAAGGTATCAATCTTGTGCCAAAGAGTCTCACCGACTCCAATGCACTTCTTCCAATGAGGGTTGCAAATTAGATAGAAAGAGTACTAGTGGTGGGTGTCGGTGTATCAATCTTAAGGTATATTAAAAGTACTCTTAATGTCGGTCTTTGGTATCCTAGAACTCCAAATATTGACTTATTTGGATACACCGACTCCGATTATGTGGGTTGCAAATTAGATAGAAAAAGTACTAGTGGTGGGTGTCAATTTCTTGATTCATCCTTAATTAGTTGGAGTAGTAGAAAACAACCATGTGTTGTCTTATCAACAACCGAGGCCGAATATGTAGCAATGGGTGGTTGTGTGTCTTAATTACTTTGGATCATGCATACCTTAGATGATTATGAGCTTCATTACTCAAGGTCAAGGTGCATCACTGTAGGACAAAACACATTGAAGTGAAGTATCACTTCATTAGGAATCATGTGGCAAGGGGTGACATAGAATTATATTATGTTGAATCAAAGTCTAACCTTGTCGACATATTTACCAAGCCTCTTCCCAAAGCAGAGTTCACATCTCTAAGAAGAGGACTCGGTATGTGTTTTGTAGAAGTGTAGGATTGGCCTTGGAGTAATATAATAAGAAGGTAGTGTATGAACCATTAGGATGATACAAATGATTCACTTATACTTATGACATATTGTTGGGTTGTTGGATGTATCACATTATTGAAAATAGACCAACTATGGGGAAAACAAATGTTTAATTAATGAGCATCTTGCCCAAAGATCATAGTTGGACATTTTAAACAATTTGAGAACATTTCTGTGTTTTATTTGCTATGTCATAAGTTTGGAAAACACATGATTTCAAAACTAAGATAGAACTTTGGTACAAAGTTAGATGTTTTTAAAGAATTTGAACTTTGGTCAAAAAGTCAAACATGTTTGAATTTTTCATGAAGTTATATTTTTCTCTGCTAAAGTACATCATATGAAACATGTTTGCAAACTTTCATGATTTTTCAAATTTTGTAAAATTTATGGTGCGTTTCTGAATTTTGGCCCAGAATTTGCAATTTCAGAACTGAAGTGTATCAGTCGACTGCCCCCTGGGGCAGTCGACTGATCGTTCTATAAGTTGGCAGTAAGAAGGGACCAGTCGACTGATACCTGTCTCAGTCAACTAGTACTTCTGATTTCAGAATTCTTGGATTTTTCAGAAGGTGAGAAGTATCCCTAATTGATGCCATTGGTTATTATTGCTTCGGGCAACCTTTTGATGGTGTCAAAGGCGGGAGAATTGGGTGGTTTAAGTTAGTGTTTGTAACTTAACTTATGATTTATGTAAATTGAAAATTGGGTGTGAGGGCATAGGTTAAGGGGGAGGTTGCCTCTTGTTTTTGCTATGTCTATAATTTTCAATTGTTGTTGTTTTACCTAACTTAAACATATTGCCACACATCAAAAAGGGAGAGATTGTTGTGGCAATCGGCCCAAGTATGATCGGGAGGATCATGATTTTGATGTGTGTGTGCCAATATAGTTAAGTTAGGGTGTTATGTTGTTTTGATATGTGTGATTGAGTCTTGCAGGACTTGGTGAGTCACACATGAAGAACGCATCCGAGGGACGAGAGCCAAGGGAAGAGGACTCCAAGGGCAAGCTGGAGAAAGTGGACTTCAAAGGGCATACGTGAAGGATGGTATGGAGGCAAGCCGAGGGCTTGTGTGCGCATCTAAGGGACGACAGCCGGTGGAAGAGGACTTCAAGGGGCAAGCCAAGGGAGTGGACTTGAAGACATACGTGAAGTCTGGTCTTCGGAGTGAGGGAGAGTGAAAATGTAAGCTGGGCAGTCGACTAGGGATGGATCAGTCAACTACCAGCGGGGAACTCAAACTCACAGAAAGATCAGTCGACTGGTCCAGGACCAGTCGACTGATCAAGTCGAAAAACTAGCCATTAAGTTAGTCGTTGGCTAGCTAGTGCGATGGGATCAGTCGACTGCCCTGGTATCAGGCTGGACAACTTAAGGAGGTGTCCTTTACTCTATTTAAAGGGAGACTTTGAGCAAGTCAAGGTTGCGGTTCTAGTGTGTAGAATTGTGTCCCAAGTGCTCAAAGTCTCCAGCTCTTCCTCTCACTTTCATTTCAACTTTGTAAAGAGGAAGAGTGGCATTTGTGATGGTTTCTCCACCTTGAAGGAGACATTCATAGTGGAGCTCGTGCGTGCGGTGTGAATCCTTGGACTAGTCACCTCTTTGAGGTGGATACCAAGTAAATCAGGGGTTAGCATTGTTTTTACTGTTTTATTGATTTTGTTTTGTGATTAGTTAACATCTTTGTAGACAAAATTGAAAGAAAACTATTCACCCCCCTCTAGCTTGACGCCACGATCCTAACAAGCTCGGGGACCTCCCCTCCCGAGGTGGTCTTGAGCTCGGAGATCTGACTTTCCGAGGTGGTCTCGGGCGTAGGTCATCCCGAGTTTGCTTCGGGGATCTGACTTCCCGAGGTGGTCTTGGGCGTATGCCCTCCTGAGTCGCCTCGGAGACCTATCCTCCTGAGATGGTCTTGGGAGTAAGTCATCCAGAGTTGGCCTCGGAGATCTACCCTCCCGAGTTGGTCTTGAGCGTATGCTATCCCAAGTTGGTCTCGGGATCTACCCTCCTAAGGTGATCTCAGGTGCTCGACCTCGGCCTTTATGTTCATTCGACCCAGACACGTAACTTTTCTGTGTCATGTGTCAACCCCGAAGTGCTCAACCCCATCAGATATCAAAGTTGGTGTCTTCATAATTCCAAGGCAAGTGAGTGAAAACTTTTGTCGAGGACAAGTAGTTGATCAACTCTTGCCCAACACAGTTAGCAGTAACTTTGCATCTTAAATGTTAGACCAGGTAGAAGACGAATTTGGGATGACTTGTTTGATCCCATGGAAGTTTCCCATCGGTCACCGGGGTAAATCGGGAAGCGCTCCCGATGGATGGTCTAGAAGCTCAACGTCCCAGGATTCACGCCCCATTTGGAGAAAAAATTCCTGCAAAATACACCATAACTAGAGATCGAATCGTAGATGCTGGGATAGCGACTAGTCGCTCTACCGTACATCATAACCCCGAGAGCGGTAACTTTACAACATAGAATCTTATTCCCACAACTAATTTTCCATCACAAATTTTGATCCCAGATGGTTTGTAATATACCAAAGTTACCTTCTGTTTGTAGCAACCTATGTGTTAAATCCGACTAAAGACTGTAAATGCCTAAAAACAAAGCATAAAGGGTGAGTTATAAATATTGAAAAGTAGAGTTTATGATAAATATGGAAACTTTGAGGGTTTATATGTGTAAAATTTGAAATTAGGGTCGGGGTTTGAATAATCTGGATGTGGAGGGCTTTTTTTCAAAGTTGCATTTAACTTATATAACCTATACTTTCCTCTTCTCCACCTCTTTGCCAACTGCCGATGTCGATCCCTCTTTCCCTAGCGCGCACGACACAGTCGGACACCTCACGCCGGCTATCGAGTCGCCGGCCGATCGACTCTTTTATTCCCAGACCTGGATGCCGACTGAGTGACATTTGTGTCGTAGCCCCCCTGTTCGCTTCCTCTCCTTTCTCCATGTGAATTCTCCACGTGACGAAGACTTAGAAGCTTCTTCTTCTTCTGCTCTCAGGCGATGGGTAAGCACGAGATGTGTTTTGGTGGTCTTTTTTTTGTTTTTCTATTTTTCTGATTGCCACCTCTTTATTCGATCACTGATTGGTGAGGCTCGAACCGAAGCTTTGTCGAAACATTCCTCTGATCTTCGACAAAGAAGTTCTTCTTTGAGTTTCAAGGGCTAATCACGATGGATTATGGTTTCCATTACAGTATTACACTGAGATTAAGGTTGTATTAGCTCAAACTTGTTCTTGTGATTGTCGATCGCATAAGCATGCTAATAGTTCACTGTTGATTGAATAAATTTGGGCAAAGGTTGTTATTAAGTTGGCATTTAGATGTGTAAACCACTTAATGTTTGGTGTTGCCATAAACGAGGTCCCAAATTATGAGGATTGCTGGGATGGGTTTAGTGTTGATCATTTTGGGGATTTGTTGCAGTAGAATGATTTAGAGATGGTGTTGATCTTGTGTATTTTTTTATGGGTCTTAATTTTTTAGATCTGTGTTTGTTGTTGGAATTTGGCGTTGCTGAGATTTTGTGTGTGAAAGCTTGTGGTGTTAGATAGCTGCATGTGTTAGGTTATGCTAATGACATGAGTATGGAACTTATGTCGTAGACCTTCCATTTGAATTCGATGTGGTTGAGTGTAGGTTAAGAAGGAGCCCAACATTACAATTTAATTAAGCAGAGTGTAGGGTTTAATTAAGCAGTGTGTAGTTAATTTAGCCATTTTATGAATTGTATAAACAGATTAACTTCGTCTTTGACACAGAACTTTGATTCGGATTCGTACAGTTGATCATTTACATGTGCTCGATTTCGGGGGTTCTTTCGGATACACACTATATTACGAGGCGGATACTTCTTCTTTGTATTCTATAATTTATTGAACTTAAATGCATGATTTATTTTATTTCTGAGTAGACTGCCTTATCTTGACTCTCTTTAGTTTGATATCATTGCTTGATAGTTTTGTTGCTTGATCTTTGAGTTGATTAAAATCATGTCTATACAATCTTATCTGTTAATTTCCTGTTATTATAAAATAGTTATTTTTTTTTTTTTTTTTTTTTTTTTTTTTTTTTTTTTTTTTTTTTATAAATTTATCTGTTATGAAATCTTGATATGCTTAATATACATTATATAAGTTTTTGTCTATACATAGTATATGATCATTCATATCTAGGGTTTGGTTCGACATTTATGATAATATTTACTTTTTTTTTTTTTTTTTTGTGATCCTTTTTATAATAAATTAGTTGTCATTGTCATCTGGTTTGATTTGATCGGAGTTAAAATATTGGTTTGGATATGATCATTGGCATGTGATCAAGATTATCAAAGATTATTGGCATGATTTTTTGACTTGGTTGAGGTTATGCTATTAGTAAATGGCATCATTTCTACATAGTTGCATGCTGCGATTGGTCTGTCTGACCTGACTTTTTTTTTTTGGTCATGGACATCCGTATAGCAGTGGAGTTCTTGATGGTTAGTTAAGTTCATCGTCAGTCATATAGTTTCTGCCCACTTAACTACTCAGGAGTAGTGGTAGTTATTAGAGTGCAAGCAGCGATCCTGTTGTGCTACACTTAACCACTCACGGGTAGTGGATGTTGGAGTTGTAGTCAAGCAGTTGTGCTCCCCCTTTTTCCTGGGGTCTTATAGAGCGGTTATGTTCCCCCTTCTCCTGCAGTCTAGAGCAATTGTGCTCCCCAGTATCTTATCCATTCAGCTACTCGGAGCAGTGATAACTGGAGTGTGTACAGTTGTCACAACCCTGCTCGGCCACATAGATGTGATGTGATGGTTGTTAGACTGGTGTGTAGAGGTGACACATGTCATTGCATCTTGTGCATATGATGTATAGTGCATTTTGCTTATGTTTGCTGTATTTGTTTGAGCTATGATCACTACATTTATTTGACATGAATATATGGATTGTGATTTACACTTGTTATATGATTTTGATCTGCTTCGTAGTACGAGTAGGCTTGATAAATCATAGAGATTTCTGATCATGCCCTTGCATGTTATACTGATTTTGGATATGTATATTCATACAGTTATTATGTTTAGATTTTTCTCTATTTTGGAGATTATATATTGTTGGTTCTTCCTGCTTGTTATATTCTGTTTATACCTTGCATTTATCTTTCTGTTATATTGTAGATTCCATCCGGACTCACCACCCTTTGCTTTTATTTTTGTTTTAGATAGTTGAAAGTTGGAACTTGTGAAGTCAGGAGATGATCCATCTGCCAGTTCCTCAGCGTCAAGTATTTTTATTAGTTTTGTATTTTCTTCAGTAGACTTGTATTTATTTTAGTAGATTTTTAGTGGTGGTTATGTCTTTGTAGATTTTGTGAGTATGTTGGTGTTATATGTGTCTTTATTCGAAGTTATTTGGTAAGTTAAATAAGTTTTATTGACATTATGTGATTTCCTTTTTTATTATTGACTGCGTAGTTACGGTGTTTCTTTATTTATAATTGTATTACCAATCGTGTTGGCTGAGTATGTTGGGTGACCGTTATAAGCTTTGTAGAGAAGTCTCAGATTGTCAGTCGTATAAGGAGATGTTGTCGTTTTTCAGCAATTATGAACCCTGGTGGTGACACTACGTACACAAGAGCAAGGAGGAATGCATTTCGACCTGTTAGTGTGCTGACTGCTGAGGACCTACCCATGATATATATGGTCATTGTCTATTTAGTAATCATCCCTGTAGGTAATCCTGCTAATGTGAAAAATTGAGCTTCCCAAAATTCACTGATTAACATTATTAATAAGCATAAAACTAGCTTAGAGAAGTTTGCAGAAGGTGTCTCAAAATCACAGTAGGATTAAGGATGATAATTTTTTCCAACCCGAATGGAGGTTCCGACATTCGACCCGAATGGAAGATGATATGGAGGGACTACCAATACTCAATATCCAACTCGAATACCCGATTAAATAATATGTATATATAAGAAAGTTTTCTTTTCCTAAACTCACTAACTTTTTTTTTGATGTTAAAAGTAGATTATATTAATATTTAATTTATTTTTTTAATTATATATATATATACTTTTAATATGATATTAGTTTTAATATGTTTTTGTTGAATGATATTAGTTGAATAAAAATAAAAAATTAATTAGTATAGAAGATATTCTATCCTTTAATGGGTATAAATATGAGGATGAATATCTGATACTCGATGGGTATAATACGAAGGATATAGAATTCTATCAAAATCCGACGTATTGTCATCCCTAAGTAGGACTCAGTAAGGCCTTCAAGTCCAGTGGATTTCTTCTTGTCAAGTAGGAGTATAGCAGATTGGTTGAGGGATTAGTGAGTCTAGTAATGAGTATTACTAATAACATTCCGTTGCAAGTCAACAATGGTTGTGTGTCTGTCCCCATGATTGCAACTGCAGTGTGTTTCCATAGTTGTTAAAACTGATCTAGTTCTGACAATGATGTTCATTCACAATGACATCAGACAATTTGCTTTTATGGTCTCGTAGTTTGTTCCATTAAGTTTGGCTCCAACTTTTTCCCATCAATTCTAGTGCCTTAACATACTTGGAGCATTTTCACTCTCACCAAAGGTCATCAAATATCATACCTTGAGAGGTTTTCTTATCCCCGTCTTAGCTGGATTTGTTGAAGTCATTTGTAGAGAAAAGAGAGTTCTCAAATCTAAATGATGTTACAGCTAGTCGACTTCTTAAAGTGATGAGCTGGCTCATATCTTACACATGGAAGTTGTGGGTTTGTCAAGATGAAGCACTTTAGATGTAAACATAAAGATTGGTTATTTTCCTAACAGGCTAGTTTGGGATTAATGGTCATTAATTAATTAGCGTTAACACGACATTAAAGTAGCAGATCAAAATTGATATACGTTGCTAAGAATAATGGTTAGTTCTAAAGGGCAAAAGATGGAATAGGTTGCTTTTGGCTTTTTCTTTTAAAGATCGAGTGGGTGCTCTATGGATCAGAAAGGTGACAATGAAGTTGTGATGGACTAGATTTCAAGTCCTTGAACATTAACCTGGGGTAAAGCATTTCGACAAGAGGCAGCAGTTGTGATGGACCAGATTCAGGGCAAATTCCTCCCTTTTTCGTCTAGCAATGGTCAGGGTTGTCTTTGTTAAATAATTTATTTGTTCTTTTTTTTCTCATGTAGTTATCATCATTCTGCTTATTTTGTTGTTTGTCTGCTAGTTCTTGAACTCTCGTTTGTGACCACCAGCCACAGAGAGGCTGCATGAATTTGTATGTGTGCATAAAGAAAGAAATGTTAAAAGGTCGCTTAATACATTGATTTTTTGTAATGCTATATAGAAATTCCTTCCTTTTATCTGCAAGGATTGATCTGATGATGTTCCGGAAGTGAACGACATAGACAACAGATCGTGGTATAGCCTTGAGCGATGACAAAGGAGGACGTTCGCTTCTGCGAGATTAACACGAGCGTTAAAGGGATACACCAGAAGGAGTTCCAACAGAGCTCTCTCCATGCTCAAGTCAGAAATTACTAGCAGATGGGAAGGGAGCAAGAAGAATTCATTCTCTAGAGTTCAAGAGAGTCCCCCCCCCTTTACCTAGGTGTCGAAGCACCTTATATAATCGTTGTCCTCTTCCTTCAGATGCTCCCACGTTCCTATAACCGCCTTCCTTGTTCCCATGACTCCTGGTTTGTGGTTACCTCCTAGCTGTCGTTCACTGGGGGCTATTGGTAACGGTTGTTGTGAACATTAAATCATGCATTGCGAATCATAATTACATGTCAATTTTCCTATTCAGAGAGGAGGCGCTTGAAACTGTCGTCGCCTGTATTAAGTTTATCATTATTATCGTTAACGGTAAACTTCTCCTCATTTGTCCTCTCTCTCTCTCCCGAGCTAGTCTCGGGCTCCGCCCTCCGAGTTGAGCTTGAAAACTTTCAGTGCCCGAGTTGATCTCGGGCACACTTCTCTTGAGTTGGTCTCGGGTGCTTCTCCCCTGAGTTGGTCTCGAGCACTCTCTCCCGATCTGGTTTCAGACATTTCTCTCCCGAGTTGGTCTCGGAGACTCTTTCTCAAGCTGGTCTCGGGACACAGTGCCTGAGCTCGTCTCAGACATTTCTCCCCCGAGTTGACCTCGGGACTCTCTCGAGCACTTCTCTCCTTCCTAGACATGACACGCAACCTTCTCATGCCACGTGTTCACCTTGGGCTACTTATCCCGATCACAAGTCCCCCCTTTAAGTCTAATCGAAGGAAGTTTGTCTGACTGATTAGACTTGTGGCGTATCGAGAGAGAAGTGTAGATAGAATGTGCAGTTAACATTTCTAATTCCTTAACGACTTTATGGATCCTAGGAATCCAAACATTCGCGCCAAGACTCGAAGTAATCGTTTGAATTAGTCATAAGTGTTTCACGAGTTCCAATGTCCTACGATGATGGTTGTCAATCATTCATTAAGAGTGCATGGGGTGTATTAATGTCGAGAAATCTTTTCTGCAAACTAAATGTCATCACGTGGTAGGATCCCCTCGAAGTGTCCTTCTCTCGATGTGTGTAGTCAAGGCATACCAATCGGCGGCTATAATGAGCTGCACGCTTTGAGATTCATGGCTAACCCTCATCCACGTGTCGCGCATCCGCCATCTGGCATCGCCGCTGCCCCCTATAAAAGGGGATGTGAAGATGGTCATCCGCCTTCTTGCACCGCTGACCATCGGAGTTCGTTACTGTTAGATCGTTACGCCTTGCTAGAGGGGGTGAATAGCACTTTTTGATTTCTATCTTCCTACAAGGTTAGTTACGCAAGCGGAATACACTAAAATAAAACTAAAACAAGCTAAAACAAGGAAGACACTCATGATTAACGTGGTTCGGAGATAGAACTCCTACTCCACAACTGCCCGTAAGATGGGTGATCCCTAATCCATCGGTGGATGATTCCCCGGAGCACCTCCGGCTAGATCACGTAGCTCCTTGTGGGTGGAGAAGCCTCTCCACAAGATCTGGACACTACCTGAGTACAATATGCTACTAACTAGCTTTGACCAAGCAAGTTTCGCCTAGGAATAGTAGCATGAAACGAGCTCCTTTAAATAGAGCCCGAGTCTAAACTAGCCGCTACCAATCGACTACCCCTGGGGCAGTCGACTGGTCCCACTCAGATTTGACCGTTACAACCAACGTTCGAATCAGCCAGCCCTTACCAGTTGACTGCTCCCAGAGCAGTTGACTGGTCCTTTACCAAGCCTAGGGTTACACTCCCTGAGTAAATTTCTCTCCGCACTCGAACCCTCCCGGCTTAGTCCCTAAGTACGAGCACTCACACTCGGACCCTCACAACCTGGTCGACTCTTCAATCCGCAGTCTCGATCTATTGCTTTCACGCTCTCTTCGTCTTCGGCTCCCGTCCCTCGGATGCACACACAAGCCTCCAGCTTGCCTCCATGCCATCCTTCACACATGCCTCGAAGTCCATGTCTCTTGGCTCATCATCTCTGTCCATGGTCCCTCGGATGCGCACAAGCCTCCAGCTTGTCTCCATTGCACCCTTCACCGTACCGAAATCATCCAGCTAAGTCAATATGTGTAACCTGCATATCCTACACACTCACATAAACATATTAGAACACAAGGGAAAACCTAACATAAACCCTTTTCCCAAACATCAAAACATATGGTCACTCTGGACCATAGATTGCCTCAATAGTTACCTCCGCTTCCTTTCGTTAAAGTCTCTTTCATTGTAAGTTTTATTAAGACATACTCCTCTTTTTCCTCCTCAATCTTCCACACCTCTTCCTTAGAGCCATGGGCAAGAGTGGGAGGGCAAAGGGAAAGAAAGGAAAGAGTGGGAAGGGGGAAGCCGAGGGGAAATCGAAGGAATAGGCTTATCAGCCGGAATGGTACGAGGCCACCTCATCGAGGGTTAAGCCCGAAGTCTTGCAGGCCGCCTGTGAAGCCTATGGTATCCTAACAAATTTTAAAGATAGGGTACCTAGGCTTGATCAATCTTCCGTAGAACCTCCTCTAGGGTTTTACACTTTTTTCCTAGGTCAAATAGAATTCGGTCTCCGTTTTCCTATCCTCCCTTTCTTCATCCCCATATCTCAGCAGTTTGACATTCCTTTTCAACAAATGGCTCCGAATGCCTTTGCTTAGATGAGCGAGGCATTCCTTCTATTCAAGTTGTTTGGGATACCCTTAGCCCCTCATTTCTTTCATGATTTTTTGCTTCCGAGCCTCGCATCTAGAGGGGCATTTAGTTTCACAGCTTGAGCTAGCCACAGATTCATAGGTGGTTTCCCTTCTTCACATAAGGGATGGAAAGGGCTATTCATTTTTATCAGACTCCCCGAGTGCCCTTTCTCCCCGACTCAATGGCGGGAAGACCTCCCTCTCCCCTCGGATCTAGGCGACTTCCAACATGACCAGGGGTACTAGCTGTTGGTGCAGGAAGCACCATATCGAACCTTGTTTTGATATTGGCAAAGGATTCAAAGTTAAGTTTGTTTGTGATCTAACATGTCTCTTGAGTGTGCAGAGTACAAAGCCCTAGCGAAGGACTGCTAGGCACCTGGCGAAGGACAGCCAGTATCCAAGACCTAGCGAATGACTGCTAGGCACTTGGCGAAGGACTGCTAGTATCCAAGCCCTAGCGAAGGACTGCTAGGCAACTGGCGAAGGACTGCCAGTATCAAAGCCCTAGCGAAGGACTGCTAGGCAACTGGCGAAGGACTGCCAGTATCCAAGACCTAGCGAAGGACTGCTAGGCACCAGGCGAAGGACAGCTTGGGACTAAAGCCCTAGCGAAGAAATGCTAGGCACCGGGCGAAGGACAGCTCGGTATCCAAGACCTGGCAAAGGATCGCCAGGCAAAAGTCCAACCAATGGAGCGGTTGGCATCAGGTATATTCTCCCGAGAGGAGTAGGTGAGGACGCGTTCCCCGTCGAGGGAACAGTAGGCGTCGGTTCGACCTAGGGCTCCATTTAGGAGACCAAAGTCAGAACCAAGACAGCTAAGGCTGTATAAACTAATTATTTTATTATGTTTTGGACTAACCCTGGATGCAAGACCGAAGGAACGTGTGTCTGCAACTCAGAGAGCCTCAAAGGAGTGAGGCAGCAGCTGAGCAGGGCGCCCTAAGTGTCCAGGGCGCCCTCAAGGTGAACCAGAACCAAGCGAAGCAAAAAGGGCTTCGGCTGCTTACTGGGCAGGGCGCCCTCAGCAGCCAGGGCGCCTCCACGCCCAAGAATGCGAAGCTTCATCTTTATCCACAGCCGAGATTTCTGCGCGGAAGAAGTCAGCCAAGGCGCCCTCTGCGACCAGGGCGCCTCCAGAGTCAAACTTATCCCTATTCGGATGGGATAACGTCTGACCGAGCTAAAGGCGGATCGCTTGACACGTGGCAGGGCGCCCCCGACGTCCAGGGCGCCCCGGGGTGCTATAAATAGCACCCAACGCCCAAGCCTTCAATATCAACTTCGTACCAAAGCTTCCACGCTCTTCTGTGCTCACGCCTTGTTCCAGAAACTGCCCAACTCGAGCAACGACGTCCTGCTGCTCCGGAAAGTCAACCTACAACCGGACGTCGGTAACAGAAGAATTTTTTTTATTAAAAGTTTATAGTGCTGTACTTGTAAATCTCATTCTGTAAACTGATTTTGCATTCATATAGAATTGCCCAAAGTAAACGATCAACGATCGTGGGCCTTGGAGTAGGAGTCGACCTAGGCTCCGAACCAAGTAAAAATATTGTGTTCGCGTATTTTGTTTATTTCCGCTGTGCAAATTACTCTCTCCATAAATTCGAAAAGTTTTTGTCGATATTCACCCCCCCCCTCTATCGACTCTATCGATCCAACAAGTGGTATCAGAGCGGGGAAGCTCAAATTTGGTGCAACCACCAATTTGAGAGTATTTTCGGATTTTACAAAATAGTTTTAATTTTTTTTAATCTTTTTCTTTGATTGAGGTTGGTGCAACACCACTCAATCTCGTTCGCCCTTTATTTTCAAATAAATAATATCTGTAGATGTATTTAAAACGAACATAAGTCTGAATCCCGTTTAAAACGAACATAAATAATATCTGTAGGTGTATTTAAAACAAATAAATAATATCGCCTTTTTCAATTTTGAATTTTCATATTTTCACCATAAGTCTGAGTTGATAAAACGAACAATTTTTTAAAATTTGTCATAAATTTTTTTTATTATTATTTTAATATTTTTCTCGAAATTCGTGCTACTTTAATTCGATCAAATTTTTTTGGTTAAATTCTTACTTTTTCATTATTAATCAGAATTGGCAAAATCAATATTTTTCAAAAAATTTGTCATAACTTATTTTTATTATTTTATTATTATTTCACCTCGAAATTCATGCAATATTGTTTTTGGCTATTTCTTCCTTCTCCCGCACTACTAATCCAAGACCAAGTCTTGGTACACTTTTGTTGTTTCTTTTTGTGTGCAAGAGGTTATTTTAAATTGCCAACCAAGAGTGGAACAGTGCTCGTCCACCGCTATTCTCCGGCGAGAACTTCAGCTTTTGGAGAAGTCAAATGGAGTCCCTTCTGAAGGCCCACATGAACTTATGGCGGATCATCCAAACGGGATTCTCTTTTCCCGTAGAAGATGAGTCATCAATCGAGTGGGATAAACTGGATGAACACACCCTCAATCAAATCGAAATCGATGCAAGAGCAACTGCAATCCTACAATGTGGTCTAACCTAGGAGCAACTCGAGCTAGTAGGTCCATGCAGATGTGCTAGAGAAATCTGGGAAAAATTGGTTGACCTTCATCAAGAGATCTCAGATGAAGAAGAAGATCAGGTAAATTATGTTGCCCTTTCAGTCCAAGCACAAACAGCCGAGTCAGAGTCTGAACCCGAATCCAAAATCTAACCAGAAGTAGACGACGAATTGACTGAGACGGTAACCGATTTCGAACTCTTTTCAAAATTAGAATTAAATAGTCAAACAGATACTATAATGGTCGAGGAAGGTGTAAATTTTATTGCAGGGAAAACTCCTAAAGAACTACCAAAGAAGGAGCTTCAACCAGTACCCGAGTCCGATTCAGACACAGAATCAGAAGATGAGCCTAGATCCGAGGCGGCAAGAATCAAGGGGGAGATTGTTGGGACCGGGTGCATGTCGACAAGGATACGGGTTCATAAAATTCTAAATTTTTACGTGCAGCGGAAGAATTAGCATAAAATAATTTCTCAAATTATTCTAACCACGTATCTAGCATGCAACCTTATAGTATGTGGACATGATCATAAAATAAAACTTTGCGGAAAAGTAAACTAATTTACCAAGTACCTCGCGTAACTCGAAGTAAGGGACGAGATCCAACCATAGCGTCCCTTGGAAGCTTCGCCTCTATTCGCGTCCACGCCGAGTTCTCTTCGGGATGACTTCGCAAAGTCACGAGTTTTGTGCCGACGAGAACTACTAGATTCTCTAAAGGAACAACTAGAAGAACAAGAGAAAAGATAGGAAACTAACCAACAAGTTAACGGAATCAAAATTCCGAGAAGGAGGGAGATGTGATCCGCTTCTTCTTCTTCTTGTTTGGCTTCTCCTTGGTGATCCTTGCTCACGCCAACCACTTGGAGGGATGAGGGTGCGCCGGACCTAACTTGAACAAGGGGAGCCGGCCCTAATCCTCAAGGAGGGCGCCGACCCTAAGGGGAAGAGAGGGAGAAGAGAATAAGAGAGAGAGAGGGAGAGGAAGCTACTTCTCTTGACAACTCAATTAGAATTAAGGGCTTGCCTTTGGTTCCTTTATATAGTAGCATCTCCCTTGCCAAGTCTCCCTCTTAACGGAATTAGTTATCATAAGAAATTTATCCTATAAATTCTCTTATGAATTATTCCGTTTAAACTAAGTTTTATTATAACTAATTTTATAATAAAACTAATTAATGAATTAGTTATCATAAGAAATTTATTCTATAAATTCTCTTATGAATTATTCCGTTTAAACCAAGTTTTATTATAACTAACTTTATAATAAAACTAATTAGTTATCATAAGAAATTTATCCTATAAATTCTCTTATGAATTACCAAGTTTTATTATAACTAACTTTATAATAAAACTAATTAATCTCCCCTTTTATTATGGAATAAATTTTATAAGAAATTTATAAACTTTCTTATTATGGAAAAATCAATTCATAATTGATTTTATAAAATTAAAATAAACCATTTCATGGATCATTTTAATTTCCATAAAAAGAATAAATTTCTATAAATTTATTTATATAAATTTCTTTACACAAATTTATTTATCCATGATTTATAAAACAAATCGCACTAGATTTATTTTATTAATTAAACCAATTAAATTGGTTTCTTCCCTTTAATGTGGCCGGCCAACCCAAGGGGTTTGGCACCCTCTTTGGCTGGCCAAACCAAGCCGAACCGATTGCGAATTAAACTCATTTAATTCGCCCAATAAGCCTTCAAAAGACTTAGCCATTTTAGCTTCCATTGCGCCTCTGATAAATTCAGATTCGACTTATTTCTCTTGATTGGAAAATCCAATTTTCAACTCGTTTTAAATCCCTCGGATTACTCGTAGTGCGTGTGACTAAATAGGCTTTCAATTTATGTTGGCCGTCTATAATCAACAAATTATAGAACGATCATGAGTGGCACCTAGTAGTACATCATGACCCCCAATTAATCGAAAGATCAACGGTTGACCTCAGAAGTAATTCTGAAACCCTTCAGCAGCTCTAATGAATCGTGCCTCATTCCCTTCACCATCTTATACCCACTTGGTTCAGGACATGGTCTGTTTGTGTCAGTCCCCACTAGACTGACTACGTCACACCTAGCCCAAGTAGTATCTTTCTCGTCCTTTGGATTTCTAATTACTCTCATGTATTTTAGAGACTCGCACTCTAAACATGATATGCTCTGGCCAGAGGCTTTGAGTAACAATCCGACGATAGGTCTGGGTATACATCTCCTCGCAAGGAGTGGTGAATCCTTTGTAGGCTGTTCAAACATCTTCGGGCACTTCGGCTTATACCCAATCATCCTGGGTCCACACCTCCTTGGAGATGCTTGCTTAAGATGTTAAAGTATAAGTCACCATGTCCAAGATGACTTGAACACCGCAAGTCAAAGGAACATCGCACTTAAGCCGCAGTAAGAACTTCATTGACATTTCTATATATAGATTCCATATGAAGTCTTACAGCTAGTCACTCCAATGAACTAGTTCCTTAACTAGCATCCATGTTTATCTCCGGACATCCCAATGTCACCAGCCAGTGAGAATCAGCTGACTAGAGAATAACCCATGCTAGTCTCAACAGAATTGATAGTGTCCGTATTTATCAATTCATCGACTAGGGATATTTTCAATACTTTACATTTGCACATTTAGAGATAATCACTAGTTGTGATCCCATCACAAATTCTCTTATGCTGTGAGTTGTATTGCGGGCATTCAGTAGATGAGTTTAAGATCCCAATCAAATACACAAGCATGTATACTCAAATAATGAATTATCATTTATTAAAATAAATATTTTACAATGATAAGGCGATTGCCTTAGGACACTTCTCTCATATCACTAACAGAGATTCCCAATAAAGAACCAAAAGGTAAAAGTGTAAATTCAAATTTTAATCATGTAATTTGTTACACATGCAGGGAGAGAGGGCACTACCAAAGTGTGTGTCCTACTCGTAAGATTCGAACGACACCACCGACGGCGACAAAGGAATCAGTTCCAAAAGCACAAAAGGACAAAAGTCACATTCAATGCTTCAAGTGCCAGGAGTTCGGGCATTACAAAAGTGAATGCACAGATAAAAGAGCTACCAAGAATGTCAGACAAACAATCAACAAAGGTAAATTTACAGTATTTGAAAATCCGTTATTTACCTTGAATAATGTGATTGATTCATGTAACTTAATTAAATCAAATGTCAGAAAATTGAAACAAGAAAATGATACCCTAAAACATAAGGTCAATAAGTTAGAAAATTTAATTCATAATCTCGCTGATTTCGAAAATCCGGAGTATTACTCCAATTGTGATCTTACTTAGACAAATTGTTTGCTTTAATTGCGTGTTTCTTTTTAATTATTTTTTTCTATTTTTCTTGCTTAGAAATAGGATTGGCTAGTATAAGGACTGAACCAACTTAACTGAAACTTGAACAATATAGTATTGGGTGGAGGTGAGATGATAGTACATTAGGGAAGCCATCTTGGCGGAACTAGCCGAAGCTACCGATCCAAGACCCAAACTAGTTAGACCAGAATTTATCAAAAAGTAATTTTGAAGATGAAATTTCACTAAAAGGCTTTGTGAAGGAAAGGGTGGATGATCCCATAAGGCTACGGCCAAAGAAGGCCTTGTGCCTCGCCAAGTCCTGGAAGCCAATTTTTGAAATTCAAATTCAATTTACTCTTTGTTAAATTCGAATCTAACACAAATTTTCAATTAATTTTAGATTCAAATATCTCCTTTCAAAATAAATTGGGTTTAAAAATTAATTTAACTTTTCAAAATTAATCATGACCTTTTCAAAATAAATCATTTTATTAAAATATGCATCTCACAAAACAGTTAAGGATATCCTGTTTTGTCACTTAGAAATGGGTGAGATGCTTAGGACCTAAAAGTTGAGTCCAACCCAACCAACTAAATCAATTAACTTCAATCAATTAAATTCAATTAAATCTTAATTAATTCAATTAAATCAATTAAATCTTAATTAAATCAATTAAATTCAATTAAATCAATTTAAATTCAATCAAATTCAAAATAATTCAAAATAAAATTCAACTTAATTATTCTCAACTAATCATTCTCAAAATTCAACCTAATTAGTCTTAATTATTCTCAAATTCAACTTAATTATTTTCAATTAATTATACTCAAAATTTAATTTAATTATTGTCAATCATTTATTAAAGTATTTGTCTCACACAACCCATAAGGTTAACATGTTTGACCACGTAGAACTGGGTGAGATATCTAGGACCTAAAAGCATGAATCACTATCCTTTCAAATAAAAAAAAATGTTTTCAAAAGGTATTCAAAATTATCTCCATTTTTTTACTCTGTTTACTGTACCCTACTTTTTCAACTCTAATAGTTTTTTTTTCAAAATATTGAATTTCATGTTAAATATCACAATAGACTTACTTTAAAGAGAATCTAGGGCTTGGTCTGATTTAGTCATTAACTTGGTCAAAATAGTCAACCCTAGTCCTCATAGTCAAACCTGGTCAACACTGAAGTCCCTTAAGGAACTTAGATAAAACACAAACTGTGTCAGATACAGGGGGAGTTGTTTTTTTAATACTTTTCAAAAAATTAAATTGCTTCTCAAAAACCTTATGCTCTAAATCTTATTATTATGTCGATAAGGTTTTCAAAAAGTAATTCAAAAACCTTCGAATACTACTATCTGTTTGAAAATTATCATTTCAAAATATTTTTTTCGAAAACTATTTTCAAAAACGTATCTCCTTGAAAGTTATCCAAAGTTATTCTTTTGATTTTAATAAACCCTAAAGACACATAGGAAGGTCCACTTCATGATCTATAAGGACTCCTAGGATGTGTCAAATTTAGGGGGAGTTTGAGTCAAAAGAAGAATTTCTGAAATTTTTTTTGGTAATTATTTGTTTTGAAATTGTTAGATAAATTCCTTTGATCTGAACTAAACCCTAAAGACTTAGAGGAAGAATACTTGTGGTCAACAAGCTTCCGAGAACTATATCAAATTTAGGGGGAGGTTAAATTAAATGAATTATTGAACATTTCAAAATAATATGTTTTAATACATTAAGTTTTCAAAATTCTTTTGAAAATACAAGTAATCTGCCTTTAAAAATATAGTTTAGTAAATCATTTTTGAAATACCTTTAGAAGTAATATTTGCTTGAATCTTGAGAATTTTCAGGACACTTAAGAAAATATCCTTGTAGTTAACAAGGGTTCCTAGGATTGTCTCAGACTAGAAAAGAAATCTAGTCAAGCAAATTATTATGTTTTCAAAATAACATTAAATTTTTCTCAAAATATTATGTTTAAAAGTACTCATAATCTTCAAAAAGTACTTCTATTTTTTAAAGTATAATGTTTTGAAAAGTACTAATACTTGTAAAGGCAATAGTGTTCTAAGTGCATGAAGTTTCTAAAAGACTTGCCTACAAATATAAAATATTGTTTAAGTGGAGTTTTGTTGATGCAGTTATAGTTTTGTGCTATACTTTCAAGAATTATGCTAAGTATTTTTATGTTTTCAAAGGCTCTGATACATAAATCTTTTTTAAATCTTCTTTCAAAAAGTTCCTTATTGATATATGGCCAGGAAAGAGAAAATTTTAAATATTATCTTGTTTTTACTAAGTATTTTTAAGTGCTTTAAAATTGGTCTAAGTATCTTCAAAGTACTTTCAAAACCTCTAAAAGCACTAAGTACATTTATTTTGAAATTTTTTCTAAGCAAAATCATTCTTAGTAAACAAATATTTCTAAGCAAAAATTCTATGTTTCAGCAAAAACTTGTCTACTTAAAGATTTTTCCAAGTAAAAATGGGTTTTAATGCACAAAATATGTTCCAAGGAAATTTCTCATTACTTAAAGTTTTCTCTTGAAAACTATGTTTTTTTTTAAACTCTCTTACTTAAATTTATTAGATACCTTGTTCGCCCATGTTTGTTTTTGATATATGTCAAAGGGGGAGGAAAGGTCAAAGTTAAGGGTTAAAGGTCAAAGTTAAGGGTTATAACACAAGTATTCAGGGATTTAGGGGGAGTATAATTTTTTTTAATCTACACTTATATACTGTTCATACTCCATCATTTCTTAACTGTTATATGTTTATACTTAACTTTGAATTGTGTTGCCATAAATCAAAAAGGGGGAGATTGTTGGTGCATGAAGCACCATATCGAACCTTGTTTTGATATTGGCAAAGGATTCAAAGTTAAGTTTGTTTGTGATCTAACATGTCTCTTAAGTGTGCAGAGTACAAAGCCCTAGTGAAGGACTGCTAGGCACCTGGCGAAGGACTGCCAGTATCCAAGACCTAGCGAAGGACTGCTAGGCACCTAGCGAAGGACTGCCAGTATCCAAGCCCTAGCGAAGGACTGCTAGGCAACTGGCGAAGGACTGCAAGTATCCAAGCCCTAGCGAAAGACTGCTAGGCAACTGGCGAAGGACTGCCAGTATCCAAGACCTAGCGAAGGACTGCTAGATGCCAGGCGAAGGACAGCTTGGGACTAAAGCCCTAGCGAAGGAATGCTAGGCACCGGGCGAAGGACAGCTCGGTATCCAAGACCTGGCAAAGGATCGCCAGGCAAAAGTCCAACCAAAGGAGCGGTTGGCATCAGGTATATTATCCCGAGAGGAGTAGGTGAGGACGCGTTCCCCGTCGAGGGAACAGTAGGCGTCGGTTCGACCTAGGGCTCCATTTAGGAGACCAAAGTCAGAACCAAGACAGCTAAGGCTGTATAAACTAATTGTTTTATTATGTTTTGGACTAACCCTGGATGCAGGACCGAAGGAACGTGTGTCTGCAACTCAGAGAGCCTCAAAGGAGTGAGGCAGCAGCTGAGCAGGGCGCCCTGAGTGTCCAGGGTGCCCTCAAGGTGAACCAGAACCAAGCGAAGCAAAAAGGGCTTCGGCTGCTTACTGGGCAGGGCACCCTCAGCAGCCAGGGCACCCTCGTCAGCCAGGGCACCCTCAGCAGCCAGGGCACCTCTGCGCCCAAGAATGCGAAGCTTCATCCTTATCCACAGCCGAGATTTCTGCGCAGAAGAAGTCAGCCAAGGCGCCCTCTGTGACCAGGGCGCCTCCAGAGTCAAACTTATCCCTATTCGGATGGGATAACGTCTGACCGAGCTAAAGGTGGATCGCTTGACACGTGGCAGGGCGCCCCCGACGTCCAAGGCGCCCCGGGGTGCTATAAATAGCACCCAACGCGCAAGCCTTCAATATCAACTTCGTACCAAAGCTTCCACGCTCTTCTGTGCTCACGCCTTGTTCCAGAAACTGCCCAACTCAAGCAATGATGTCCTGCTGCTCTGGAAAGTCAACCTACAGCCGGACGTCGGTAATAGAAGAATTTTTTTTATTAAAAGTTTATAGTGCTGTACTTGTAAATCTCATTCTGTAAACTGATTTTGCATTCATATAGAATTGCCCAAAGTAAACGATCAACGATCGTGGGCCTTGGAGTAGGAGTCGACCTACGCTCCGAACCAAGTAAAAATACTATGTTCGCGTGTTTTATTTATTTCCGCTGTGCAAATTACTCTCTCCATAAATTCGAAAAGTTTTTGTCGATATTCACCCCCCCCTCTATCGACTCTATCGATCCAACACTAGCGAGCCAGAAGCATCTTGGCCGAAATAGAGTTCCATGACCCAAACATGGTCCCCTGCGAAGGGCTTCTTTATAGGGTTGAGATTAGTCCCAAGGCCACCGGACTTGATCGTGACCTCAGTAAATTTGTTATTTTATTAAATGCCTATTTATACTAACTGATATTCTTTTGCCTTTTGTTGTAGCCACCATGCTCGCCCGATCCATGAGCAAGCTTCTTAAGTGGGAGCTAGCGGATGAGAAGACACTGACTCCTTCTCAAGTTCATGGGGTCTCGCCCTTTGAGTCTGGTGGAGAATCTGAGAGGACTCAAATTCAGGAATCTCTCATCGCAGAGTTGTCCACTACTCAGGAGGTCGACCCCTCCTGCGCCCTTGCCGTGGCACAAGGGGTTGATGTGCAACTAGCGATAGTCCATGTATCAGAGGCGGAGCAGGCTCGAGGAGCAAGTCCCTCGTCTCCTTGACGAAGACTTCATATCCTTCTAGTCGAGGAGGAGGAGGAGAATGAACCGCCCACCGTCCTTCAGAAGCCTGCACCAGCTCCCGCCCTTCAGAAGAGGAAACCCCGATCGGACTGAGCTCACCACAGCATTCTGTTGGATCGAGAGAACCGATAGAGGGGGGGTGAATATCGAAAATCGTTCAGATTTATGGAAAAAGTAATTACACAGCAGAAGATAAAAGCAAACACGCGAACACAGTAATTTTTACTTGGTTCGGAGCCTAGGTCGACTCCTACTCCAAGGTCCACGATCGTTGATCGTTTACTTTGGACAATTCTATATGAGGCGTAAAATCCGTTTACAAAATTTGATTACAGAAATAAGTGCAGTAAATTAAAAATCACTCTTCTTTATCGACGTCCGGAGTAGATTGACTTTTTCCGGAGCAGCAGGACGTCGTCGGCTCGAGTTGGGAGGTTTTTGGAGCAAGGCGCGAGAGCAGAAGAGCTTTGAAGCGTTGAATCAAGTTGATCTCCGAAGCTTGGGGTCGAGGGCCCTTTATATAGGGCCTGGGGGCGCCCGGGACATCGGGGGCGCCCCCCCCCCCACGTGTCACTCGATCCGTCTCAATCTCGGTCAGCGTCTGATCCCTTTTCATTCGAGATCCGCTTTGACCGGGGCGCTCGGAACGCTCGGGGCGCCCGCATTGACCGGGTCAAAGTTTTTATCCCTTCGCTTCGCTGGCTTCTGATTCGAAGGCTTGCACATGGGGGCGCCCGGGACGCTGGGGGCGCCCGGGATGCTAGGGGCGCCCGGGAGCAGCGAGGGCGCCCGGGAGCACGGGGGTGCCCCGCCCAGCAGCTGTTCGAAGCCTTTTTTTACTTGCATTATTTTGTATGCACCTTGGGGACGCCCGGCACACTCCGGGCGCCCTACTCAGCCATTGCCTCACTCCTTTGAGGCTATCTGAGCTGCAGACACTCGTTCCATTGGTCCTGCATCTAGGGTTTGTCCAAAACACAATAAAACAATAAATTATTAGTTTATACAGCCTTAGCTATCTTGGTTCTGATTTTGGGTCTCTAAAATGGAACCCTAGGTCGAACCGACGCCTACTGTTCCCTCGATGGGGAACGCGTCCTCACCTACTCCTCTCGGGAGAGTTTACCTGATGCCAACCGTTCCTTTGGTTGGACTTTTGCCTCGCGGTCCTTCGCCAGGTCTTGGATGCCGAGCTGTCCTTCGCCCGGTGCCTAGCATTCCTTCGCTAGGGCTTCAGTCCCAGGCTGTCCTTCGCCTGGCACCTAGCAGTCCTTCGCTAGGGCTTTTTACCCTGGCATTCCTTCGCCAGTGCCTAGTAGTCCTTCGCTAGGGCTTTTTACCCTGGCAGTCCTTCGCCAGGTGCCTAGCAGCCCTTCGCTAGGGCTTTGTATCATGGCAGTCCTTCGCCAGGTGCCTAGCAGTCCTTCACTAGGACTTTGTATCATGCACACTCAGTGAATATTGTTAGATCACAAACAAACTTAACTTTGAATCCTTTGCCAATATCAAAACAAGGTTCGATATGGTGCTTTCTGCACCAACACATTCTTGAGGACGGGGAGGAACTCATTCCTCTTTCTAAGCATCGAAGGGGGGTGACCTCGACTTCTACGGAGTTCGAGAAGGGAATTGAGACACCAATTGGGGAAGCACAATCCATTCCTCCTTCGCCAAAGGCCCTCAGTCACAAGGGCAAGATGGTCAAGTTTGAAGAATCGGAGCCTACGAGCGCCCGCCTCCACTGGAAGGTGTTGAGGCAATCTGTGGTCCGGAGTGACCAAGTGTTTTGATGTTTGGGCAAAGGGTTTAAGTTAGGTTTACCATTGTGTTCTTATATGTGTATGTTGAGTGTGCAGGTTATATAGGTACACATATTGACTTGACTGGATGGCCTCGGTACGGTGAAGGTGGCATGGAGACAAGCTGGAGGCTTGTGTGCACCCGAGGGACCTTGATGGAGCAGGGACGATGAGCTGAGGGGCACGGACTTTGAGGTATGCGTGAAGGATGGCATGGAGGCAATCAGGAGACTTGCGTGCATCCAAGGGATGGGAGCCAAAGATAAAGAGGGCGCGAAGGTGATAATCGAGGCTGCGGATGACGAGTCAGTAGAGTCGTGAGGGTACGAGTGTTGTGTGATTGTACTCGGGAAATCCTAGGGTTTGAGTGCGGAGTGGAATGCACTCAGGAAGGGTAACCTTAGGTGGGTGAGTAGACCAGTAGACTGACCTGGGGGCAGTCGACTGATGGAACTCACAAAAAGGTCTCAGCCCTGGGACCAATCGACTGGTAGGTGGCTGGTGAGTTGGCTGAGAATTCGAACGTTGGGGTGCAACGGTCGAATTTCAGTGGCACCAGTCGACTGCCCTGGGGGTAGTCGACTGGTAGCGAGGGTTTCAGCTCGAGTCCTATTTAAAGCGGACTTCGTGGTGGCTGAGCTTCTTGACGAATCTTGTCTTGGTTAAAGGCAAGATAGTAGTAGTCTTTGTGCTCAGAGGTTTGCTTGGTGTTGTGGTGAGTTTCTCCACCCACAAGAAGCGACGAGAACTAGCCGGAGGTTATTCGGGGAGTGATCCACCAACGGATTCTTGGATTAGTCACCCGTCCGGGGTGGATACCAAGTAAATCAGGTTGTTAGCGTTTGTTTATTGCTGTTAGTTTTTATTTTGTTTGTATTTCCACTGCACAACTAACAACGTAGGTGAAAAGAATCGACGAAAAGCTATTCACCCCCCCTCTAGCGTACCGGAAACGATCCTACATTTGGTATCAGAGCGAAGGACCACTCTTGATCGGACTAACCGCCAAGGGAGCACACGCTAGAGGAAGAAGAACGATGGAAGACAAACTTAGGGAAGATATAAACTCACCACCACCATACGAGCATGAAGATTTTGATTATTGGAAAGCTAGAATGAAGATGTGGCTCGGCATGGATTGGGAGTGCGTAATGGTGCTAGAAGAGTCATTCGAGACCCCTAAGGACAAGCATGGAAAGAAGCTCCGACCTAGGTATTGGACCAAGGAGCAATAAGAACAAGTAAGGGCCAATGAAAAGGTAATCAATATCTTGGTTAATATTTTGCCTACTGATATCTTGAGTGATGTAGGGAAGTATAAAAATGCCTATGAGTTATGGACGAAATTGGAAGAAGTACATAAGAACCCGACACAAGAAGAACCCAAAGAAATAAGCTCAAGTATCCAAGAAGACCAAAGAGAAGGAGAATCATCAAGTGATGTAGAGGAATCAAGTGAAAAAGGATCCATCGCATCAGAAGAAGAAGAAGAGGTATCAATATCAAGGGTTGAGGGGGAGGAGAGACCCTCATCCCCACAAGAGCAAGAAAAGACTTCCACCTCCACCAAAGCTAAATTGAAAGAGCACATCATATGCTTTGATTGCAACGAAAAGGGGCACTACAAGGACAATTGCCCGAAAGGTAAAAAGGGGTACAATCTAAACCAATTTCAATTCCATTTAAATCTAACATGAAGTGTAGGATTGGAGAAGTCCACGAGAAAAGAAAGAAAATCTTATGCTTTACATGTGGAGAGATGGGGGACTTTCACACCAAGTGTCCTAGAAAAAGTGAGCTAAAGAAAATGGAGCACTTGAGGAGATGGGAGAAAGAAGAACGAAAGAAGAAAAGAAACCCATATCAAGGAGGAACTCCAAAGGTAAGGAAGGTAACTTCTAACCATAAGCCAAAATATAATTCAATTTCAAGTTCTTCCTTGCATTTTAAGAATCATGTTAAGTACCCATCCATACATGCTAAAATTAATGAAAATTGTTTACTAGTGCACAACTTTGGATTTAGATATAATGATAGGACTAGGGTCAACAAGGTAGATCATAACCCTAGGAAAAGCATGCATCATGAGCCCAAGACTTCTAGACCTAAGGATCATGACACTAATCCCCAAAAGGGGAGGAATGTGCCTAGAAAGGAGGGTAGGCCTAGGAATGTCCAAGGTGGACCTATGGAAACCAAAGTTAGGGACTTGGCAAGGGAAAATCAAGTCTTGAGGGCAAGGCTTGATACATTAGAAAAGACCCTAGAAAGATTCATGATTGGATCTAAGGGCTTAGACATGGTGTTGGGTAGCTTAAAATCCAACTATGATAGATCGGGTTTGGGCTACCGTTCTAAGACCTCCAAGGCAAATAGAAAGAAATATGCTGGGGAAGCATATAATTATGCAAGGAAGGTAAGTCCAAGGATGACAAGGTGTTGGTGCAAGTTGCATCAATGATATTCCTCTTTAAGTGTTTTAATGTTTGACAATATACTTAAGTCAGTGATACACTAAATAGACAAAGGGGAGTAATAGAGAAGTAACCTTAGCTGAAGAAAAGTCCTAGTTGATCTAGGCATCGAAACCCTAAGTCCCAGCGGCTGCTGGGCACCTAGCGAAGGGTTGCTAGGTATCGTAACCTTAAGACCTAGCGAAGGGCTGCTAGGCACCTAGCGAAGGGTTGCTAGGTATCGTAACCCTAAGACCTAGCGAAGGGCTGCTAGGCACCTAGTGAAGGACTACTAGGCATAAAAGACCTAGCGAAGGGCTGCTAGGCACCTAACGAAGGGATGCTAGGCATAGAAGACCTAGCGAAGGGCTGCTAGGCACCTGGCGAAGGACTGCTAGGAAATGAAGACTTGGTCCGAGGGACTAAGCAACTTAGCTGAGCGATGACTAAGGACAGGAGTAGAGACGGGTCAGGGTTTGGGCGTCTCGAGATCCGGAGTAATCGGAAGCTAAGTAAAAGTCCACCCGAAGGGCTGGGTGGCAACCGTCTCCTGAAAGGAGTAGGTGAAGGGCGAGTTCTTGGGGATGGGAACTTGTGCCGGTTCGACCTATGGTTTCGTGCAAATCCGAAGTTCGAACCAAGTCCTTAATCATAATATTATATGTATATATGCTTTGTGTTTGTGTATCTTGCAGGTAACAAGAACCGGAGACAAAGCAAGCAAAAAAAACCAATTTGTAGGCTTTAAGGAGGGCGCCCCCATCAAGGAGGGCGCCCTCACCAACCAGGGCGCCCTCAACAGCCAGGGCGTCCTGAGCCAATGAAGAAAAGAGCAGTTAGGTGAAGCAGGCAAAACAGGTGTCAAGCAGGGCCCCCTGAGCGTCCGGGGCGCCTTGGTTCAAAGCTATATTTGCAGTTTCGAACCCAAAACACAGATAAGCCATCATGAGGGTGCTCCAGAGGTCCAAGGCGCCCTGGTCAAAGATCTTATCACCTGCGGCGAGGTAAGCGCAAGGATAAGATTTGACCGAGTCTTTCGGGGCGCCCCCAGCGTCCGAGGCGCCTCCAGGAGGCATTTATAAGGGGCCTCGACCCCTCAGCTTCAGACACAACTTCCAAGAGCGATCCT
Organism: Boesenbergia rotunda; assembly: GCA_024364735.1. Lineage (NCBI taxonomy): Eukaryota > Viridiplantae > Streptophyta > Magnoliopsida > Zingiberales > Zingiberaceae > Boesenbergia > Boesenbergia rotunda. Next base: position 13,209 of record JAGFNQ010009385.1, on the reverse strand, counting down.
AAGCTTTCTGACCGACGACAACACGCTAGAAACGAGGCTCTATGACCGGGAGGCTCCAGGAGGAGGTGCGCGGCACTTCGGAGGTCCAGATCGGCCGAGCTTCATACTTTTTCTCGTTGGTTTGCTATTTAATTACTGTACTTAAATTTCTATATTATTGCTTGTAATTCTGCACTGTAAGTCGGGTTTCTCCGCCTCCGGAAAGTCTGGAAAGGAGACCAATAGTGGACGGGCGTTCCCGTGCATAGGCCTTGGATGTACTGACCCTGTGGGGTCGGGAACCAAGTAAAAATCCGCTGTGTACCTGTGTTCTGTTTATTTTTATTTTCCACTACACTAACGATCTGAATAGTTTTACGAACGAAGTTTCCACGAGTAATTTTCACGATCGATATTCACCCCCCCCCCTCTATCGATGGCACCGGTCCTACACAAGGGAGTGTCATCCAAAGGGGAAAAAATGACCTAACCAAAGACAAGGTGTCCAAGGTTAAGAAGATCCATTTTGTAGGCCAAGAATCATCGGTGGCACATCGGTGTGGTCTAGTATGGGTTGAGTCACCTAGGGAGGTGGCTAAGGCTCAGAGCTCAAGGGGGAGCTCTAGGAGCCTTTGGGGTCCATTGTAAATGGATCTCAAAAGTTTCTCTCCTAGGAAATTAGGTGAATTGTTCCAAAAAGGGTTGGAAGACTTGGGTAAGTCTTAATCCTAGGTTTTGGCACATTAAAAGGGATTTTAGGGAGAAAAGAATAAAAATGAGGTTATAATTGACAAAATTACGTTTTAATGGGCAAATATCATGTAATTCACTGATAGAAATGAATTGTGACCAGGTATTAGAAGATACATCAAGGAAAGCCCACAATGAGAAAGATGAGTTTCGTGTCAATCTTGGGATCCATAGTACATTTGTTTGGAAACGTATTTTTCCCAAGTAGACATTGGCCCCACAAATCTCTCCACAAAATTTTAGATTTTTCGGAGATTTATGAAATTACTTAGGGATTTCTGAAATTGGGCTGAAAAACCTGAAAATCAGGTATCAGTCGACTGCCCCAGGGGCAGTCGACTGGTCTCAAGCTCAAAAACTCTCTATGAGTTTTGTCAGTCGACTGCCATTTGGGCAGCCGACTGGTCCATGAGAGTTTGCAAAAAGGGGAGTTTGGGTAGTGAGAAATTGAAAAATTAGAGTATGGGATATGGTTTAGATTTAAAATTCATGTTTATAATGTCATATTCCTTGAATGAAGTGTTATCCCATGATTTGATAAGGCTTTGTTGATATTATGGATAATTCAAGGAAGATTAATAAGAGATAAGAAGGAAATTTCTTTGTAAATTTGAGTATATTGAAAAGAAAGAGTTAAGAACAATTCCTTATGTAAATTGATAATGGGAATCATCAATTGAGGTCAAAATTGATACAAAATGCCAATTCCTTAAGGAAATTAGAGGATTGTACCAAAGTCAAGCACATTTGATAATCTTAATTAAATCATATTTTTCTAGGATAGGGCATATCATAGCAAATGTGCTTGCAAACTCATAAACTTTTTCAAGGTTTTGTTGAGTTCTTATTGGCACTAGGGATAAGGTTGCTTGGGGGCAATCCTTTAATGGTGTCCAAGGGAAAAGAGCTTGGTTGTTAGGTTGGGTAGAACCTAATTTGAGTCTAGGGTGCCAAGTGAGTAGAACTTCACCTAGGAAAATCGAAAATTGGGAGAAGGCATAGGTTAAGGGGGAGGTTGCCTCCTAGTTGCCTTAGTTTTCATAGAAAACGTTTTGGGTTTTGTGTCAAACTTGGGACTGGTGATAGATATAGTATGGAATGTATTTTCCCCGAATAGGTATGGGTACCATAAAGTTCTCCACGAAATTTGGGAATTTTTGGAGATTTATGGAATTTCTGGCGCAATTCTAAAATTGACCAAAAAACTGATAAATCAGAGTATCAGTCGACTGCCAACATGGGTAGTCGACTGGTCAGGGCTGGTGTGGGTATCCAGCAGCTGACTTGGGTCAAAATGATGAGAAACAAGTGTATGGGGAGTTAGTACACTGTGTTTGGGATCATTGGAGATTAAAAGAACCGATAATTGAGATATTGTTGGGTTCTTTTTGATGTTAGGCAAAGGGGAGAAGTTTGGGTTTTAAGTTGGGAACCAAACCTTTGCTAGAAACCCTAGGTTTAGGCGGAGCTGAGAATAAGGGGGAGCATGGTTGCTCCATTTTTGGCGTAAGGGGAGCTGGGAGAGGTTTTTAAAAAGCCTTTGTAAGTCCAATGTAGGGGGAGCTTGGGAGAAGCTTTAAAAAGCCCGTGAAAAGTTCTAACTTGGAGGGTTAGGTGTTGAAAAGTCCTAACTTGGAGGGTTAGGTGATGAAAATCCTAACTTAGAGGTTAGGTGTAGAAAATTCCTAACTTAGAGGGTTAGGTATGGAAAATCCTAACTTGGAGGGTTAGGTGTGGGATGCCTTGGGATAGGATCCATGTATGCATTGTATATGCATGATTTTAGCATGGTTTTTGCTATTGACTACTATTTTGCTTTTCCTAACTTAAACGTATTGCCAAACATCAAAAAGGGGGAGATTGTTGAGGCAATCTATGGTCCAGAGTGACCAAGTGTCTTGATGTTTGGGTCAAGGGTTTAAGTTAGGTTTACCCTTGTGTTCTTATATGTGTATGTTGAGTGTGCAGGTTGTACAGGTACACATATTGACTTGACTGGATGACCTTAGTACGGTGAAGGATGGCATGGAGATAAGCTGGAGGCTTGTGTGCACCCGAGGGACCTTGATGGAGCAGGGACGATGAGCTGAGGGGCGCGGACTTCTAGGCATGCGTGAAGGATGGCATGGAGGCAAGCTGGAGGCTTGCGTGCATCCGAGGGACGGGAGCCGAAGATGAAGAGGGTGCAAAGGAGATAGTCGAGGCTGCGGATAAGGAGTCAGTTGAGTCGTGAGGGTACGAGTGTTGTGTGATTGTATTCAGGAAATCCTAGGGTTTGAGTGCGGAGTGGAATGTACTCAGGAAGGGCAACCTTAGGTGGGTGAGTAGACCAGTCGACTGACCTGAGGGCAGTCGACTGATGGAACTCACAGAAAGGTCTCAGCCCTGGGGCCAGTCAACTGCCCTAGGGCCAGTCGACTGGTAGGTGGCTGGTGAGTTGGCTGAGAATTCGAACGTTGGGGTGCAACGGTCGAATTTCAGTGGCACCAGTCGACTGCCCTGGGGGCAGTCGACTAGTAGCGAGGGTTTCAGCCCGAGTCCTATTTAAAGCGGACTTCGTGGTGGTTGAGCTTCTTGACGAATCTTGTCTTGGTTAAAGGCAAGATAGTAGTCTTTGTGCTCGGAGGTTTGCTTGGTGTTGTGGCGAGGTTTCTCCACCCACAAGGAGCGACGAAGACTAGACGAAGGTTATCCGGGGAGTGATTCACCGACGGATTCTTGGATTAGTCACCTGTCCGGGGTGGATACCAAGTAAATCAGATTGTTAGCGTTTGTTTATTGTTGTTAGTTTTTATTTTCTTTGTATTTCCGCTGTGCAACTAACAACGTAGGTGAAAAGAATCGACGAAACGATATTCGCCCCCCTCTAGCGTACCGGAAACGATCCTACATGAAGGTACAGGCCACTAAAAAGGCAACTAGGATTGGCCCCCAGCACATACAAATTAGGGAGTTGCCCCGGAGGAGTCAATCTTCAGAAGAGATATCTTCGAGCCCAGATGATAGTCCTCTGGGGCCCTCCGTCATACCTATCGAGGATACTTGTCTCCGCCCACTGCTCTGAAGCTACTTTAGGCATACCTTCTCCGAGAAGTCTGGAGGCGATGAGGGAGCGTACGAGGAGTATATCACCTCTCTCAGGGAGGTGATTTCAGCCGGAGTGATTGCTGTTGGTGCAGAAAGGACCTAAGTCGAACCTGTATTTTGATAATGGAAAAAGGGTTCAAAAGTTAAGGTATAATGTTTATCTAACATGTTACTCAAGTGTGCATGCAAAGCCCTAGCGAAGGACTACTAGGCACCTGGCGAAGGAATGTCAGGATACAAAGCCCTAGCGAAGGACTGCTAGGCACCAGGCGAAGGGCAGCTTGGTACTGAAGACCTGGCGAAGGACTGCTAGGCACCAAGCAAAGGGCAGCTTGGTACTGAAGACCTGGCAAAGGACAGCTAGGCTCCTGGCGAAGGACTGCTGGGCAAAAGTCCAACCGGAGGAGCCGGTTGGCATCAAGTACATTCTCCCGAGAGGAGTAGGTGAGGATGCGTTCCCCGTTGAGGGAACAGTAGGCGTCGGTTCGACCTAGGGCTCCATTTGGGAGACCCAAAGTCAGAACCAAAACAGCTAAGGCTGTATAAAACTAACACATTATTGCCTTATGTTGTTTTTGTACTAACCCTGGATGCAGGACCAAAGGAACGAATGTCTGCAGCTCAGAGAGCCTCAAAGGAGTGAGGCAGCAGCTGACCAGGGCGCCCGGAGTGTCCCGGGCGCCCCCAAGGTGAATACAAAACACATAAGAAAAAGGAGTGCTTCGACAGCTTATGGGCAGGGCGCCCTCGTGTTCCCGGGCGCCCCCCATGCTCCCGGGCGCCCCGGATGGTCCGGGCGCCCCCAGGTCAAGCTAACAAAGCAACAGCCAGCGAAGCCAACGGATAAGAGTTGACCCGATCAACCCAGGCACCCCCAGCATCCCAGGCGCCCCTGTCAAAGCCTGATCCCGAGTTTGTAGGGATCAGAGCTGACCGAGAGGAACTCGGATCAACTGACATGTGGGGGGGCGCCCCCGACGTTTCGGGCGCCCTCAAGTGCTATAAAAGGGCCCTCGACCCCAAGGGATCAGCAATCAATCCTTCCAACGCATTCACGCTCTTCTGCTCCCGCGCTCTGCTCCGGAAACCTCCCAACTCGAGATTTAAGCGCCGACGACGTCCCACTGCTCTGAAAATACCATCTACATTGGACGTCGGTAAAGAAGAGTTACTTTTAAAGTTTACTGCACTAATTTTGTAATATCATCTTGTAAACTAATTTTGCGAAAATATAGAATTGCCCGTAGAAAACGGTCAACGACCGTGGGCCTTGGAGTAGGAGCCGACCGCGACTCCGAACCAAGTAAAAAACTTGGTGTTTGTGTGTGTTTGATTTACATTTCCGCTGCGTAATTTCTCTAACTAATAATCCGAACATTTTATGATATTCACCCCCCCTCTATCGTTTCTCTCGATCCAACAATTGCCCAGCTATACGAGTCTCTCCTGAAGGTATAACATCGCCTATCCTTTCTTATTATTTTTCCTTTTTAATTCTTACTGCTTCCACTATTAGGCCACATCCGAATGCCTGCTTCTTGGTCGTCATATGCTTCCCGAGCGTAAGACAAGTGCGGCAGCAGTGGGTAGCTGAGCTCAAGGCCGAGGTCTAGCAGATCAAACGAGAAGGCCTGATGTAGGCCGAGGTCACCAGAGACCTCCATGCCAAACTTGAGCATTCCACGGACAACTCTCGGGCTTTGGAATCAACTTTGAATAGCATCCGACGCTAGAAATGTCTCTTGACGGAGAGAAATAAATCTCTTTTGGCGAAGGCGGCTCAACTAACACGGGATAAGGAGTAACTGCAGACCCGGGAGGCCAAACAGCTAGAAGATATTCCCCTCCTCGAGTCGTCCAAGGAGGAACTTAGTGGCCAGATCAATGAGCAGAAGAAAAATATATTCAAGGACGAGACAAGTCTACGGGCTGCACTTCTTACATATCTGACCTACAGGAGACCCTCTCCCACGCTAAGTCCCGCTTATCGACGACTCAGGAGCAACTTGAAGGAGTTCTTGCGGCCCGAGACCGGGTGATGGTCGATGCAGAGGAAATGAAGGCTGTGTTAGTGCAGAATGCACCCAAGTCAAACCTGGATTTTGATAATGGCAACAGGGTTCAAAAGTTAAGGTATATTGTGTGTCTAACATGTTACCCAAGTGTGCAGGCAAAGCCCTAGCGAAGGACTGCTAGACACCTGGCGAAGGAATGCCAGGATACAAAGACCTAGCGAAGGACAGCTAGGCACCTGGCGAGGGAATGCCAGGATACAAAGCCCTAGCGAAGGACTGCTAGGCACCTGGCGAAGGAATGCTAGGATACAAAGACCTAGCGAAGGACAGCTAGGCACCTGGCGAGGGAATGCTAGGATATAAAGCCCTAGCGAAGGAATGCTAGGCACCTGGCGAAGGAATGCCAGGATACAAAGACCTAGCGAAGGATTGCTAGGCCCCAGGCGAAGGACAGCTTGGTACTGAAGACCTGGCGAAGGACTGCCAAGCACCGGGTGAAGGACAGCTTGGCATCCAAGACCTAGCGAAGGACCGCTAGGCAAAAGTCCAACCGGAGGAGCCGGTTGGCATCAGGTACATTCTCCCGAGAGGAGTAGGTGAGGACACGTTCCCCGTTGAGGGAACAGTAGCCGTCAGTTCGACCTAGGGCTCCATTTCGGAGGCCCAAAGTCAGAACCAAGACAGCTAAGGCTGTATAAACTAACATCTTATTGCTTTATGTTATTTTGGACTAACCCTGGATGTAGGACCGAAGGAATGAGTGTCTGCAGCTCAGAGAGCCTCAAAGGAGTGAGGTAGCAGCTGACCAAGGCGCCCGGAGTGTCCCGGGTGCCCCCAAGGTGAACATAAAACAAAGTAAAGCAAGGTGAGCTTCGGCAGCTTATGGGCGGGGCGCCCCCGTGCTCCCGGGCGCCCCCAGGTGAAGCCAACGAAGCAAGCCAGCTAGAAGCCAAACGAATGAGGTTTAACCCGGTCAATCCGGGCGCCCCCAGCGTTCCTGGCGCCCCCGTCAAAGCTTGATCCCGAGTTTTAAGGGATCAGAGCTGACCGAGACGGAAGCGGATCGGCCAACACGTGGGGGGCGCCCCTGACATTCCGAGCGCCCCCAGGTGCTATAAAAAGGGTCCTCGACCCCAAGGCTTCAACAATCATTCTCCCCAATGCATACACTCTCTTTTGCTCTCGTGCTCTGCTCCGGAAACCTCCCGACTCAAGACTCAAGAGCCGACGACGTCCAGCTGCTCCGAAAAGACAATCTACATCGGACGTCGGTAAAAGAAGAGTTTTCTTTTTAAAGTTTACTTTTCTATACTTGTAAATTCAATCTTGTAAACTGATTTGTGCACTTATAGAATTGGCCGCAGAAAATGGTCAACGACCGTGGGCCTTGGAGTAGGAGTCGACCTAGGCTCCGAACCAAGTAAAACTACCTATGTTCGTGATTGTTTTGATTCCGCTGCATACTTGCTCTATTATTTATCCGAAAAACGTGAAGCGATATTCACCCCCTCCCCCCTCTATTGTTTCTCTCGATCCAACAGGCTGATCGGGATCAAGTCTTCAAAAAACTATAGAGTTATAAAGCCAGCGAAGAATCCTGTCAACCTGAAATAGAAGCTGCGGTCAAGGCCAAGTTCCTCCCGTTCGAGAAGTTCAGTGGCATCATGGTTGGCCAAGTGCTGAAGCGGCTCAAGCAGGGTTTCAACGGAGCTGTCCAGCAGATCTAGCAAGCCGAGGTACTGAACCCAGGTGTCGACCTGAACTTCCTTAGCGTCAGCAAAGCCTGGGAGAAATTGTCCGCAGAAGAGAAAGAACTCTAATGTAATCTGCTTTCTCATTTGGTTGCCGGGAGATTTCTCAAAGCATTTATGATTGTAAACCTGGTGCCTTTATTTTACTATCTAAATGAATATATTTTGCCTCGTGTGTCTGTTAGTGATATGAGAGAAGTGTCCTAAGGCAATCGCCTTATGATTGTAAAACATTTATATTAATAAATGATAATTCACTATTTGAGTATACATGCTTGTGTATTTGATTGGGATCTTAAACTCATCTACTGAATGTTCGCCATACAGTTCACAGCATAAGAGAATTTGTGATGGGATCACAACTAGTGATTATCTCTAAATGTGCAAATGTGAAGTGATGGAAATATCCTTAGTCGATGAATTGATAAATACGGACATTATCAATTCTGTTGAGACTAGCATGGGTTATTCTCTATTCAGCTGATTCTCACTGGCTGGTGACATTGGGATGTCCGGAGATAAACATGGATGCTAGTTAAGGGAACTAGTTCATTGGAGTGACTAGCTCTAAGACTTCATATGGGAATCTACATGTAGATATGTCAATGAAGATCTTACTGCGGCTTAAGTGCGATGTTCCTTTGACTTGCGGTGTTCAAGTCATCTTGGTCATAGAGACTTATACTTTGACATCTTAAGCAAGCATCTCCAAGGAGGTGTGGACCCAGGATGATCGGGTATAAGCCGAAGTGCCCGAAGATGTTTGAACAGCCTACAAAGGATTCACCACTCCTTGCGAGGAGATGTATACCCAGGCCTATCGTCGGATTGTTACTCAAAGCCTCTGGCCAGAGCATATCATGTTTAGAGTGAGAGTCTCTAAAATACATGAGAGTAATTAGAAATCCAAAGGACGAGTAAAATATTACTTGGGCTAGGTGTGACGTAGTCAGCCTAGTGGGGACTGACACCATAGACCGTGTCCTGAACCAAGTGGGTATAAGGTGGTGAAGGGAATGGGACACGATTCATTAGAGCTGCTGAAGGGTTTCAGAATAATTTCTTCTGAGGTCAAACCGTTGATCTTTCGATTAATTGGGGATCATGATGTACTACTAGGTGCCACTCATGATCGTTCTATAATTAGTTGATTATAGACGGCCAACATAAATCGAAAGCCTATTTAGTCACACGCACTACGAGTAATCCGAGGGATTTAAAACGAGTTGAAAATTGGATTTTCCGATCAAGAGAAATAAGTCGAATCTGAGTTAGTCAGAGGCGCAATGGAAGCTAAAAATGGCTAAGTCTTTTGAAGGCTTTTTGGGCGAATTAAATGAGTTTAATTCGCGATCGGTTCGGGTCGGTTTTGGCCGGCCAAAGAGGGTGTTAACCCTCCTTGGGTGGCCGGCCATTAAAGGGAGAAAAACCAATTTAATTGGTTTAATTAATAAGATAAATCAAGCACGATTTATTTTATAAATTATGGATAAATAAATTTGTATAAAGAAATTTATATAAATAAATTTATAGAAATTTATTCTTTTATGGAAGATTAAAATAATCCATGAATTGGGTTTATTTTAATTTTATAAAATCAATTATGAATTGATTTTTCCATAATAAGAAAGTTTATAAATTTCTTATAAAATTTATTCCATAATTTAAAGAGAAGAAGAATTAGTTTTTATTATAAATTAGTTTATAATAAAGACTTGGTTTAAACGGAATTAATTCATAAGAATTTATAGGATAAATTTCTTATGATAAATAATTAGTTTTATTATAAAGTTAGTTATAATAAAATTCATAAGAAAATTTATAGGATAAATTTCTTATGATAACTAATTTGTTTTATTATAAATGGTTATAATAAGACTAGGCTTAAACGGAATAAGCAATAAGAAAATTTATAAGATAAATTTCTTATAACTAAATCCGTTAATTCCGTTAATTCGGTTTAGAGGGAGACTTAGCAAAGGAGTTGCTACTATATAAAGGAACCAAAGGCTAGCCCTTAATTCCAATTCAAGTAATTGAGTCATAGAGCTCTCCCTCTCTCTCTTAATCTCTTCTCTTCTCTTCTCCCTCTCCCTCTCTTGCCTAGGGCCGGCGCCCACTTGGAGCCTAGGGCCGGCGCCCACTTGGTGACTTAGGGACGGCGCAACTCCTCCCTTAGTTGAGGTTGGCATGAGCTTCAAGAAGAAGAAGGAGAACCCGAACGCGAAGAAGAAGAAGCGGATAGCGATTCCTCTCTTCCCGGAATTTGATTCCGTTACTTCGTTGGTTAGTTTTTCATTATTTTCTCTTATCCTTCTAGTTGTGCCTTCCGAGAATCTAGTAGTTCTCGTCGGCACAAAACTCGTGACTTTGCGAAGTCATCCCGAAGAGAACTCGGCGTGGACGCGAATAGAGGCGAAGCTTCCAAGGGACGCTACGGTTGGATCTCGTCCCTTTCTTCGAGTTACGCAAGGTATAAAAGTAAATTTGTTTACTTTTCCGCAAACTTTTATTTTATGATTATGTCGATACACTATAAGGTTGCATGCTAGATACGAAGTTAAAATAATTTAGGAAATTATTTTATGCAAACTCTTCCGCTGCACGTAAAAATTTTAAATTTTACGAACTCGTATCCTTGTCGACATGCACCCGGTCCCAACAGTGGTATCAGAGCCGGTTAGTGTTCAACTAAATCAAATAATTGTTTTGTGAAAAACTTTGTCATGATCTCAATTTCGGAAAAAAATTTTCAATTATGGAAACTTTCAAATTATAATAAATTTTAGATTTAGGAATTTCAAAGTTTGGAAATCCTCATGAAATTTCGCAAACGTTTGAAATTTTCTATTTTCTGAAATTTTATAATAATTTCGAAACTTCCCATCTTTGGAAACTTTCCAATTTTGGAAATTTTTCTATTTTAGAAATTTTCCAATTTTGGAAATATGTAAGTTTTCTTTGTACCGAAAACTTGCAATTATTCTGAAAATCAATTTTCGAAATCTCGCAATTTTGGGCACTTTCTTTTAAGAAAGTCTAGACAAATTCATGGACAGTTAATTGACAATTAAATTTGAATTGGTTTTTAAATTGACAACAAAATTCTTTATTTTGGATTGAGCCTCGGGGAGCCGTCCAATTTAAAGTTAGTTGTTGTAATTTAATTTCCCAATTTTAATTGAAATTGTCATGTTTGATTGGATTGAGCCTCGGGGAGCCGTCCAATTGGATTTACAACACATTACTTTTCTTTGGGTATCTGAGCCTCGGGGAGCCACCCTTAGAAAACAATTTGTTGTAATTAATTAAATCCATGAATAAAATATGTTTAAGAGGTGATGCTCTTACATATTGTTATCTCCAAAATTAATTAGGAAAATGATTTCCTATAGAGTTTCTTAAATGAGATTTTCATGAAAATAATATGTGGTTGAATTAAGGGATTTGTCTCTTAATTTAATAAGATTTGATTTAGAGAAATCAAAGTCTTGAACATATTATTTCCGAAATTAATTATGACAATTTAGGAAATTGTTTCCCAAAACAATTCCTTTAATAAAGTATGAAATTATGATTAGGAAATCCGGTTCCTAATTTAATTCATGAGACTTGATAAATTAAGTCACATACATACTTTATTAAGGAAATCGTTAGTCATGACATAATTTTATGTCATGAATGTGCTTAAAAGAATGAGACTCAAAACCCCTTACAAAATATTAAGGCCAACACCTTCCATTAATATGGTTAGAATCGGAGTTTTGTTTCTCGCTTGGGTTGATGGACACATCCATGCCCGACTTGAACCTCAACATGTTCAAACCATGGAATTAGTTTATGAATAATATAGTTCGAGTCAGAGGTCAATCATTAGTTTTGGTTGTTGGACACATCCAAGCCTGACTAAGCGGTTGAATGAGCTCCAACCATGTTAAAACTATTTCTTGATTAATGGGTCAGCCTTAAGCTTGGAGGCATCGATTTGTTGTGCCACAGCCAAGGTCGATGTAAAGAGAGGTGCAGTTGGGTGCTATGTATAATGATACATACTTGTTAATGAGTTAACAACCCAATGATTTATGCAAACATTCAATTAGTTGATAGCATAAAGTGATAGTTACATATATGTGATGTGTAATCGGTATAATTACCTACCTTCATAGCTAAGAAGAACTTGATGGCCACAGCCATGGTTGTTCTTATCTATGGTTGGATATCAACCTATTTGGAGATGTTCCTACGATCTCCCGAATTGATAATAAGGGTTGATCAATTCGTAAAATAAATAGGATTTAATTTATTTAATCAATCTTCTCACATAATCTCAATTTGTATTTCTAGGATAATCACTCGATCATGTCTTACATAAATTTGCGTTCCATTTTGGACACCAATAAACTGACCGGGCCGAACTTCATGGACTGGCTTAGAAACCTGAGGATAGTCCTTAAGGCAGAAAAGCCTGCTTGTGTCCTTGAAGATCAACTTCCCAAACGTCCTTCTGAAAATGCAACTCCAGACCAGTTTCCTGAGTTGCTCAACCTGCTGAAGACTATAGAGCCTTCTGTAAAGCAGGATCAGAAACGATACTGTTAGTTGGTTCCTCAAGAAAGGTTCTAAGAGGAAGCCCAAAGAACAGAATAAGGGAAAGAAGAAAAAGGCCAAAAAGACTGAAAAAACCCAAAAAGGACACTTGCCATCATTGTGGCAAGAAGGTCACTGGCGAAGAAACTGCAAGATTTATCTTGAGTCCTTGAAGAAGAAGGCATCCGATGCCCCATCTTCTTTAGGCATCTTCGTTATTGAATGTCACTCTATTTCCTCAAATACCTGGGTACTTGATACTGGGTGTGGCTCACATATATGTAATGACATACAGGGGCTAAGGAATAGAAAAAGACTCGTCAAGGGAGAGCGAATTTGAGAGTTGGAAATGGAGCAAAGGTTGCTATTGCCATCGGAACTTATTTGCTAAAGCTCCCGACTGGACTTGTCTTAGAATTGGATAATTGCTATTTTGTACCTTCGTTAATAAAGAACATTGTATCTTATTTCATGCTTGAATGAAAAGGGTTACCATTTAACATTTTAGTAACAATTGTTGTTACATAACTTTAAATGGCGTTCTTTATGGGAATGGAACTTTGTGCAATAGCATCTACACGTTAGATTTATCCAGTGAGTTTTCAATATCGAAGTTAGTAATAAACGTGCTCGAATAGATAATCGAATAGACTCCTACACGTGGCACTGTCGTCTTGGCCATATAAGTAAGAAACGCATGACCGAATTACACCGATGTGGAATTTTGGAATCATTTGAACCCGGTTCATTTGATACATGCGAATCGTGCTTAAATGGCAAGATGACCAAATTACCCTTTACCGGAAAAGGTAATCCAGTGGGAGATTGCTTGGTCTAATACATACGATGTATGTGGACCAATGTCAACTCAGCACAAGGAGGCTATAGCTACTTCATCACCTTTATCGATGATCACTCACGATTCGGGTACGTGTTCTTGATGAAACACAAATCTGAAGCCTTTGAGAAATTCAAAGAGTTCAGAAATGAAGTAGAGAAACAGCTTGGCAAAAGTATTAAAATACTTCGATCCGATCGGT